>JAIFGZ020000656.1:600000-844833 GCA_019925245.2 Oryza australiensis
TGGAGAGATATCTCGGGCCCCTCGAGGTAATGGATTATGGAAATGCATGGCCATGCTAAGTTGATTGAGGAGTCAATCACAGACGATAATCCAATACGGTTCGAGTGAATGGTTAAGCTATTGAAGGGATGGCACACATCTTGCCTATAGCTTAAGCGGTATCGTGAGGCAAAGGGATTTGTGTACACATTACAGGTTGAGCCGATATTATTCTTGTATACTATGGTGTCAATATGTGCTGCTAGGCGCCATGATGTGAAGTCGGCGAGTTAGACTCGAGCCGACGATCGGCTAAGTTAGACTATAGCCGAAACCGAGTATACCTGAACCTACAGGGTCGCACGCTTAAGGGGATAAGAACAGGCATTCGAGTTGGACTCGGATACGGCTCGATCGGATAGGGATCCGATCGGATAGAGTCCTATGGGCTTACGACGTGTGGGCGGCCAACTCTATGAGATACGGATGAGATCCGATTCAAAATAGAGTCCTAATCGGCCACTAGTCCCAGTCGGCCAACTCTATATAAAGGAGGGAGGGGTGGAGAGTTGCGGCATGTCAATTGCATCGCGTGCAACAGAAGTCGCCGAGATCAATCTCCACGGAAACCCTCCCCACTTTCGAGCCAAACCCTAGCCTTGCATCGCGTGCTAGCACACGGGTGTACGGCGTTCTGTCCCCGGACGTGTGGATACCGGTAGAGGCGCTGCTACGTTGCGCGCTGTTGATCGGCTTCGGATCGGCTACGGCATCTATGAATCGGTTGATTGGCGAATCGGCTGTCCCGGGTATCACGTCGGCTTGCGAGAATCAGCTACACTGTTCCGGATCGGATAGCCCCGATTGGTCAATGTTTCTCCGCACACTCCAATCGGTAACGATCTATCGGCCCTTACTTGCAAGTGTTCCTGGTTTGCGCGGTAGAAATTTTTGTTTTCGGCTAGCGTAGCTTCCGCGTAACCCTTCAGTGGTATCAGAGCTAATCTTGCTTAGTTCGGGTTTTAGATTGGATCTGGAACAAGTTTTGCGCACGGGTTGATTAGATCAATCGGTTTTACGGGATTTGTTGAGTAGAGTTCATGGTAATTGCGTTCCTTGATAGTGTATCGGAACGGCGTAATGTGATTACGTCGAAGCAATTTCCATATAACTCGGTTTGAGTCGGCTTCGAGATAGCGTTCCTTGATAGTGTATCGGAACGGTATAATGTGATTATGTCGAAGCTATCTCGTAGTCCGATCTTGTTAGCTGCCTCGCGCCTACGCAAACCATCTCCCTTGATAGTGTATCGGGACGGCATAATATGATTATGCCGACATGGTTTCCATAAGCGATTTCATAGATTGGATCTATGAATTTCGTGTGGTGTTCCGGTGCTGCCCGGAACCCCGCGAGGGACCGCCGTGTGCGTACCCCCTTATAGGTCGTCTCGATGTCGTTTCTCGCGATAGGTAGAAAATGTTTCTACGCCTAACTTGTTTTTGCAGAGAATGCTTTGAGATGGTATGGCCCTATTGTATGTATGAGATGTATGAGATGCATGTGATGCATGTAATATTCTTTCATATGTGCAATCCCTGTAATATTCTTTCATACGTGCAATGCTTGTAATATTCTTTCACGACTGCGAGTCGATGTAATCTTCAATTAGAGCTTCTATAGTAGTAGCTTAGTTTGAAGAAATCAAGCATTCGGCACTCGAAAGAACGGTGATGAAGATGGAGATCCTCACACCAAGCATGGAGATGGAGATCACCATGTGAAGGGGGCCATACTATTTCATGATATTCTACTTGCTTTCATATGTGATATGTTTGTTTGATAGGATAGCATCCCTCGTAAAATTAAGTAGTAATGATGCCCTTCCAAATGTTGCACCCGTCACCGTTATGCTCGTCAATGGTGGGTCCGCCAAAGCAGAGTGCCATTCTCTATCATAACACGAGGGGTATATGTCGACATATACATGCAGGAGCATTTGGTTTACTTAACAAGGCTATCAAAACAGTTTTGGGCCTTGGGGCATAGGTTGGCGCCGGGGCATGGAGATGCCACACCAACAACAAGAGTCACATAGAGATGTGATTAGCAAGGAGTTGCTTATCGATGTTATTAATTTTCTAGCAGTGATGCCAAAGCTCACTAGAAAATTAATTAACATGTGGATCTTGACCCAATACGTAACCTAGAGGGAAGGTGAAAATACGTAATGGGAGTCTTATGTTAAATTGTTTAACAAAAGACATAGCATAAACATTGTGCTAAACTTTGCTTTTTCGTTGTAGAATAAATGGCGGTTAATACTACACCCAGTACCTTTAATTTGTGATCTATTCTCGAAAAGGAAAAATTAAATGGAACAAACTTTATGGATTGGTATCGCAACTTGAGAATTCTTCTCAAGCAAGAGCGTAAGGAGTACGTTCTTGAAGTACCCTATCCCGAGGATTTGCCAAATAATGCCACCGCAACGCACGGAGGGCTTATGAGAAGCACACTAATGATGCCCTAGATATAAGTTTGTCTCATGCTTGCTACAATGTCCCCGAGCTTCGAAGCAATATGAGAGCAAAGTGATGCTCACACTATTATTCGGGGACTGCGTGGCATGTTTGAGAACCAAGCACGGGCCGAGAGGTTCAACACCTCAAAGTCCTTGTTTGCGTGCGTGTGCTTGTTGAGGGAATCCCGTCGATCCGCATGTGATAAAAATGATTGGCTACATTGAGAGTCCGGAAAACTAGGTTTTCCCTTAGCCAAGAGTTGGCTACGATGTGATTCTCCGTCGCTCCCTCCGAGCTTCGAGCCATTCATATTAAACTATCACATGAACAATATGGATAGAACCTTGGCTGAATTGCATGGGATGCTAAAGACAGTGAGGAGAGTATCCGAAGAATGGTCATCATGTGATGATGATGCAAAAGGCTAAACGCAAACCACACTGTCAAGAAACTTTGCACCAAGAGGAAGTTAACTCCCGATGAGATCGCGAGTGCCTCTAATGCAAAGAAGGGCAAGAAGGGGTCGGCGGCATCGATGCCGTTTGCTTCTATTGCAAGGAGACAGCCACTGGAAGAGGAACCGCAAGAAGTACATGGAGGATCTCAAAAAGAAGCAAAGTACGACTTCGCTTCGGTATTAATGTTATAGACATTAATCTTGCTACTTCACCTACCGACTCTTGGGTATTTGATACCGGATCGCAGCTCATATTTGCAAATCGTTGCGGGGAATGAGAAGAAGTAGAGGATTGAGAAGGGGCGAGGTGAACCTGCGCGTTGGCAATGGAGCAAGCGTTGCTACGTTGCTTGTCGGCACAGTACCACTTCATCTACCTTCGGGATTAGTTTTGGAATTAAATAATTGTTATTGTGTTCCAACACTATGTCAAAACGTTATTTCCGCTTCATGTTTGCAAGCGGAAGGATATGATTTTAGATCAATGAACAATGGTTGTTCAATATATCTCGAGATATGTTCTATTTTCATGCTCCATTGGTGAATGGATTATACGTTTTGAATCTTGAAGCGTCTCCCATCTATAACATTAATACGTAAAGGCAACTCTCTAATGATATAAACCCCACGTTTATCCGGCATTGTCGCTTAGGCCATATAAATAAGAAACGCATGGAGAAGCTCCATAAGGATGGATTGCTTCACTCTTTTGATTTTGAATCATTTGAGACATGTGAGTCTTGTTTACTTGGTAAGATGACAAAGGCACCTTTCACGGGACACAGTGAGAGAGCAAGTGACTTATTGGCACTCGTACATACCGATGTATGTGGACCAATGAGCTCAACGGCCGAGGTGGTTATCGATTACTTCATTACCTTTACCGATGACTTTAGTAGATATGGTTATATCTACTTAATGAGGCATAAGTCCGAATCCTTTGAAAAGTTCAAAGAATTCCGAATGAAGTACGAATCATTTAGGGAAAACAATCAAGTTTCTACGATCGATCGTGGAGGAGAATACTTGAGCCAAGAGTTTGGTAATCATCTCGAAAGATTGTGGAATTGTTCCACGTTGACTCCGCCAGAACTCCACAATGGAATGGGGTGTCCGAACGGAGAAATCGCACCTTGTTGGACATGGTGCGGTCGATGATGAGCCAAAGTGATCTTCCGTTATCCTTCGGGGATATGCTCTTGAAACATGCGCTCACACTAAATAGAGTTCCATCTAAGTCGGTTGAAAAGACACCATATGAGATATGGACAGGGCAACCCCTAGTTTGTCTTTTCTCAAAATTTGGGGATGTGAAGCTTATGTAAAACGTTTAACCGACAAGCTCACACCCAAATCGACAAGTGCTTCTTTGTGGGATATCCTAAGGAAACCAAGGGATATTACTTTTATAATCGGGAACAAGGCAAAGTGTTTGTCGCCCGACACGGTGTCTTCTTGGAGAAAGAGTTTCTTACAAGAAGGGTTAGTGGGAGCAGGTGCATCTTGAAGAAGTTCAAGAAACACCGAAAACGTTTCGCGACCACGAGAACCACAACAGAGGAGCAAAGTGTTGCGCCACCGGTTGTAGATACACCAGCCCCACGGAGGTCCGAAAGATCACGTCGTGCGCCCGACAGTACACAGTGCGGAACAACGTGACATATTGTTGTTGGACAACGATGAACCTAAGACCTATGAGGAAGCGATGGTGGGACCCGATTCCAACAAGTGGCTTGGAGCCATGAAATCCGAAATAGAATCCATGTACGACAATCAAGTTTGGAACTTGGTTGATCCACTGATGGTGTCAAAACCATTGAGTGTAAATGGGTTTTTAAGAAAAGGCCGATATGGATGGAAATGTTCACATCTATAAGGCGCGATTGGTGGCGAAAGGTTTTAAACAGATTCAAGGAGTTGATTATGATGAAACCTTCTCGCCCGTCGCAATGCTTAAATCTATTCGGATTATCCTAGCGATTGCTGCATATTTCGACTATGAGATATGGCGAGATGGATGTCAAAACGGCTTTCCTAAATGGAAACCTAAGCGAGGATGTATACATGATACAACCTCGGGTTTTGTCGATCAGAATCGCTGGAAAGATATGCAAGCTACAGAAATCCATTTATGGATTGAAGCAAGCATCTCGGAGTTGGAATATTCGTTTTGATGAAGTAATCAAAGGGTTTGGTTTCATCAAAAACGAAGAAGAGGCCTGTGTTTACAAAAGGGTCAGTGGGAGTGCAATTGTATTTATAATCTTATATGTGGATGACATATTACGATTGGAAATGATATCCCTATGCTAGAATCCGTCAAGTCTTCATTGAAAAATAGTTTTTCCATGAAAGACTTAGGGAGGCAGCATATATATTAGGCATTCGGATCTATAGAGATAGATCCAAGAGGCTAATCGGATTAAGCCAAAATACATACATTGACAAGGTGTTGAAAAGGTTCAACATGCATGATTCCAAGAAAGGTTTCTTGCCCATGTCACATGGCATTAATCTTAGCAAGAATCGTGTCCTCGGACACATGATGAGCGGAATAAGATGGGTATGGTTCCATATGCTTCGGCAATTGGATCCATCATGTATACTATGCTTTGTACACGCCGCATGTCTCGTACGCTTTGAGTGCTACGAGCAGATACCGATCGATCCAGTGAAGGTCACTGGATCGCCAGTAAAGAATATCCTTAAGTACTTGAGAAGAACTAAGGATATGTTCCTAGTCTATGGAGGTGAAGAAGAGCTCGTTGTAAGTGGTTACACCGATGCTAGCTTCCAAACAGACAAGGATGATTATAGATCGCAATCGGGTTCGTGTTCGCCCGAACGGAGGCGCATCACTGGAAGAGTTCCAAGCGGGATACCGTTGCGATTCTACAACGGAGGCCGAGTACATTGTCTGCTTGAAGCTGCAAAGGAGGCTGTTTGGATCAAGAAATTCGTTTCGAGCTTGGTGTGATGACTAGTACGACTGGTCCAATGTCTCTCTATTGTGACAATAGTGGAGCCATTGCGCAAGCCAAGGAGCCGAGGTCACATCGAAGTCCAAACACATACTTCGGCGATATCATCTCATCCGCGAGATTGTGGACAGAGGTGATGTCAAGATATGCAAAGTGCACACGGATCTCAACATAGCCGATCCGCGACAAAACCTCTCCTCGGCCGAAGCATGAGGCGCACACAAGAGCAATGGGTATTAGATACTTACATGATTGACTCTAGTGCAAGTGGGAGATTGTTAGTGATATGCCCTAGAGGCAACATGGAGATGTTGGATATCACGTCAATGTTTATGTATAAATGAATAAAGTGTTATTCGGTTCCATGAAATAGACATCTTGTATTGATCAATAAGTACGTGACTTATTTATGAGACTCTATATGTATGAATCTATTTCTAAACGATCCTCGATCATATGTCATATTGTTGGAACAAATATGATTCTAAGATCGGCATGTTTATTGATTGATGATCATGTCTCATAGATCATGGGTATGGAGATACCAAATCAATAAACATGGACATATGTGTTGAAGAACACATTGTTGGATAGACCCACCATGAGACACTACAGAATTAATGTGCCATTAGTTGGTCTCGGGTAGTGTTGGTACAAAGTCCTTAGACCCGAGATCACCATGGATTCCAACATGTGTAGTAGCCTACTTTGGGACTACCAAACGCTATTCCGTAACGGGTAGTTATAAAGGTAGTTTTCGGGTTTGCTATGAAACATGGAGTGGGATGTGAGTGATCAAGATGGAATTTGCCCCTCCTTTGGAGAGATATCTGGGCCCTCGAGGTAATGGATTATGGAAATGCATGGCCATGCTAAGTTGATTGAGGAGTCAATCAACATGACGGATAATCCAATACGGTTCGAGTGAATGGTTAAGCTATTGAAGGGATGGCACACATCTTGCCTATAGCTTAACCGGTATCGTGAGGCAAAGGGATTTGTGTACACATTACGAGTCGTGAGCCGATATTATTCTTGTATACTATGGTGTCAATATGTGCCGCTAGGCGCCGCGTGATGCAGTCGGCTGAGTTAGACTCGAGCCGACGATCGGCTAAGTTAGACTATAGCCGAAACCGAGTACCCGAACCTACGGGTCGCACGCTTAAGGGGATAAGAAAGGCATTCGAGTTGGACTCGGATACGGCTCGATCGGATAGGGATCCGATCGGATAGAGTCCTATGGGCTTACGACGTGTGGGCGGCCAACTCTATGAGATACGGATGAGATCCGATTCAAAATAGAGTCCTAATCGGCCACTAGTCCCTCGGCCAACTCTATATAAAGGAGGGAGGGGTGGAGAGTTGCGGCATGTCAATTGCATCGCGTGCAACGAAGTCGCCGAGATCAATCTCCACGGAAACCCTCCCCACTTTTGAGCCAAACCCTAGCCTTGCATCGCGTGCTAGCACACGGGTGTACGGCGTTTTGTCCCGGACGTGTGGATACCGGCAGAGGCGCGCTACGTTGCGCGCTGTTGATTGGCTTCGGATCGGCTACGGCATCCGTGAATCGGTTGATTGGCGAATCGGCTGTCCCCGGTATCGGCGTCGGCTTGCGAGAATCAGCTACACTGTTCCGGATCGGATAGCCCCGATTGGTGTTTCCGCTGCACACTCCAATCGGTAACGATCTATCGGCCCTTACTTGCAAGTGTTCCTGGTTTGCGCGGTAGAAATTTTTGTTTTCGGCTAGCGTAGCTTCCGCGTAACCCTTCAATCATATGCATCAATTCCGTGTTGGCTTGCTGAGTACGGTTGGTACTCACCCTTGCTATACGCACAAACCTTCAGCTGATGGGAATGAAGAGCAGGAGGATCCTTACGCTTACTACCAGGAGGGTGAAGGAACTGATGGCGCTTACTAGGTCTTAGCTCCGGTCGTTGCCTGTGGCAAATGACATGCCGCTGCCTCTATTCCGCCGCCGTATCTAAATTCGCTTTTGTGTTGTATTCGGACCATGAGGTCCCTGTGTTGAACATTGCCTTCGGGCCTATTGTTGTAATAATATCGTTGTAAGACTATTCGTGCCGCGCACCGATTATTCAAGATCTGTATTCGTGGGTACCAACTACTCGATCCAGGAAATGGTACTAAGAACACGAAAGATTCCCGTTCCAAAAAGGGGGTCCACAGCTGGTATCGAGCCATGCGACCGTAGGCTAAGACCAAATGGCACCCTACCCCGAATAGTTGGCTAAAGGGAAGTATCCCTACGTAGGATCATTTCCAAACTATTATTTCCGAAAATACAAATATACCTTTTCTACATCTGTATTTCCTCTTCTTTACCAAATGGTTATAATGATAGCTATCTCCTTCTAACCCTAAGTTGCCTTCAAAAACAGATGTCGAACCATGACGGAGCCTGGGAGATCACCATCCCACAAGACGAGGGGTTTGTGGCACAGCATCAGTCCCTGCTGTGGTGTTTAAGATATCCGGAACCACCCACCTACCAAATCAAGAGGCATGGCTCCGAAGGATATCCAGCATGGGAGGCGGCCGTTTCCGTGGAAGCCCGCATAGGAAGTGAAACATCTTTCTGTTTTCACACCCGCTATCACCGGGATTTAGTGGAAGCAGCCATCCAAGATGCGGCCCGCGAAGCATTCCTTCACCTTAATGCGATACATCGTGCTGAACTTACAGTGACAGAGTTCATGCACCATCCCTATCGCGAGGAAGGCCACCCAGTTTGCATCGTGGAAGCCACCCCCTGCTGCTACAACCCTATGGTCACACGTCTATCATGCTGGGCGGAGACGGCAGATGACTGCTACGAAGAGGCCTTGCTTGAGATCAACGATCAGCAGGCACGCCTCAATGATCCGGTCGAGAGCCACCAGGCGTGGGGATCGGATCAACATGCCTGCGAACTGTTGCAAGCCAACGGTGCCCAATATGAGCAACTCTCGGACCGCTACATGGCCCGTGGGGAAGCCCTGGTAGAGCTGAAGGAGCAGCTCAGAAGAGCAAGAAGCAAGTCGACCACTGGAGGAGCAGCCTACGCACCCGCCCCGTCCACGCCGCAGTACTTCAACCGAGATTGTACCAACACCTCCTGCTCCTGTGCCCGACCACTACTACCTTATGACTCCAGCATGCTTGGATACCTTTCAAGCCATGATGGAGCAAGCTTTTATGTTGAGCACAGAGCCTGCGCCGTACTTGATAGACCCCACCGCGCCACGCCCATGGGACCCACCTCGAGCTCCATAGCGGTGCCATCCTAGCCCGGATCGAAGAGGAGAACCCCATCCGGATCCACACCGACTCGGAGTCCGAGGCGGAACCTATGGAGGTCAAATGGGAGTCCGGCGACACCGATCCAATGGAGGAGGAAGCTCCCACTCGTCGCGACTCACCGGAGGTCCCCTCACTCGCCGGACCGCTCGCAAGAGTACACGGCCACCGAGCAGGAAGATTCGACATGACTCCGAGGCCACCACCTCCGAGCCATGGGGACTCCGATTTGCTTCAGCAGAGGATCACCCCCTCCCTGTGCCTGGCTCCTGCGGATGGTTGGACGATTAGGCGGGAGGACCACCCAGCTTGATCTCGCTCTGGACGGTTCGGCAGCAAGGACCACACTCTATCCCCCTTAATAGTTAATGCAGCAAGACGATGTAGTTGTTGTATCATGGCATGAGGGACTGTGCATGTATAGTCCGTGTATCCCTTTGATGTAATATGATGGACCTAAGTATCGCTTTGTGGTATCCTAATTGATGAGTTATTATTATTTTACCATGCTTGTTGGTTGAAGATCACATAAATACAACTTGAAGAAAAATCACCTAGGAACCATGACCTTAATAGGTCCGATCTCTTAATTCATCTATCTTCTTCAGATGGCGCATCGCCGCAGAGCCGCAGCCACCAACGAGAACCCGCCGGAGCCCAATCCCTCCACTCTGGCGGAGGTTATGGCTTTACAAATCCAACTGCTCCAAGCAATTGCCAACAACCAAGGAAGTCGAGGAGGATCAAGTTTAGGAGAATTCGTGCGAGCTAAGCCACCAACCTTCTCCACGGCCGAAGAACCCATGGATGCTGAGGATTGGTTGAGGGTGATCGAGAAAAAGCTAACTCTCGTCCGAGTTCGAGAAGCAGATAGAGTTATCTTCGCCACTAACCAGCTAGAGGGTCCCGCAAGTGACTGGTGGGACACTTACAAGGAAACGCGAGCTGAAGATGCCGGAGAACCGACATGGGAAGAATTCACGGCTGCGTTCCGTGAAAATTTCGATCACATGCGCTTATGAGGATGAAGAAAATGAGTTCCGCAGCTCGCGTCAAGGAAACACCTCAGTACAAGAGTACCTGAACAAGTTTACCCAGCTTGCCCGCTACGCCACAAGCGACCTAGCAGATGAGGAAGAGAAGATGGATAAATTTATCGAGGGACTAAACGATGAGCTGAGAGGACCGATGATCGGACAGACCACACCGGCTTCCAAAGCCTCATCAACAAGGTCGTACGGCTTGAACACGACCAAAAGATGGTAGAAAATAACCGCAAAAGAAGGCTCGCTATGGCCCGCCCATTTCGGGAGCGCCACAACGTCCCAAGGGAGCCACCCCGTCCGGATGGAAGCCAAACGTTCCGGCAGCCGGTCGTTCCCCTGCTCCTGACCATGTCAGCAGACCAGCTACACCTCAAATCCGTACACCAATGCCAACCCTGGCCGCTCCGGGAAGAAGGAATGTGAGCTGCTTCAATTGTGGAGAATTCGGGCAATACTCCAACAGCTGCCCCAAACCACGCAACACTCCCGTGCGCACCGGCGCCAATGCAACGCCCGTCCGAGGAACCCCACCCGCCGCGGACGTGGTCTGCATTGGGACCCCGCTACCCAACGAGGCCGCCACCGGGTTTCGACGTGGCCGGTGAATCATGTACGAGTTAAAGAAGCTCGGGAGGACCGGAGCGTGCGATGGGTATGTTCTCTATCAACTCTACCCCGCTTAAAGTCTTATTTGATTCGGAGCCTCGCATTCATTTATATCTTCCCAAGTAAGCAAACAACACCACCTACACCAAGTAGCACTTAAGAGACCTATGTTGGTACACTCACGGGGGAACATAACCGTACCCCATGCTTGCATCAATGTGCCCATACGGATTAGGGACGTGGTGTTTCTTTCAAACCTTATGGTGCTATCACCCCAAACCATTGATGTCATACTCGGGATGGATTGGTTGACCAAGAATAATGGGATCATAGACTGCAGTCGAAGGGAAGTCACGGTATCCACCCCATGGGGATCACCGATGAGCATAACTATGGACCAAAACCCGAAGCTATGTGAGCAAGCTGCGGGAGTATTCACCATGCTACCTCTAGGCGGAATGCGAGTAGTACAAGAATACCCGGACGTGTTTCCCGAGGAATTGCCCAGAATGCCCCCGGATCGCGACATAGAGTTTATCATCGACCTAATGCCTGGTACTGCCCCCATATCCAAAAGACCTTATCGAATGCCGACCAACGAGTTGGAAGAACTCAAGAAGCAAATCCGAGAACTACAAGAGAAGAGATTTGTACGCCCCAGTTCTTCTCCTTGGGGAGCCCCAGTACTCTTCGTCAAGAAGAAGGATGGGAGTATGAGGATGTGCGTGGACTACCGATCGTTGAATGAAGTGACTATCAAAAAAAAGTACCCACTACCTCGAATCGATGACCTATTCGATCAACTTAAGGGTGCGCAAGTATTCTCAAAGATTGATCTTCGGTCGGGATATCATCAGTTGAAGATTAGAGCTGGAGATATTCCTAAGACGGCGTTCTCTACACGTTACGGCTTATACGAGTTCACAGTAATGTCCTTTGGATTGACCAATGCCCCGGCATATTTTATGAACCTGATGAACAAGGTATTCATGGAATACCTGGATAAATTCGTAGTGGTATTTATCGATGATATACTTATCTACTGCAAGAACGATGAGGAACATACGAAGCATCTACGGCTGGTATTGGAGAAGCTACGAGAGCACCAGCTGTATACAAAATTTAGCAAATGCGAGTTCTGGCTCAAGGAGGTCGCTTTTCTTGGCAAGGTCGTTTCAGCCGGAGGAGTAGCAGTAGACCCCGCCAAGGTCGAAGCTGTCATGGAATGGAAGGCACCAAAGTCAGTGACGGAAGTTCGGAGTTTCTTGGGCTTGGCCGGATATTACCGGAGATTCATCGAAGGGTTTTCCACCGTAGCCCGACCTATGACTCAACTTCTGAAGAAGGAAAAGAAGTTTGAATGGAACGAGAAGTGTCAAAAAGCCTTCGACCAACTAAAAGAAAAGTTAACCACCGCCCCAATCTTAACTTTACCTGACAACCGAAAGGATTTCGTGATGTACTGTGATGCGTCTCGGCAAGGACTAGGAGGCGTGTTAATGCAGGATGGGAAGGTCGTAGCATATGCCTCGCGACAGTTACGACCCCACGAGGAGAATTATCCCACACACGACCTCGAACTAGCCGCGGTTGTTCACGCGTTGAAGATCTGGAGACACTACCTCATCGGGAACCACTGTGATGTGTATACTGATCATAAGAGTTTGAAATACTTCTTTACTCAGCCCGATCTCAACCTACGATAGAGACAATGGTTGTAGTTGATCAAAGATTACGATCTAGGAATCCATTACCATCCCGGCAAGGCAAATGTAGTGGCCGACGCGTTAAGCCGCAAAGCCTAATGCAACCATATGGGATTGGAAGGTATGGCCAGTGAGCTCCAAGAAGAAATGGCTCGACTTAATCTGCACCTGATTCCTCACGGAGAAGTAAACTCACTGGAAATCCAACCCCTTTTGAGGACTCAAATAGAAGAAGCCCAAAAAGGGAATGAGGAAACCCGGAAATCAAGGAACGCATGGCCGTGGACGCGCTAAGG
This sequence comes from Oryza australiensis, assembly GCA_019925245.2. Classification (NCBI taxonomy): domain Eukaryota; kingdom Viridiplantae; phylum Streptophyta; class Magnoliopsida; order Poales; family Poaceae; genus Oryza; species Oryza australiensis. Next base: position 612,904 of record JAIFGZ020000656.1, read on the forward strand.
AATTTTCGATAGACGACAAGGGAATCCTGTGGTACAAGAAAAGAATCTGCGTGCCTGAACAAGGTGGTTTGAGAGGGTTGATCTTAAAAGAAGCACACGAATCAGCATATTCGTTACATCCAGGAAGCACGAAAATGTATCAGGATTTGAAGGGAGAATACTGGTGGCCCAATATGAAGAGAGATGTAGCCGAATACGTAGCCGTGTGCGATGTGTGCCAAAGGGTGAAAGCTGAGCATCAACGACCAGCAGGCTTACTGCAGCCGCTCAAGATTCCCGAATGGAAATGGAACGAGATAGGCATGGATTTCATAGTGGGACTACCCAAAACTACGATGGGTTACGATTCCATTTGGGTAATAGTACATCGGCTCACCAAGACCGCCGATTTCTTCCCGTAAAACTAACTACAACGGTGCCAAGCTAGCGGAACTATACATGAGTAGGGTTGTATGTCTCCATGGTGTACCGAAGAGGATTATATCGGATCGTGGTACCCAATTCATGTCTCATTTTTGGAGCAAAGTTCACGAGGCACTCGGAAGTCACCTCGCCTTCAGTACCGCTTACCACCCACAGACCGACGGACAGACTGAAAGGACGAATCAAGTACTAGAAGATATGCTGAGAGCCTGTGCGTTGGATTTCACGAAGGATTGGGAGAAATGTTTGCCGTACGCCGAGTTCTCCTACAACAATAGCTATCAAGCCAGTCTGAAGATGTCACCAAACGAAGCTCTATTTGGTCGCCGATGTCGAACCCCATTGATGTGGTCAGAAACCGGTGAACGAACCGTATTCGGGCCTGACATAATCAAAGAGGCCGAGGAAAAGGTTCGTCTGATCCGAGACCGATTACAAGCTGCTTAATCACGACAAAGGAGCTATGCGGATACCCGACGAAGAGAATTAGAATTTAAAGAAGGTGACTATGTGTATCTAAAGGTCTCACCACTACGGGGAACTCAGAGGTTCAAGGTCAAAGGGAAACTCGCACCAAGATATGTGGGCCCATTCTTGCTAAACGCTAGGAGAGGTGAAGTGGCCTACCAGCTGGAGTTGCCCGAGAATCTCTCCGATGTCCACCCAGTATTCCACGTGTCGCAGTTGAAGAAATGTCTGCGGGTGCCAGAAGAGCAAGCTCCTTTAGAAACCATCCATGTCCACAGTGATCTTACCTACCCGGAACATCCCATCAAGATACTGGACGAGGCAGAAAAGAAGACACGAACCAAGTCATGGCGCATGTACAAAGTACAATGGAGCAATCACACGGAAGAAGAGGCTACCTGGGAGAGCGAGGAGTTCCTGAAGACGGAATACCCACACCTACTCAGCAACCGGTAAGAAATCTCGGGGACGAGATTTATTGTTAGGGGGGTAGGTTTGTAACATCCTGAAAATCGAAGAAACTAAAATCGGAACGTAAAAATCGGAACTTTCAAAAACCTTCGCTTGTTGCTTCTTTCTCGGGTTTGTTGCTTCTTATTTGCCAGCTCAGTTGCATAAATTTAGTCGTGATCAATTCCCCTTTTGGTGTTTTTGGATAATTTGGAGTTGTCGAAATGAAAGATGCGAAAGTCCGTATCCGGGATTTTTAAAAAGAAATCGGAGAAAGCGCGGACTTATGAAAACACGATTTGGGCGATATAAAATAGTAATTGTGGTTGGGAGAAGATAAATTAGGACACAAAATAAATAATAAAATATTCGAGAGTCGTACTCGAAATCCGGAAAATTCGGAAAATAGAGGGGTGAATATTGAAATTAGAAAAGAGGGATTTTAAATAAATAAATATGAAAAATAATGTGGGAAAATAAAATTGGAGAAAAGTTGGAAATAATATATTAAAAATTATTTTTGAATTATAGGAATTTATTTTTGAATTTTTAGAAGAAAGGAAAATAGAAAATGGGAAATTAAAATGGAAAATCGGGAAAATAAAAAAGCACTGTTCATGACGCGCCGGTGTTCGACGCCGTACGCGCCGCACGCCCGCCGCGCGCGCCCGCCACGCGCCGCGCGCGCTGCGCGCGCCTCGGCCCCTACCCCCGTGCGCGCCACGCGCGCGCGCGCGCCGCGCCCGCGAGCCCGCGCCGCGCGCCTCGCCGCCACGCGGCCGTGCCACGCCCGGACCCCCACGCCGCGCGCGCTTGCCGCGTCGGACCCTGCCCACCGCGCGCCTTGCCCGCCGCGTCGCGCCCGCCGTACTCGGCCCGTCCCCGCTCTTCGCCGCGTGTCGCTCCGCGCCGCGCGCCCGAGCCGGCCCCCCCTCTCCACCCCGCGCCGCGCCGAGCCCCCCCGCCGCGCCTATAAAGGGCGGCGCCCCGCCTTTCGCCGCACCGCCGCCGCTCTCTCCTTCACGTTCCCGAGTGCCAACGCCGTCGCCGCCGTGCGCAAATTCCCCTCCGTGCCCCACCGTCCTCCCCGCATCCCTCCGTCGCCGGTAAGCCCCGCTCCGCCCCTTTTGTCGCGCTGCCGCCGCGTCTGTTTGGCCGGACCCCGGTCGAACAGTTGGCGGCCAATGAAACAAGTGCGTCAGGAAAAAGAAAAGAAAAAAAGAAAAGAAAAAAAGGGAACATTAGGAAAAATTTTAGAAAATTTGGAAAAATATTTTGGGAAGATTTGAGTAAAATTTTGGGCAAAAATAAATTATTTTCTTGTATGTTTTCTCGGTACAAAGTTTGAAAATCGAAATCGGACTTTTTTCATAATTTCGTTTCGCGTCGTTTTTAAATCCGAATTTCATTTAATTCTTTCTCGCCATTTAAAACCTCGAGCACGAATTCCTCTGCTGACATTTCCAAATCTAATTTCTCAAATAATTACGATCGTCGTCTTTGCGAATACCCTAGGACATCGACTCGATTCCAAAACTCGGGTTTTTCCTAGCAACCCTTGTCCTAACTCAAGTAGAATTTTAGGCAAAACATTTGGAGTCGTTTTCATGGCTTTTATGGTTCTTTTCGATCCTTTGGTATTTTAATGAATTTTAATTGAATTCAATTGATCTTTCACACGTACGGGTAGCACCTGAAGAGACCGGCATCGACCCCGTTGAAGACACCACCCCTCAAGCGTGCGAGCAAGGCAAGTCATCACACTCTTTGAACATATTGATCCTACTTTGTGAAATAATGTTGATTTCAAATTACAAATTGCATGCTATACACAAATGAGTACCTATGCTTGATATACCCTGCTTGATGTTGATCACCATTAGAATTATTCTTTGTAACCTTCGATGTGATATGACCGGAGGTTAACTTCGGTAAAAATGCTTAGCCCTGCTTATACTAGATCCATGCATACTCATGATTTTGCAACAAAGCTTTGTGCTCGGGCAACTACCTTAGGGAAGGTAGTTGAAATACGGCCTGTGGAGACATGAGCGCCACATGGCCATGAGAATGATGAAAATTAAAAATGATATACAAATGATTTAGACTGGGGCGGCCGGATGATTTGGGTGGATTCCGAAAAAGGCAAGTGCCGACCCTGGTCAATTAAGGACCGAGCCATGAGATAGCCGGGAAACGAGCCAGTACAACCGTATTTCTCGAATGGGTATAGACCAAGCTGACTAGATAGCCGAGCGGAGGCAGTATCCTTGCATAGATGGTTCTCTATGATGTGGTTTATGTGATGAGAATGAGGCTGCGGCCTTTGCTGTGAATGGAGGAATTAAATCAATATTAATTGAACTTAAAGATTGAGGAAGTTTTCCCTTACCCCGGGTGCGCCAAAACTCCTCTCACTGCTAGAAAATGACGGCTAGAGTGCATGAGGGCTTAAGTTCATGGAGCGGGTACTGCCAAAGTGAGGTTATCGAAAGGCTTTGCCGTGACCGTCTCATGTGTTGAGACGTAGGCTCATTTGTTGGGCTGTCGTGGAGTACGGGTAAAGTGTACATCCACTGCAGTGTGAGTGAATCAATCTATTCGAATAGCCGTGCTCGCGGATATCGAGCATCGTGACAAGACTTTCGCTTGGCTAGACTTTAAACTTAAAACTGCTGGGATGGGTGTGCATGATGATTTCATTCGCTGGTGGATCAACTTCTCGAGATGCGAGGAGGGGTGGATTCCCAGAAAATCATGACGAATCGGAGGCGGAAAGCCATCCTTGGAATCACGATGGATGGTAGACGGAACCGTCGCCGGATTAATGAACTATGGAACTAAAACTTGACTTGGCTAGTTGATAGGCTTGTGAAAAGAATTGTGAAAATTGGCTTTATGCAAAAGAACTCCACCCATTCCTTGAATAACCCTATCATATGCATCAATTTCGTGTTGGCTTGCTGAGTACGGTTGGTACTCACCCTTGCTATACGCACAAACCTTCAGCTGATGGGAATGAAGAGCCAGAGGATCCTTGCGCTTACTACCAGGAGGGTGAAGGAACTGATGGCGCTTACTAGGTCTTAGCTCCGGTCGTTGCCTGTGGCAAATGACATGCCGCTGCCTCTATTCCGCTGCCGTATCTAAATTCTGCTTTTGTGTTGTATTCGGACCATGAGGTCCTGTGTGTTGAACATTGCCTTCGGGCCTATTGTTGTAATAATGTCGTTGTAAGACTATTCGTGCATGCGCACCTGATTATTCAGTACTGTATTCGTGGGTACCAACTACTCGATCCAGGGAAATGGTACTAAGAACACGGAAGATTCCCGTTCCAAAAACGGGGGTCCACAATGAGCTAGTTGATCTAAGCAGGGCTAAGCATATCCTAGGCCAACAACTAATCATATTAATACCCAAGCTATCAAAGGTACATGGTAAACAATTCATATGGCTGAGGACAATAGGTAAATAAGCCCATAGAGTGACAATGCAATATTTAAGGAAATTGAGATATTTGCAAAATGGGCACAATATGACCAATTAAAGAATGACTCGCCTTGCTCTGGTGCCAGTGTGACCTCTGCAACAACCTCAAAGTAAACGCGTGCTTCGGAACTGTCGGTATCTACATGACAACCAAGGCACACAAGAAAACTAGCTATAAGTCTACTAAAACAGGAAATAAAACCATTTTAATGCATTTGAATGGGCTTAATCGGAGCTCGGATGAATTAGAGATGATTTTTAAAAGATTATCTGTGTTTTTACTAAAACATAAAAGTCCTTAATTAATTATTGTGCAATAAATCCTAGGGATGTTGTCAGCGAGGGAAGGGGCTGACGTCAGCGGCTCAGGGGGCATCGATCCACGGTGGAAAGAATCCACGGGACTGAGGGGAGTGGCGCACCACGTGTGCATAGGTGGCGCTGACGCGGCGGTCACGTGACTGCCAGACGGGCGACCGGGATGGACGGCTCCGATCTGCCGAGTGGCAGATTGGACAGCCGAGAGTGGGCGCGGTCTGCGGGAGCTCGGCTAAGGCCGGTTCAGCCAGGCCACGGCACACGCTGCGGCCGGCGACTGGTCGGCAGTAGCGGCCAGCAGCGCGAGGTGGGGGTGCATGGCGTGGAGGGTGGCGGCATGCATGAGACGACGTCGCACGCGTGCAAAGCGGCGATGACACACGGGAGAGGAGAGGAAAGGAGAAGGGAGGTACTTACCGTGGTTCAACCGACGCGAGGGAAGACGATGACGCACGGCGACGACGAGTGACAGACGACATGACGAGCGGGTGGACGGGTTAGCCCTTGCCCTCGTGGATCCAAAGGCAGCGGCAACGTGGCTTGACGCGGATTGGAGTGGCGGCGAGTGGTGGCCGGAGATGGCGCACGGTGGTGACGGACGTGCGGGACAACGCAGGGGCGAGATAGGGCACGGGAAGGAATGGCGAAATGGGGAAAATGGAGAGGAAGGCATAGTGATAATTTATAGGGAAACGGGGAACGCGGAAACAGCCTAGGAGGGGTGAATTTCTCCATAGTGACGAGTGAAGAGAGAGAATGATGGCCGGAATTTGAAATTTGAATCATGCCCCAATCACGGGCACAACACGTGTGGGAAAGGCAAGGCGAGGGGCAGTGATACGGGCGCGGGGAGGATGCGAAAAGGGCGCGAGAGCGACGGTTGCGGCTGCGGCTCCGCCGACGGGAGGTCGGGGACGGGCCTGATAGGTGGGCCCCACCTATCGACGAACCGGGGAGGCGAGGGGAGGATTCAAACTTCGGACGAGGCGCACGGGCGGTGGGCGCCTGGCCTCGGCCGCGCGAGGGGAGACGTGGCGCTCGTTGGAGAATTGGAGGCGGTCTGGGCCGATGGCCCAAGAAAGGAGGGAAAAAAAGAAAAGGAAAAAAGGATTTTGCTAGGTTTTATTTATTTTTGAGATTTTATTTAAATTGGTTAAAATTATTTCCAGGGTTCTGAAAATTCCACTAAAATCCTGTTATTGTATTTTTGTTAGTGATATGCCCTAGAGGCAACATGGAGATGTTGAATATCACGTCAATGTTTATGTATTTATGAATAAAGTGTTATTCAGTTCCATGAAATAGACATCTTGTATTGATCAATAAGTACGTGACTTATTTATGAGACTCGATATGTATGAATCTATTTCTAAACGATCCGATCATATGTCATATTGTTGGAACAAATATGATTCTAAGATCGGCATGTTTATTGATTGATGATCATGTCTCATAGATCATGGGTATGGAGATACCAAGTCAATAAACATGGACACATGTGTTGGAGAACACATTGTTGGATAGACCCACCATGAGACACTACGGGAATCAATGTGCCATTAGTTGGTCTCGGGTAGTGTTGGTACAAAGTCCTTAGACCTGAGATCACCATGGATTCCAACATGTGTAGTAGCCTACTTTGGGACTACCAAACGCTATTTAAATGCGGGTAGTTATAAAGGTAGTTTTCGGGTTTGCTATGAAACATGGAGTGGGATGTGAGTGATCAAGATGGAATTTGCCCCTCCTTTGGAGAGATATCTCTAGGCCCTCGAGGTAATGGATTATGGAAATGCATGGCCATGCTAAGTTGATTGAGGAGTCAATCAACGACGGATAATCCAATACGGTTCTAGTGAATAGTTAAGCTATTGAAGGGATGGCACACATCTTGCCTATAGCTTAACGGCATCGTGAGGCAAAGGGATTTGTGTACACATTACGGGTTCGAGCCGATATTATATTCTTGTATACTATGGTGTCAATATGTGCTTGCTAGGCGCCGTTGTTGTGTCGGCTGAGTTGGACTCGAGCGACGATCGGCTAAGTTAGACTATAGCCGAGGGCGAGTATACCTGAACCTACTGTGGTCGCACGCTTAAGGGGATAAGAACAGGCATTCGAGTTGGACTCGAATATGGCTCGATCGGATAGGGTTCCGATCGGATAGAGTCCTATGGGCTTACGACGTATGGGCAGCCAACTCTATGAGATTCGGATAGGATCTCGATTTGAAATAGAGTCCTGATCGGCCACGAGTCCCCGTCGGCCAACTCTATATAAAGGAGGGAGGGGTGGAGAGCTGCGGTACGTCAATTACATCGCGTTGAACCGAATCCGCAACAAAAGTCACCAAGATCAATCTCCACGAAAACCCTCCCCACTTTCGAGCCAAACCCTAGCCTTGCATCGTGTGCTAGCACACGGGTGTATGGCGTTTTGTCCCCGGACGTGTGGATACCGGTAGAGGCGCTGCTACGTTGCGCTCTGTTGATCGGCTTCGGATCGGCTGCGGTCGAGCGCATCGGAGTGAGGCGCGAGAACACGGTCAGACGACTGGACGAATCGGCTACATCCGCGAATCGGCTGATTGGTGAATCGGCCGTCCCCTGGAATTGGCTACACTGTTTCGGATCAGATAGCCCTGATTGGCTGTTTCCGCTGCACACTCCAATCGGTAACGATCTATCGGCCCATACTTGCAAGTGTTCCTGGTTTGCGTGGTTAGAAGTTTTTGTTTTTGGCTAGCGTAGCCTCCGCGTAACCCTTCGGTGGTATCGAGCTATTCTTGCTTAGTTTGGGTTTTAGATGGGATCGGAACAAGTTTTGTGCACGGGTTGATTAGATCAATCGGTTTTACGGGATTTGTTGAGGAGAGTTCATGGTAATTGCGTTCCTTGATAGTGTATCGGAACGGCGTAATGTGATTACGTCGAAGCAATATCCATAGAACTTGGTTTGAGTCGGCTTCGAGATAGCGTTCCTTGATAGTGTATCGGAACGGTATAATGTGATTATGCCGAAGCTATCTCGTAGTCCGATCTTGTTAGCTGCCTCGCGCCTACGCAAACCATCTCCCTTGATAGTGTATCGGGACGGCATAATATGATTATGCCGAGATGGTTTCCGTAAGCGATTTCATAGATTGGATCTATGAATTTCGTGTGGTGTTCCGGGTGCTGCCCGGAACCCCGCGAGGGACCGCCGTGTGCGTACCCCCTTATAGGTCGTCTCGATGTCGTTTCTGCGATAGGTAGAAAATGTTTCAACGCCTAACTTGTTTTTGCAGAGAATGCTTTGAGATGGTATGGCCCTATTGTATGTATGAGATGCATGTGATGCATGTAATATTCTTTCATATGTGCAATCCCGTAATATTCTTTCATACGTGCAATGCTTGTATATTCTTTCATGACTGCGAGTCGATGTAATCTTCAATTAGAGCTTCTATAGTAGTAGCTTAGTTTGAAGAAATCAATCATCATGCACATTGGAAGATGGTGCCGAAGATGGAGATCCTCGGCGCCGACATGGAGATGGAGATCACCATGTGAAGGGGGCCATACTATTTCATTATATGCTATTATACTGCTTTCATATATGTGATATGTTTGTTTGATAGGATAGCATCCCTCGCAAAATTAAGTAGTAGTGATGCCCTTCCAAATGTTGCACCCGTCACCGTTATGCTCGTCAATGGTGGGTGCCAAAGCGAGTGCCATTCTTTATCATAACACGAAGGGGTATATGTCGGACATATACGGCGGAGCATTTGGTTTACTTAACAAGGCTATCAAAACAGTTTTGGGCCTTGGGGCATAGGTTGGGGCCGGGGCATGGAGATGCCACACCAACAACAAGAGTCACATAGAGATGTGATTAGCAAGGAGTTGCTTATCGATGTTATTAATTTTCTAGCACCGATGCCAAAGCTCACTAGAAAATTAATTAACATGTGGATCTTGGCCCAATACGTAACCTAGAGGGAAGGTGAAAATACGTAATGGGAGTCTAATGTTAAATTGTTTAACAATAGACATAGCATAAACATTGTGCTAAACTTTGCTTTTTCTGTTGTAGAATAAATGGCGGCTAATACTACACCCGTACCTTTAATTTGCGATCTATTCTCGAAAAGGAAAAAATAAATGGAACAAACTTTATGGATTGGTATCGCAACTTGAGAATTGTTCTCAAGCAAGAGCGTAAGGAGTACGTTCTTGAAGTACCCTACCCCGAGGATTTGCCAAATAATGCCACCGCAACGCACGGAGAGCTTACGAGAAGCACACTAATGATGCCCTAGACATAAGCTGTCTCATGCTTGCTACAATGTCCCCCGAGCTTCGAAGCAATATGAGAGCAGCGATGCTCACACTATTATTCGGGGACTGCGTGGCATGTTTGAGAACCAAGCTCGGGCCGAGAGGTTCAACACCTCGAAGTCCTTGTTTGCGTGCGAGCTTGTTGAGGGAATCCCGTCGTCCGCATGTGATAAAGATGATTGGCTATATTGAGAGTCCGGAAAAACTAGGTTTTCCCCTTAGCCAAGATTTGGCTGCGATGTGATTCTCCGTCACTCCCTCCGAGCCTCGAGCCATTCATATTGAATTATCACATGAACAATATGGATAGAAACTTGGCTGAATTGCATGGGATGCTAAAGACAGTGAGGAGAGTATCCAGAAGAATGGTCATCATGTGATGATGATGCGAAGGCTAAGCGCAAACCACTGTCAAGAAACTTTGCACCAAGAGGAAGTTAACTCCCGATGAGATCGCGAGTGCCTCTAATGCAAAGAAGGGCAAGAAGGGTCGGCGGCATCGGATGTCGTTTGCTTCTATTGCAAGAGAGACGGGCCACTTGGAAGAGGCTGCAAGAAGTACATGGAGGATCTCAAAAAGAAGCAAAGTACAACTTCGCTTCAGGTATTATTGTTATAGACATTAATCAATGAACAATGGTTGTTCAATATATCTCAGAGATATGTTCTATTTTCATGCTCCATTGGTGAATGGATTATACGTTTTGAATCTTGAGGCGTCTCCCATCTATAACATTAATACGAAAGGCAACTCTCTAATGATATAAACCCCACGTTTATCCGGCATTGTCGCTTAGGCCATATAAATAAGAAACGCATGGAGAAGCTCCATAAGGATGGATTGCTTCACTCTTTTGATTTTGAATCATTTGTGACATGTGAATCTTGTTTACTTGGTAAGATGACAAAGGCACCTTTCACGGGACACGTGAGAGAGCAAGTGACTTGTTGGCACTCGTACATACCGATGTATGTGCACCAATGAGCTCAACGGCCGAGGTGGTTATCGTACTTCATTACCTTTACCGATGACTTTAGTAGATATGGTTATATCTACTTAATGAGGCATAAGTCCAAATCCTTTGAAAAGTTCAAAGAATTCCGAATGAAGTACGAATCATTTAGGGAAAACAATCAAGTTTCTACGATCGATCGTGGAGGGAAATACTTGAGCCAAGAGTTTGGTAATCATCGAAAGATTGTGGAATTGTTCCACGTTGACTCCGCCAGAACTCCACAATGGAATGGGGTGTCCGAACGGAGAAATCGCACCTTGTTGGACATGGTGCGGTCGATGATGAGCCAAAGTGATCTTTCGTTATCCTTCGGGGATATTCTCTTGAAACACTGCGCTCACACTAAATAGAGTTCCATCTAAGTCGGTTTAAAAGACACCATATGAGATATGGACAGGGCAACCCCCTAGTTTGTCTTTTCTCAAAATTTGGGGATGTGAGGCTTATGTAAAATGTTTACGTCGACAAGCTCACACCCAAATCGACAAGTGCTTCTTTGTGGGATATCCTAAGGAAACTAAGGGATATTACTTTTATAATCGGGAACAAGGCAAAGTGTTTGTCGCCCGACACGGTGTCTTCTTGGAGAAAGAGTTTCTTTCAAGAAGGGTTAGTGGGAGCAGGGTGCATCTTGAAGAAGTTCAAGAAACATCGAAAACGTTTCAGCTACCACGAACCACAATAGGAGGAGCAAAGTGTTGCGCCACCGGTTGTAGATACACCAGCCCACGGAGGTCCGAAAGATCACGTCGTGCACCGACAGTACACAAGTTCGGAATAACGTGATATATTGTTGTTGGACAACGATGAACCTAAGACCTATGAGGAAGCGATGGTGGGACCCGATTCCAACAAGTGGCTTGGAGCCATGAAATCCGAAATAGAATCCATGTACGACAATCAAGTTTGGAACTTGGTTGATCCACTGATGGTGTCAAAACCATTGAGTGTAAATGGGTTTTTAAGAAAAGGCCGATATGGATGGAAATGTTCACATCCATAAGACGCGATTGGTGGCGAAAGGTTTTAAACAGATTCAAGGAGTTGATTATGATGAAACCTTCTCTTTGTCGCAATGCTTAAATCTATTCGGATTATCCTAGCGATTGCTGCATATTTCGATTATGAGATATGGCGAGATGGATGTCAAAACGGCTTTCCTGAATGGAAACCTAAGCGAGGATGTATACATGATACAACCTCGGGGTTTTGTCGATCCAGAATCGCTGAAAGATATGCAAGCTACGAAATCCATTTATGGATTGAAGCAAGCATCTCGGAGTTGGAATATTCGTTTTGATGAAGTAATCAAAGGGTTTGGTTTCATCAAAAACGAAGAAGAGGCCTGTGTTTACAAAAAGGTGTGGGAGCGCAATTGTATTTCTAATCTTTTATGTGGATGACATATTGTTGATTGGAAATGATATCCCTATGCTAGAATCCGTCAAGTCTTCATTGAAAAATAGTTTTTCCATGAAAGACTTAGGGAGGCAGCATACATATTAGCATTCGGATCTATAGAGATAGATCCAAGAGGCTAATTGAATTAAGCCAAAGTACATACATTGACAAGGTGTTGAAAAGGTTCAACATGCATGATTCCAAGAAAGGTTTCTTGCCCATGTCACATGGCATTAATCTTAGCAAGAATCGGTGTCCTCGGACACATGATGAGCGGAATAAGATGGGTATGGTTCCATATGCTTCGGCAATTGGATCCATCATGTATGCCATGCTTTGTACACGCCCGATGTCTCGTACGCTTTGAGTGCTACGAGCAGATACCGTCGAGATCCGGTGAAGGTCACTGGATGCCGTAATGAATATCCTTAAGTACTTGAGAAGAACTAAGGATATGTTCCTAGTCTATGGAGGTGAAGAAGAGCTCGTTGTAAGTGGTTACACCGATGCTAGCTTCCAAACAGACAAGGATGATTATAGATCGCAATCTGGGTTCATGTCTTGCACGAACGGAGGCGCGATCATGGAAGAGTTCCAAGCGGGATACTTGCTGATTCTACAACGGAGGCCGAGTACATTGCTTGCTTCGAAAGGCAAAGGAGGCTGTTTGGATCAAGAAATTCGTTCTCGAGCTTGGTGTGATGACTAGTGCGGCGGTCCAATGTCTCTCTATTGTGATAATAGTGGAGCCATTGCGCAAGCCAAGGAGCCAAGGTCACATCGAAGTCCAAACACATACTTCGGCGATATCATCTCATCCGCGAGATAGTGGACAGAGGTGATGTCAAGATATGCAAAGTGCACACGAGATCTCAACATAGCCGATCCGCCGACAAAACCTCTCCCTCACCGAAGCATGAGGCGCACACAAGAGCAATGGGTATTAGATACTTACATGATTGACTCTAGTGCAAGTGGGAGATTGTTAGTGATATGCCCTAGAGGCAACATGGAGATGTTGGATATCACGTAAATGTTTATGTATTTATGAATAAAGTGTTATTCGGTTGCATGAAATAGACATCTTGTATTGATCAATAAGTACGTGACTTATTTATGAGACTCGATATGTATGAATCTATTTCTAAACGATCCTCGATCATATGTCATATTGTTGGAACAAATATGATTCTAAGATCGGCATGTTTATTGATTGATGATCATGTCTCATAGATCATGGGTATGGAGATACCAAATCAATAAACATGGACACATGTGTTGGAGAACACATTGTTGGATAGACCCACCATGAGACACTACGGGAATCAATGTGCCATTAGTTGGTCTCGGGTAGTGTTGGTACAAAGTCGTTATACCGAGATCACCATGGATTCCAACATGTGTAGTAGCCTACTTTGGGACTACCAAACGCTATTCCGAATGCGGGTAGTTATAAAGGTAGTTTTCGGGTTTGCTATGAAACATGGAGTGGGATGTGAGTGATCAAGATGGAATTTGCCCCTCCTTTGGAGAGATTTCTCTGGGCCCCTCGAGGTAATGGATTAAGGAAATGCATGGCCATGCTAAGTTGATTGAGGAGTCAATCAACATACGATAATCCAATACGGTTCTAGTGAATGGTTAAGCTATTGAAGGGATGGCACACATCTTGCCTATAGCTTAAGCGGTATCGTGAGGCAAAGGGATTTGTGTACACATTACAGGTTGAGCCGATATTATATTCTTGTATACTATGGTGTCAATATGTGCTGCTAGGCGCCGTGTGACAGTCGGCTGAGTTGGACTCGAGTCGACGATCGGCTAAGTTAGACTATAGCCGAGACCGAGTATACCTGAACTACCGTGGTCGCACGCTTAAGGGGATAAGAACAGGCATTCGAGTTGGACTCGAATACGCCTCGATCGGATAGGGATCCAATCGGATAGAGTCCTGTGGGCTTACAACGTATGGGGAGCCAACTCTATGAGATTCGGATAGGATCCGATTTGAAATAGAGTCTTGATCGGCCACGAGTCCCAGTCGGCCAACTCTATATGAAGGAGGGAGGGGTGGAGAGCTGCGGTACGTCAATTGCATCGCGTTGAACCGAATCCGCAACAAAAGTCGCCGAGATCAATCTCCACGGAAACCCTCCCCACTTTCGAGCCAAACCCTAGCCTTGCATCGCGTGCTAGCACACGGGTGTACAGCGTTTTGTCCCGGACGTGTGGATATCGGTAGAGGCGCTGCTACGTTGCGCGCTGTTGATCGGCTTCGGATCGGCTGCGGTCGAGCGCATCGGAGCGAGGCACGAGAACGCGGTCAGACGACTGGACAAATCGGCTACATCCGTGAATCGGCTGATTGGTGAATCGGCCGTCCCCTGGAATCGGCTACACTGTTTTGGATCGGATAGCCCTGATTGGCTGTTTCCGCTGCACACTCCAATCGGTAACGATCTATCGGCCCTTACTTGCAAGTGTTCCTGGTTTGCGCGGTTAGAAGTTTTTGTTTTCGGCTAGCGTAGCCTCGGCGTAACCCTTCAATTTTGACATGAGGAACTCAAAAAAAATCGATCTTGCCATTTCCACTTATTAAATGCATTTTATTAATTAGTGTTTAGCTCCAGGTTTAATTAAATAATTTCTTCGGATGATTTATTAAATGAATTTTAAACCAGAAAAAGAACCTCAGGGTGTGATAAAAGCCAACCAGAAATTCCAACCGTCATGGTGATCCCTCAGCGGCGCAGCGATGTGCATCTATGGGCCAAGTACCAGAAGAGGCCATTGAAGCTGAAGACGAAGCCCCGTGCCCCGTTGATGAGATAACGCAGCGGACACCTTATGAGCTGCAAATACCCTTCAAGAAATTGTCAATCAAGATATGCTCATAGTTTTATGACATATGACTTGTACATTGTAAGAAGGTTGGTGCATATATAGGTTGATTACTAATTAATAACCTCTATTCTCATGAAGGTGGCATCGAGCATGGACATACCAATAGAACGAGATGGGACATATCACTGCAGCCCAATTCCACCTAGGTATCCAAAGGTCAAAATTGAGCAGGTGAAACGGGGCTTTGAAGATCTCAAACTAGATATCCCAGAGGAGACGGGGAGACGAAACTAGGAGACACAATGCACACAATTATACTATGGTGCAAGCCATTCATCGTGTTTCTCAAGCGAGAAGCGACTTCCATTTCTCTATCTCCTCCACATGGACCGTCTCCTCCGCGAGGACCGTCTCCTCCGCCTCCTCCGTGGCCTCCATGAGCACCGACTCCTAAACGGTCACCGACTCCTCAGCCTCCTCAGCCTCCTCTGTTGTCTCCGCGAGCATCGACTCCTAAATGGTCATCAATTCCTCTGCCTCCTCCACCTCCTCCGTCGCCTCCATGAGCACCGACTCCTGAACGGTCACCGACTCCTCTGCCTCCTCCATGCCAAACTTGTGTCGCATCATCAAAGTCAACGAAATAATCAAAGAAGCAAAGACCAGACGCGCCAAGGCTCCCCGCTCTAAAGAAAGGGCGTACGACCACACTCCCGAGGAGATTGCCGAGATTGTTGATGCGGAAGTGAAGGTGCATTTCAAAGCTCAGAGTCCTAAAAACTCGGGAGCTAAGGCCTTCTTTAAGAAGATGATCAAAAAAATCGTAAGTCGTAAGTTGTCCCTTAGCTCAGGAAGCAAGAAAAAAAATCGCTTGAGCCATTGCTGCCAGATGATGAAGATGAGTTAAGGCAATTTATAGCAGAGATAGGATTGACGAGGGAGCAACTATTTGGAGGCACAAAAATCAAAAAGGCGACAAAAAGGATCTGAAATACAAGTTTACCCTTGATGAACCTCTTGTCAAGCCTTCTCAGGTCAAAACTCTTTCTACACAGATGTACCGATTCCATAAAAAACGTAGAGAGATGTTTGGCGTGCGGATAAAAAACGAAGATTTCTTCCAAGGAGATGATATCACGTGGATCCGCTTCGAGGATTTATTTGACTTGTACCAACTAGACACCCTCGACGTGTCTCTTATCAATTGCTTAGTTTTGTAAGTATCGTGCAGTTAAATTTTGTTTCATTGCTTAGCTCCATGTATGTAGCTGATGAAAATTCCTTTTATCCGTTCTAGATTGTAGATTCAATAGTGTCGTAAGGATGGGTGTTTCAACATTGGATTCATGGACCCTCGCAAAATAAACACGAACATGATGCATGATTTTGAGAAAGAAACAGAAGACAATATCTTTCATATGCTAACGCAGCAGCATTACAAGACTTGGATACTCTTGCCATACAACACAATGTGAGTTTTTTTACTGCCTTTTGTTCCAATTTCCTTCTCGTACATATATAGTTTTACATATATCATCTCACGCAATTTGCAGATTCCCTTGGGTCCTTTTTCTTTTTGACCTTTCCTCGTCCAAAATCCACGTCTTTGACTCAATGGATAAACCATAGTCTACCTTCGCAAAGATTTTTGAAGTGATAGATAGGTAATGCCGTTTATTCCACTGTTATTATGAATTTTGCTATTGCTACTATGTGGATCTTGGATAATTAATCATAGCTTGTAACTATGCATAGGACATGGTCACGGTTCCGTACAACTGTACGCGGGGCTTGGAAAGAATAATTTGATGTGAGGCAAATTTATAGTGAGTTCATGCTCCAAAACTATATTGAATAATTAATTTGTTCTAAAATAAAAAATATATATTAAATCTCTCGTCATTTCTCCTTTAGTGTGCAAAACATAAGCGGGGGACGAACTTATATGGCTACTACGTATGCGACTATACTCACTGCCTAGTTCACTAAATCAAATCCGACAAGGGTCTGTATGTATGTGAAAACCATTCATACAATATGCCTCGATTTCTTGATTTCATGTATTAATTTCTTATTTTTTTCAAATGATAGATTTTGCTCATGAGGGACAAACTCTCCCACGACGATTTTATAAAGGCTGTTTTAAGAATCAATGATGGGATTTATTAATGAGCAATTATTGATCTCGTGGGCGAGTTCTACTAGAATGGCAAACCAATTTATCCACCCCACCCCGGATTTTAGATTTTTCAATATACGATATAGAATATTAGAAATTCAGAAGGATTGTAATATATGTATATATTTATATGTGTGTATATATTTGGGTAAAGTATGTATTTGTTTACTTAAGTATATGTGTGTAAAATATGTATATATATGCATATCGCATATGTATGTATAAATACATATATTACATATATATAATGCATTTATACATGTATTTGCACTTATATATATGCATAATATATAAACATTACACATATATTTGGATAATATAGAAATAAGCAGCAAGCAGCAGGAGCAAAATAAAAAATACCTTCAGTCGTGGTTGGTAACATCAAACAAGATTAAAGATGACGATGCCAGTTATGTGACGCTTTCCGTTTTTGTTATCTCGGTTTGTGATGCCAGCCATGTGACACGTGATGAAATAATCGGGACTAAAGATTGTCAACTTAAATTTCGTTTTTGTTGTAACCCGAGATTAAAATGAGTTGTAAACCGGGACTATAAAGGTTTCCCAAATATGCACTAAATCACACAATTATACAGAACTAGTCAAGCCATAATTCATTATCTAGATAACCTGTTGACTGTTGAGTCAGGCCAGCCCTACGTAATGTCCCAACTAAGCCATGCATCAAGTTAACGCCAACATCTATTCAGTACTGTGCCAACCAGCTGACTCCTAGGCCGAGTTGACATTCCACGAATTGATTCATCTACACACTCTCAACCAAAACACATGATGAATGTACTCCTTACTGCATCAAATGGCGACTCAACACTGTCCAAACCGGCCTTGCTTATAACAATAACTAGCACTTTAAATGTATCTAAACATCGGTCCAAGCAATTATTTAACACACTACAATGGTCATCCTCATCTCAATCAGGCGACAACCCCTATCTATGTCGGGTATGACGCCCATCACGACGCAAAGGTCATTGATGTAACAAGTCATCTCTATCCGGCAAACGCCCGTCACCGATGCATCTATCTTTGTCGGGCCTAAACTATAGTATGTCACCGATAGTTTTGACCCAGAAGGCCAGTCAAACAAGGGCCTGTCACTGATGAAATAATCTCAATAGACCCTTATTAATGCCCGTCATGGATGACTAACATCTCAATCGGGCTTTAACTTAAGCCCGTCACCGATGACTTACATCTCCATCGGGCTTAAGTTAAAGCCCGTCACTGATGAGTTTTCCAAAAAAAAATATTCTGTTTTTTGGTCTAGCCTCAGGCCTTTGCTAGCCATGGCCGCTGCAAAAATAAGAGAAGCAAATATTCACATACATCTCACATTCACATACACATCAATTATTCAATATTTCACATTAACATCTTCAAGTGCTAAGCATCGAAACTTGCAAAACCGAGTTATAAATTGGAACAAAAGTTTATTTAGCACTACAATTATATAAATAAACACATTTGACAAAATTCTAATTTAATAATATCATAATTGTTACATATTTACATGCCTTGGACATTAATTTGAAATATTCAAAAATGTTCATCATGTTGTGGACTTTAAGCCCGTATTCTAAACATTCATTTGGGGTGCACTATGTTACAGAAAATAAAGTTCGCTATATCTTCCCAAATCCCCTCAAAGCTGGTAGGCACGGACTTGGGTATATTTTCCTACATGTACATAATTCAAAATTAGTCAATATATATATAATTCGAAGTAGTTAGTATATATCACAATTGAGATCATAAACCTCAAATTCAACCAAAGTCTTGAACTTTTTGTTGTACATAATTCACATGTTGTGGCACACATGGAATCTGCATTGGTCACCAATTTGTTGTTTGACGGGGAAGTCAATTTTATGGATGAGGCTTTTTTGTCCTTTGTTATGCATGTCTCTTTTCTCGACATATGGTGGTCATGCTTCATTAATTGCTTCTTGGATCGGGGTTTAGTCATAGGCCTTACTGACATTGGAGTTTATGTAGTGACATGTACTTCACTTTGGCGTAATGACCAGAAGGATCCAATGGACACTGCGGCATTAATATAGTGAAAGTTAAATACTAAAGATACATGTCATGCAGTTGCATATATTAAGGGTATACACATTTATTATAGGCGCACATAATGTACTCCTTGTCTTGGCGGGCGCACAAAGTGTCAAAAATGTAGTCTATCATGGCTTTTTGGTCGGTTTGAAGATTGGCGACCGTGACTATTAGTGGATCCAGGAAGGCCACTTCCGGTGCATTTCTCTGGCACCACTTCCAACTATATCTACACATAAGAGAAATGGTCTTATAAGTGTGTATAAGGATTGTTGTTACCAAAAGTGAAAACACAAGAATATTTACAAGGAATAACACTTAAGTAGACTTGTGTCCATCATTCGTTGTCTGAAGAGGTCGAACAGATCTTTTAAGTCTATGACAATATAATTTTCTAGCCCAATAAATGGTCGTCCATCGTGATGGCCTATGATGTCACTCAACCTGTTCGTCCTCCTAGTGTTTGATTTCTCCATGTGGTAGCGGTGGAGCTCCTTGCAAGCATTGCCCATCATTCCTAGGGCATCCTCCCCAACCAACGGCATGCCTAGTTGGAACGACGCCGGAGCAACGCTCTTGCCCATCTCTAGCTTCTTCAGAGCTAGATGCGAGGGTTGCGCCTTGTATTTCACTCTTCCTCTCCCCCTTGCCACAGGCTTTTGATTGTTATCTGCGGAGGAGAGGAACACGTCTTCCATGATTTCTTCGCGGTGGGGATTAATGATTGTCGTCTTGTGGGCCTCCATGTCAACTTGTGGAACATGTGCGGGAGCTAGAGGGGATGAAGGAGCAGGTGCCGGTTGGGGCGGCGGCCGTGTGCTCGGTGTAGTGACTGACCTTGGAGTCAACTTGATTTCCATGTGCTCCTTGGGCCATTGGATAAAACTTCCATATGCTGCTCCTAGGGTTAGGATCTCATCGTTTGTGGATACTGCAGTGGCAAATTTGTGTGTTCATTCTTCACTGTGTCAACATGCACTTTCGCCTGGCTGGCCATCAGTTGCGACCCATGCACTCTTGTATTTGGGGTCGGCTTAAAGGTGAGTCCCTCGGCCGCCGAAATCGTGAAGGTCGGCATCACCCTAACTGTTAGCACGCAGTTAGTCAGTTCCTGTGATAGATTCATCCATAATTTTAGAATGTTATATAATATAAGGATTTTTTAAGATTGTTACACATTCTGGCCGAGTGTTTTACCGTTATATGGTCAATGGTGGATGGGACTAGTGGTGGATTTTTCGTCACCTCAGTTGACGCGCAACTGCATTGCCCTTGTGTTGGGCTGTCTCGGTGTGGAGCGGCGGCGGCCACGACAGTTTGCTGCTTTGCTCGGATCTATTCCTTGATCCGTGCCTCCACCTGGCCCAGCTTCTCGTCAAACTCAGGACTCAATTCGGCTTTGACCTGCTCCTGTATCCTCTTAGACAGGCGTGCATCTTTCGCCGCCTTCATGAGGCTCTATTTCTTGTACTGCCTCGTATTATGGAAATCAATACTTCCAGAGGACGGAAGCGCCAACACCCCTAGTCCGTCCACGATGTTCGTCGATGCCCAACGCTTGAGTGAGGATGTCATCCTCGCGTCTAGAAGAGCAGGCCTCTTGGGAGGACTGTCTCACGGCAACCAACTCTTTCTGCAGTACAAGTGAGTTTGGTATAAATCGAGAGAACGATAGATGTAAAGAAAATAGATATATTAAGGTGCGATAATTACAATATTTTCATAAACTTGTTGATCTTGGACATTTGGCAAGGTGATTGTTCCATCGCTGTTTTTTACAACCCTTTCCCTTGCCCAGCTCCTTGCCCTTGGGTGCCCGATATTGGCAAATGGCGACGGCGCATTCGATGCATCTGCCCTCTTTCTGCCATTGCTCGATCTTCCCAGAATATCCTCCGGTGCCCAACCAGTGCAGGTGCAAGTTTTGAGACAGGAGTGCCCGATAAGCCTCGCTTCTGGCTCGAGATTCGGCAGTTGATTTCTTTTCGAAGAACTCCTCCCACACGGCTTGCATGATGTAGGGGTAGTTGCCGAAAGGCTGCAGGGTGTATGGGTTGAGGATGTACTCGGTGTCCAGTTTGGATTTAAAGTCCTTCCAAGTGTGTCCCATCTTCTTGAAAGCCATATGCTTTAGCCTATCCTCATCGGCTGCAGGATATTCGAAGCTCTCCTTGAACTTTAGCCAAGCAGTTTCCTTGTCAACATCCGACACATCCTTGATGTGATCATTCAAGATACTGAAGGTTTGTCTTCCTATTACCCCACAGATGGACATGAACTTCTTGCACACATTTTTGGGAGCGGACGACATTCCTAGGAGGTCCACCTCTATTTATGGTGTACCGTTCCTTTGGGGTTTATTTTCTACTTCTAGGGGCCCGTGTCATTGTGGACCCACTAGTTATCGTCAACATTGGTTCGTCGTGTTGAGACATCATCTAAATAGCTTACAACATCACAAAATGAAAAAATAATTAGATCAAGAACATGGATTTTATTTCTACTTCTAGGGGCGAAATTCAATAACTTGTAGCACTAGATGTTAGAGAAAAAGTTATTTGAATTTTTGAATCTTTGAATTTATTTTTCAAAGGGAGGAGAAAGGGAAGAGACAGAGAGGAGAATAAATCTTTGAATTTATTTTTGAAAGGGAACAGAAATATAGAATGAATCTTTGGAATTTATTTTTGAATCTTTGAAACTTTGAATTTTTGAAATGTTGAATCTTTGAACACACAAGCTTTTTTGTACACAAAAATTAATAGGCATTACACTTCATAACAGCAAAAAAATATATAAACACAAAGCTAGATTCCAGGGGCAAAATATCTATAAGCTGCCACTAGTCCCAGTCCCATTATAACAGTCCAAATACAACATTATAACAGTCCCATTATACACACATTATACACCACATAACAGTTCCATTATGCAGCATTATAACAATCCAAAACAGCATTATAACAGTCCCATTATACACACATTATACATCACATAATAGTCCCATTACACACACAAATTCACATAGCATTATACACAACATTCATCTGCATGGTATGGCATTCAAGAGACTACATCTCAAATTCTTTGAACCATTCAATACTTGGAACATGAGGAAGTGGAGACTTACTTGGAGCAGCGAGGGAGAAAGACGGTGTCGGGCTCGACGACGGCGAGGAAGGAAGACGACGATGGCGCCGGGGACAACGGCGCTCGGTGGCGACGAGGGAAGAAGATGGCACCGGGCTCGGGGATGGCGGTGCTCGGTGGCGGCGATGAAAGAAGACAGCGCCGGGCTTGGGGATGGCGACGGTCAGTGGCGGCGAGGGAGGACGACGGCGCCGGGCTCGGGAGGGTGCGAGGGACGGTGGTGCTAGGGTTCTGCTCCAAGAGACTAGTGAGTGAGTGAGGACTTAGAAAAATTTCGAAGCGGCGCGCCGTGTTAAAAGATTTCGAAGCACATACATGACGGGCTTGAGTTTAAGCCCGATAAAGATGACAACATCTCAATCGGGCTTAACCTAACGCCCATCACAGATGAGGTCTGAATCAGTGCCCTTGTAGAATTTCTAAGCCCGGTGGAAAAATTCTATCCGTTACGGGCTTAAGTCCAAGCCCGAAAGAGATGAGGTCATTGTTGACGGGCTTAAAGTTCAAGCCCGATTGGTACTGGCTTCATCTCTATCGAGATGTAATTAAGGCCCATCACCGATGAGGTCATCCTTGACGGGCTTAAGTTTAAACCCGATGTATGTTGACATCATCTCTATCAGGACGTAATTAAGGCTCATCACCGATGAGATCATCCGTGACGGGCTTAAAGTTTAAGCCCGATTGGTATTGACATCATCTTAATGGTGTGTAATTCAGGCCCATCACCGTTGATCTTATCCATTACATGCTTGAATTAAGACCCGTCACTGATATAATTTTTCCATTTTTACATATAAACAAATTATTTTTTCCATTTTTCCATTTAGTACAATACAATAACTCACTAAATAATCCACTAAAGTTCAATAGTTCACTAAATTTATTTAATTCACTAAATAATTAATTACATAATTTATTACAATAAAGTTCAATAATTCACTAAATTTATATCATTCATTACAAAATAGTTCTCCAAATTAACTAAATAATTTACACAAAAGGCTTCTTAATACAAAATAGTTCATTCATTATAAGAAATAGCAAAACAAATAAGTACAAATGCATGAGTCATAAGGTTATGCCTTCCGTATGATCTGATTGAGCATATGCCACATCCTCTTGGGGATCATCGTCA
Source organism: Oryza australiensis (assembly GCA_019925245.2). Classification (NCBI taxonomy): domain Eukaryota; kingdom Viridiplantae; phylum Streptophyta; class Magnoliopsida; order Poales; family Poaceae; genus Oryza; species Oryza australiensis. The sequence continues at coordinate 636,187 of JAIFGZ020000656.1, forward strand.
AGGTCGATGTGAGGTCTTACATGAAGATTTTGGTTGTATTCTTCTTCGTCGATGATGTTGTCAACCCTGACAATTTGGTTCTTGCCATCCCTGACGATCTGCATCTTCTTGTTTGCAGGTTCTTTTATGTAGAAAATCTGCTCGACCTGTTTCACAAGCACGAATGGTTCATCAGCGTATCCAACCTTGGATAGATCTATTAAAGTGAAACCTTACTAGTCGACTTTGACACCAGTGCGCATATTCACCCAACGGCATCGAAACAAAGGGACTTTGAATCTCATGTAGTTCAGCTCCTAGATCTGTTCAATGTGGTCGTAGTATGTGTTCGACCCAACTTAATCCTGTGCATCAATACGGACTCTGGTGTTTTGCACTGTGCTTTTGTCATCTTATTTTACGGTGTAAAACATGTATCCATTAATATCGTATCCTTGCCATTTGTCTATTTCCCAACGCGGTCCCATCCCCAACAACCGTACTATCTCATTTGGTACATCCGTCCACATCGTAATACAATTCTTGAATTATTCGTTGAACCGGGAGTTATGTTCTTTGTTAATTCACATATCTGATTGCCTGAAGTTTTCCTATCAAATTTTTTGCTAAATGCTCCTCAAAGTATGGGGCAACTTCTGCCATATGTTGGAGCACAGTGAAATGAGCCTATTGTGCCAATGCGTGACAACCTTCCTTCATGACGAGACGCTTGTACTCTGATAGGATCAGCCTCGGACATATAATCGATGCAAAACTTTATAACCTCCTCGGTCGTGTAACCTTCAATGATGCTCCCCTCCGGTTTTGCTCCATTTATCACATAAGACTTTAGAACTCTCATGTACCTCTCGAATGGATACATTTCTCTTAGAAAAGTTAGGCCACATAGTTTTGTTTGCTTCACAAGATGAATAGGGAGATGAATCATGATATCAAAGAAAGACAGAGGAGAAAACATCTCCATGTGATAGAGGGTATTGACAATATCGGTCTGCAATCCATCTAGATCTTCAGGATCTATAACCTTCTGACCGATTGCATTGAAGAAGGCACACAGATGTTGGATAGTGTGGCAGACTTTGGGAGGTAGAATGCCTCTGATAGCAATTGGCATGATCTATGTGATGAGCACGTGGCAATCGTGAGAGTTCAATCCAACCAGTTTTAGGTCGTCCAATTTGACGTACTTACTTATCTTCGCTGAATAGCCCGATGGAACTTTAATATCCTTCAGGCATGATAACATTGCGATCTCCTCATGCTTCAACAAGGTGTGGCAAGCTGGAGGAAGGTAAACTCTCTCTGTCTTTGCATCTGTTACAGGTAGGAGTTCACTGCAAATATTCATCTCCTATAGATGAAGGCGCGTGTTCAACTAGACCTTCGTCTTTCCGAGAATATCCAGCAATAGCCCAACCAAACTCTCACACACATTCTTTTCTACGTGCATCAGATCAATGCAATGACGGACCTCGATATCTTTCCAGTAAGGTAGTCGCCAAAATATGAATTTTTTCTTCCACATACCCTTGTCCTTTGCCTTACTATGTTTTCTTTTCTTCCCAAACTCGTTAGTTATGTCCTTGACCATGTTGTGGACCTTATCTCTGGACAAATCCTGGGGTGCAGGATGAATTTCCTCTTACAATTGAAAAGTTTTTTCTTCTAAATGTCTGATGGAGCGGGAGCCATCTCCTATGACCAATGTAAACCATCTTTATTGATTTCTTCAGCCACCTACTCCATGTATGTTCCATAAATTCGAAGCATGTCTTCTTTCCTTTCACAGTTTATCTAGAAAGATTGCCAACTGCGGGACAGTCATTAATGGTGCAGAACATTAGAACGTGTAGTTTGAAGATTTCCTGGTCGTATGCATCTCAAGTTTCCACCTTCTTTTTGGAGAATCCAAGAACACATGAATATCATTGCCTGGTTGTTTTGGTCCTTGGATTAACAAGCATAACATAATGTTTTTTCTTTTAAAGCATAACCATGGCGGTAGGTTATAGTTTGCAATCAAAACTGGCCAAGTGCTATGAGAACTACTCATGTCTCCGAAAGGATTCATGCCATCCGTACACAAACATATTCTCATGTTTCTATGGTCAGCTGTGAATTATGGGTGTCTTTGATCGATGTTCCTCCATTGAATCGAATCTACAGGGTGTCTTATCATATCATCGTTCCTTTTCTCTGTGGCATGCCAACGTACTAACTCTGCTTCCTTGGGGTTGGCAAAGATTCTCTTGAAACGATCAATGATAGGTAGATACCACACAACCTTCTCCGGACCACCCCGCTTTGACTTCTTTCCTTCGTCAGCACTTTTCGTTCACTTGTATTGAGAAACCTTGCAGACAGGACTAGAATCTAAGTCAGCATATTGCTTGTGGTACAGTACGTAGTCGTTTGGACAAGCGTGAATTCTACGGACCTCTAACCCCAGGGGACACAAAACCTACTTTGCTTCATATGTCATCTCGGGCAATGTGGTCTCATCAGGAAGCATGGCCTTCAAAATTCCCAAAAGCTCTATGAAACTGTTCTGTCCATCCACTACTTGCCTTTAGCTTCATTAGCTCCAAGGTAGGTGACAATTTGGTGTGTTTTGCCTTGTATCCGACACATAGAGGCTTCTTTGAGTCACTGACCAACCTACTGAACTTCATGGAATCTCTCTCGTTGTAGGATGGGTCCTCAACATCACATAACATGTCTTGTAGCAGATCGTGATCCACATCAACTATTTTACCGCCTAGTGGAGAAGGCACAAACATTTTATGTTCATCTTTATCTTCTTTATTTTGTGCACCACTTCTGTCTGCGGCTGCACCACTGCCTGATTCTTGCTCTGCATGTTTCACCCAACATGTGTAGCCCTTCATGAATCCTCGTTATATCAGATGAGCGTGTACGTTCACTGTGCTACCAAACATATTCTCATTTTTGCAATCTGCACATGGACACCACATGTAATCGCTCTTTCTTCTTTTCCTATCCTCCTTCGCGAAGTTCACAAATTTAACATGCCATTTCGATACTATTCGCTACAACGTCGCACAGGTTTTCGATACATCCAACTTTGATCCATCACTAAGCTACAAAAAAGTGAAAAGAGACAAAAATTCGCCCCTTCCTTCTCCCACCAAAATAGTGAACAATGGGGTAACCAATACAATAGGTGATGGGGGTATTTATAGCCTATAATAAATATCTGCAACGGCTAATGAACTAGCAACTGTGATGGGCATTTCAGTTATCTTTTTTGGGCCTAAGTAGTAGCCCGTCACAGATGATACTCATTGGTGACGGGCCTAATTGTTATCTCAATCAGGCCATCATTTTGAGTCCATCACCGATGACGAACATCGGTGACAGGCTTCCATTGGAGCCCGACAAAGATAACCAGACTTGAGCCCGTCACTGATAGGTATCATCTGTGACAGGCTCAAGTTTTATGCACATCTAACAAGTCTGTGAGAGTTTATCTTTGTTGGCCTCTTTTTAGATCCGTTTGAGCTGACTTTATTGTGATGGCCTGGAAATCTCAGGCATGTGATGGGCCATCACAGAGGAGAGGATATGTACTAGTGATAGTCGATCAAAATAATGAAAAAGACTAATTAATTAATTAGACTATTAAAAGTAAATCACCAAAAAAATCTACTCCCCTCACACCAATATGAACCAAGCTTTTCGAACCGAATAATAAATTCTCATATTCGGTCTAAAGTGTAAGGGTACTCCATCGTAAACAATATTAGTTGGTAAAGCTAAAATAGTACTAACACCTTGCCAACTCACATAAAATAATATAAATAACACAAATAAATCTTAAAGAGTAGTATAATTACAATAATCACAATTATCTCTTCCTTCTTATTATTTTAGTCACTAAAAATAAGTAGCAACATAAATGGCAGTTAATCAATATACATAATAATTTAGTAATATCCATGTTGGCAACTTTTTTGGCAAGAAGACAATCATGATCGAGACACCTAAATGCCTTATGGTGATATGGAGTCGCCAACCACCTCAATATAGAAAAAAACTAAACCAAGATGGATTTTATAGATTAAACCGGCTAGCGAAGTCGATTTGAGTAAAACGATTGATAAATACCCGTCTCGTGGGCAAACGGAAGGTTTTTAGGACAAACCTACAAAGAGATGTCGCACTCTCGCAGCGGTGGCAGACGATTTACATTGCAAATTGACAAAGATGGACTATACTAGGTGTTAACGACCAAATTTGGTAACAAAATCCCCGGCTTTGAAACAGAGATTGAAGAGGAATCGAGTCGGGAACATAGTCTGTGGAAAAATAGAGGCCGCATCGGCTAAGTTCAAATCAGCTGGGAAGCCAGTCGGCTAAGACCGAGTCGGACAGGAACAACCGATAGCCAATTCCGATTAGTAGATGAAGGACGAACTCGTCCCGATAAGGAAGCTTAAAGATAGATATTTGATTTGGTTCCCAAAGTTCATTAAAGATATTCCATCTATGGATAAGGTCCTGTAACGGCACTTATATCTGTAAAATAGGAAGTTGTATAGATATTCCTTTTGTAACGTGACATGGGACCCTATCCCGAGATATTGTCGTACTGTAAATAGTGGATAGAGTAGAAACCGTGATCTCCACAGACACTGTTGTAACCGGGTATAAATAAGTCCCAAGAGCTCTTTGTAATAAAAACACACAATCAATACACCTTTGGCGCATCACCAACCTTTTCATTTTACTTTTTCTCAACAAATTCTTGCTTTTGCTTGGGCTGCATCGGCTACGATCTCCGGACGAGGTAATTCCTTGTTACAAGTGGCTTGTATCGTCGGGGTTAGTGCTTCCATTGTAATGATACTCTGATTTCGATGTTATAAACTACTTAGATTATCATATGTGGCATATAATCTAGAACAATGTCTAGAGATCTATCTCGCCATCGGCTGATTTCTCTCTGAAGACAGCAACCGAGAGAGCTAGATCTAGAGGTTGATTTAGATTATATGGCGTGTCCACCTTCTCGAGGGGTTCTCATTAGCTTATACATATCTAGTTTTTCTTTTCATACTTAATGCTACATAAAATCGACCTGTTAAGTCGCTTTTAGAGGTATGTAGATCCGTTTGGCATAATGCTTACCATTAGAGACAGTGCCGGTGTTTCAGCCGGTCTTACCTATTTTAATCGTCTTTTTAGTATTAATTACTATTAGATGAAGCTGTCTTTTATATTAAGATTTCAATCTACTTAAATGCCATAAGCTAGTATCAATCTGTTGAATCATATCCACAGCCGATTGATCTAGGTTTATCGTATTTAATTCAGATTAATATCTTTTATAAAATATATCAGAGTATTAGCCGATTTACACTAGATATGCGACATCGGCTGGGTTATGAATACATATAATTTTTATACTAATACACTTTTGATCTAAGTGGTTTATACTGTCTCGGTATACTACCGATCTATCCCAATCACTTAGTTTAAACGTGTGTTGGGATAAACGATTATATGTTTATTGATTCCTTTAGCCGATCGAGTAGGATCTAATCTTAACCCAAACGCATATTTCTTATTTTCTTGTTGGTTACAGGATCAAACCAACTGCCATGCCCAAACTTCACCAAAGGCGACCATCGTGGACCTGCACTAGAGTAAAGCAAATCTCTCAGGCCAGTGCGTGGGAATCGAATTTCTCATCAACACGCTTTTGGCACGCCCGGTGGGACCGTCTACAGACTTCCAAGTTCGACGCGATGTCTAACACCAAGACTCCAGAGATCGACCAAGAAAAAGTCATCCCAGTGACAATGGAGCAACTGTCGGCTGAACAACTAACCGACTATAAGCAGATGGTTGAGCGGCTGCAAGCTCATTATCTGCAATCTTTCACCCAGACTAGATCTGGGGCAGTCCTCCAGAAATTCAAGATCTCTATTGGAGACTTCCATATGTCAAATGAGGACAAGAAAGGAAAAAATAAGATGGAGGACATCAAGCAAGAACAAGACGGTTCGGGCCCTTACACTCTACAGGACCGAATTGACTTGGCTGTCCATCATGCGCTTGTCAATCAAAGTGGCATACTGGTTAACACCCTCAACAACATGATAAGCACTGTAGTTGACTCAAAGATAGCCGAGCAGGTGCCAAGGGGGCCGACGTATTTCACCGACGGCCAGTTCCCACCTTACAGAACGCTGTCTACTCACGGCCTGCCATTCCCGCCACTAGGACACCCGAATCCTCAAGGAGGGGCTCCGATCCAGCCAAACGTATAGGCATCGGCTTCAGAGCCTGTTAACGACCAAATTTGGTAACCAAATCCCTAAGTTCAAGATCGAATTTGAAGCAGAATTGGATTGGTAGAATAATCTATGGAGAAGCAGAGGCTGCATCGGCTATGCTCAAATCGGCTGAGTAACGATCGGCTACGCGGTCAATCGGCTGAGGCTGGATCGGACAAGGATAGCCGATAGCCGATGCTGAGTCAGAGGAGGAGATAAAACCATTTCCGATGAAAGTGTTTAAAGATAAATAGAAGATTCGGTTCGCAAATTGAGCGTTAAAAGATATTGCCATCTGCGGATAGAGTCCTGTAACGGCAATTGTATCTATAAATTAGCAATTTATTTAGACTGCTTATTATAATACGGCATGGGTCCTTATCCCGGGGTTTTGTCGTGTTTAAAAAGTAGATTAGATAAAGACCAGGGTCTATACAGATAATGTTATTATTGGGTATAAATAGGACCCGAGATCTTTGTAATTATTATTCTCACAATCAATACAACCTTCGGCGCATCGCCTCCTTTTTCTTAAGACGAACAACTGATCCGGCTTCGGGCTGCATCATTTTGATCCCCAGGTTAAGGTAAATGTTTGTCATTAGTGGTGTATCTCGTCGAATTTAGTGCTTCCATCGCTATGACACTCTAAATTCGCTGATTTATGTTGCCCTAGTTATCATATATCGCATATAATCTAGAACAATGTTTAGATCTGTCTTGACAACGGCTCGTTTCTGTCAAGAATCAGTAGCCGCTAGAGCTAGATCTAAAGGTTGGCCCAAATTATATGTGATATCCACCGTCTTGAGGTATTTACATCAGCTACAGTAGATCAGATTGTTCTTTTTATACTTAATGCTGCATCAGTATTGATCTATTAAGTCGTTTTTAGAGCTTTTATGATCTATTCAGCTAGATGTATATGTTTAGAGACAGTGCCGGTGTTTCAGCCGGCCTTATCTGTTTTAATGTTCTTTTGATATATTTGTTATCAAGTTTATTAAAACAGCCTCTTTATTAAGATCTTGATCTAGTTAAATGCCCTAAGCCAGAATCAGTTTGTCAGCTTCAGCCGACAGCCGACTGATCTAGGTTTAGCGCATTTAGCTCAGATCAATATCTTTTCTTAAGATAAATCGAAGTATTAGACGGTTCATAGTTGGACTTACGACATCCGCTAGAACTGTTAAAGCATATATCTATTATCCTATTGTACATTTGGATTAAGTGGTTCATACTGTCTCGGCGCAGCCGATCTATTCTAGTCACTTAGTTTAAATGCATTTCGGGATAACATATATGTATAAATTAACTCCTACAGCCGATCCACTAGGATCTAACTTAACACTTAACGCATATATCTGTATTTTTCTTATTAGTTAGAAGATCAAACCAACTGGCATGCCTTGTACAACATAGGTAGCGGAGAAGGATTTGCACTGGAGTTAAGCAGATCTCCCAGGCCAGCGTGTGAGAGAAATTTCTGATCAACACGCTTCTTGGCACGCTCGGTGTGACTGTCTCTGTCAACTCGGCTAGAATGCATCAACGCAGCTGACAAGATGGTCGACCTCAAGAGCCCCAGCGTTTCTGAGGACAACATCGTACCTGTGAAGATGGAGCAATTGTCGGCTGAACAACAAGCCGACTACAAAAAGATGGTAGAAGAGCTCCAGGCCAACTACCTACAGTCGTTCACCCAGACAAGGTCTAGAGCCGTGCATCAAAAGTATAAGTTCAGCATGGACGAACTCAAGGCGTCCTCCTCCAATGGATCAAAGGGCAAACAGAAGACGGAGGAGCCGATTCAAAACAAGACGATTCGGCCCTGCATACTTTGCAAGACCGAATTGATTCGGCCGTCCACCACGCGCTGGTCAACCAGAGTAGCATTCTTGTCAACACCCTTAACAACATGATTGCCACTGTGGTCGACGCCAAGATAGTGGACCAACTGCAGCAGGGGCCGACTTACATCACAGACGGCCAGTTTTCTGGTTATAGGATGTTGGTCACCCAGAATCAGCCAATTCCACCACCAACACAACCAGGGCCGCTAGGAGGGGTCCTCAACCAGCCGAGTCCATCCGGATCGACTATGAGACCAGTGATCACCATGCTGAACCGACAACAACCCCTTCCCCAGGATCAGATCACCAACATGTTCGACGACAATCGGCAGTTAGAGTCGGTTGCCCAGATTGGCCTGGACAGACAGTACAACGCCGGTGGCCGACAGCTGTTCCCGGGTCCACCAACGCCACAACCGGCGAATCAGCCGCCTCTTGCTGGCCATCCACTCCAGTATCAGTATCAAGGAGGCCATCAAGATCATCACTACAGGCCTCAGGCACCACCACCACTGTATCGGCACGCACCCGCGCCATATGATCAATGTAAGCCAATACAGCAGGACAACCGAACTTGGGTCGATTTGATTGTGGACGTCATGAGCAATCAATTCGGTCTCAAACCAAAGGACTCAGGGAACATGTATCAGTATCCTTATCCAGAGCATTTTGAGCGTATTCCACTGCCCAACCGGTACAAAGCCCTAGACTTCTCGAAATTCTCAGGGCAAGACAATGTGTCAACCTACGAGCATGTCAGCCGATTACCACAGTGCGACAAAGCATCGACTACAGACGCCTTGAGAGTCCGGTTGTTCCCTTTGTCTCTTTCGGGGTCAGCCTTCACCTAGTTCTCTTCATTGCCTTACAACTCGATTCAGAGCTGGACCGATCTCGAAAAACAATTTCATAGCTACTTCTACACCGGCAACCATGAAATGAAGTTGTCGGACCTCACCAGTATCAAGCAAAAGCACAATGAGTCGGTTCAAGAATACATTCAACGCTTCATGGAGATGAGGAACTGATGCTACAACATGATGCTGTCGGATGCCCAGTTAGCCGATTTGGCCTTCCATGGCCTGATCGCGCCGATCCGCGAGCGCTTCTCCACTCAGGACTTCGACAGCCTGGCACATCTGGCACAGAATGTGACGGCCCATGAACAAAGATTTCAAGACACCGGGAAGGCCATCAAAAACATAACTCAAGTCATCGTTGAGTCAGATTCCGATTCCAACGACGATGACGCAGAGGTGGCGGCAACCGAATGGGCCAAGAACAAAAAAGCCATCGTCTGCCAGTGGCTGCTGAAGATGGCCAAAGAGGAAAAAATATGATTTCGACATCACCAAGGCCGATAGGATCTTTGACTTATTGCTCAAGGAGAAACAGATCCAGCTTCCCGAGAACCATGTGATCCCATCGACCAAAGAATTAAAGAAGAAAAAGTACTGCAAGTGGCACAACTCTACATCCCATGCCACTAACGAATCTAAAGTCTTAGACAGCGAGATCCAGTTGGTAATAAAGGCGGAAACTCAAGTTTCTTGATTCGCTCGCCGATGAAGGTAGATGGCAACCCCTTCCAAATTAATATGGTTCAAACCGGCCCTGGGAAAGCTGATCGGCAGCGTAGAATGACGTATAGCTTAGCCGAAACGTTGAAAGGGGTCACTGCAGAGGGTCAGCCGACTGGAAGTCAAGCCACGCCAATAAACATGGTGTGCCCCGTTCCCCGATCGGCTGATCGACGGCCGATCAACACGAACAGCCGACGTCGCCCCCAACAGCAATTTTAGCGGGAAGAGGCTCGGTTTGAAAGGTTTTGTCGACAAGAGCCAGAAGCGCGAAGCCACCGGTACGATGGGAATCATAGCGGTGCCGATCCCCATTGGCATTATGAATTTTTTAGGCACTGCTGGGAAACCGGGATGAGGCTGCCAACGCTAGAAAATTTCCCAGCCTACAGCAAGTACCGCGAGGACGAACACAGAAGCCAACCGATAACTGGTCCAACTCAGTTCGTCCCAAGACCCATACAGCTCAATCAGCACCGGTAGTCTGTTCACGATTGGCTAGGGCTGATCCATCAAGAATTCTTTGACAAATATGAAAACAATGACTACTACGACGAAGAAGAGGCTGATGATGAAGAATCGGCCAACCCCCAATAGTGCCCCTCTGACCTCTTTACCAAAACAAATAAACGAATAATTCAAAGGCTAAAGCATGAAGGAACGGAAGAAGAAGTTCGGTAGATGATCGAAGAACAACGCCGTTGGTTGGGTAAAATCAAAAGGCGATGGATCCCCAAAAGTAAAACCACCACAGCCGACGAGGAACAAGCCAAGGAAAGTTCAGCCGATCAAGCCAGGAGGGCAGCCAAAGGAAAAAGCAAAGTCTCTGCATCGGTTAATATGGTATTCATATTGCCAGCTGAATTCAGTGCTCCTGAAGCCGATGCAGACAATATCGAGGATGCCATGGTCAAGCTAGCACTGTCCCCAGATCAAGCGATTTTCGATAAGCTACGGGGGAACAAAAATCGGCATCTCAAGACGCTATATGTAAAAGGTTTCATCAACGGCAAGCCGATGTCGAAAATGCTAGTAGATGGGGGAGTCATAGTAAATCTGATGTTCTATGCAACGTTCAGGAAGTTGGGAAAGGGAGCCGAAGACCTGATCAAGACTAACATGGTATTAAACGACTTCGGTGGCAACCCATCAGAGACCAAGGGCGTGTTGAATGTCGAGCTGACTGTCGGCAACAAGACCGTGCCCACAACCTTTTTTGTCATCGACGGGAAGGGGTCTTACAGCCTGCTGCTCGGGAGGGACTGGATACATCCTAACTGTTGCGTCCCTTCCACTATGCACCAGTGTCTACTTCAATGGGACGGCGACAAAATAGAGATTGTACCAGCTGACAGGTCAGTAAGCGTCACCAATGCCGATTTGCCACTTTGGGAAATCGATGGTATTGATTGTTTGGGAAAATCTGGAAAACCAATTTTCTCAAAGTGTCTGATTGTGCCTTATAGCCGATTGGAGATGATGGGCCGCACTTGCTGCTCTGAGCAAGACGTCGTGGAGGGCTCAAACGTCTACGGCACGAACACCATGGACGAAGATGATGGCAAGCTAGGGCAGGGTTTTACGTCGGCCGACAACTTAGAAGAAATAGACATAGGCTCTGGAGACAGGCCTAGGCCGACGTATATTAGCAGAAATGTGTGTTCTCATTGTAGATCCCAGCTGATTGTTTTGCTTGGGAGTACTTCGAGATGCCTGGCCTTAGCCGGTCTATAGTTGTTCGTCAGCTGCCAACCAAGGCAGGCTATTGGTCGTTCAAGCAACCTCCCAGGAGGTTCAAAGCCGATATGTATGACGCGATCAAAGCCAAAATAACTCGGCTATACGACGCTGGATTCATTCGGCCGTGCCGATACGCCGAGTGGGTCTCAAACATTGTCCCAGTACTAAAAAAGAATGACAAACTCAGGGTATGCATCGATTTCAGAGACTTGAATAAGGCTACCCCCAAAGATGAATACCCAATGCCCATAGCCGATTTGCTCGTAGACGCTGTGTCAGGCCACAAAATCATCAGCTTTATGGATGGCAATGCAGGCTACAATCAAATCTTCATGACCGAAGAGGACATTCACAAAACTGCCTTTCGATGCCTTGGGGCGATCAACTTGTATGAATGGGTCGTTATGACGTTTGGGTTGAAAAATGCTGGGGCAACATATCAACAGGCCATGAACTACATCTTCCACGACATGATCGGCTCTCTGGTGGAAATTTACATCGATGATGTCGTTGTCAAGTCCAGAGAGATAGAGGACCACATAGCCGATCTAAAGCAAGTGTTGGAGCGGACAAGAAAATATGGTCTGAAGATGAATCCGTTGAAGTGTGCGTTCGGCATATCAGCCGAGCAATTTCTAGGGTTTCTTGTTCATGAAAGAGGAATTGAGATTACACCAAGAAGCATCAATACTATCTAAACGATAAAACCTCCGAAGGACAAGAAGCAGCTTCAATCATTGATCGGCAAAATCAACTTCATCAGGCGGTTCATAGCCAATCTTTCAGAGAAGATGGAGCCGTTCACACCACAGCTTCGGCTTAAAGCCGATCAGGCATTCACATGGGGGGCAGAGTAGCAGAAGGCCTTGGACAACATCAAGAATTATTTAGGCTCACCTCTAGTTGTAATTTCTCCACGAAAAGGAATACCATTCAGGCTCTACTTGTCAGCCGATGACAAGTCAATCGGCTCCGTCCGAATCCGAGAGATTGAGGGCAAAGAAAAAGCTATCTTCTATCTCAGCCGACGGCTATTGGACGCAGAAACAAGATATTCACTATTGGAGAAGCTATGCCTGGGCCTATAATATGTAAAGCCGATGTCATTAAATACATGTTATCGGCTCCAGTTTTAAAAGGACAGATTGGAAAGTGGATTTTTGCCTTGACCGAATTTGACCTAAGGTATCAAGCACCAAGGGTAGTTAAAGGAGAAGCTATAGCCGACTTTATCATGGGGCACAGAGATGGCTCAATCGGCTCAATCGAAATTATGCCTTGGACATTGACATTTGATGGCTCGGTGTGCACCAACGGTTGCAGTATCAGCTTGGTCATTATTTCACCTAGGGGGCAAGCTTTGAACTTGCTTGTTCTATCGACCCCAATGCTACAAACAATCAAGCCGAATACGAAGCAGTACTCAAGGGATTGCATCTTCTCAAAGAAGTTGAAGCCGACGCCATAGAGATAATGGGGGATTCACTATTGGTCATCAGACAGTTGTCAGGGGAATATGAATGCAGAAATGTTGCGCTGATGGTCTACTATCAACAATGCCGAGAATTGATGGATAGCTTTCGGCTAGTTACACTGAAACACATCCCCAGAGAGCAGAATACAGAAGCAAAGATTTAGCTCAAGGGGCATCGGGCTACAGGCCGACGATAAAATAAGTTGGGATATAAGTCGCTGCCATGACAGCCGATGATTGGAGGTTTGAGATTCACAGCTATTTACAGAACCCCTCTCACGGCTTCAAGGAAATTACGATACAAAGCCTTAAGATATGTTTTGCTCAATGAAGATCTCTACTATCGAACGATTGATGGTGTGCTGCTCAAGTGTCTTAGTGCCGATCAAGCCAAAGTGGCTATCGGAGAAATGCATGAAGGGATATGCTCGGCCCACAAAATAAAGTGGTTGCTTCGGAGAGCAGGATATTTTTGGCCGACAATGTTGAAGGACTGTTTCAAGTATTACAATGGCTGCCAGGATTGTCAGAAATTTGGCACCGTGCAAAGAGCACCAGCATCGGCTATGAACCCAATCATAAAGCGTTGGTCGTTCAGAGGATGGGGCATCGACATGATCGGCCAGATCAATCCACCCTGAAGCAAAGGGCATAAATTAATTCTGGTGGCAACAGATTATTTTACAAAATGGACGGAGGCAATTCCTTTGAAAAAGGTTGATTCTAGGGACGCAATCAAGTTTGTTAAAGAACACATTATCTACCGATTTGGCGTCCCACAAACAATAACAACAGACCAGGGATCTATCTTCATATCGGACGAGTTTGCTTAGTTTGCCGACGGCATGGGGATTAAATTACTTAATTCTTCGCCATACTACGCACAGGCTAACGGGCAAGCAGAGGCTTCAAACAAAAGTTTGATCAAACTGATAAAGAGGAAGATTTCTGAGTACCCTAAGCAATGGCATAGCCGATTAGCTGAATCACTTTGGGCATATCGGATGGCATGCCACAGATCTATCCAAGTCCCTCCATGGGCACGAGGCAATGCTGCCATGGGAAAATATCATCGGTTCGAGACGAGTTCATCTACGAGATCAACTTACAGCCGATGATTATTATCACTTGATGGTGGATGAATTAGAGGACCTAGTTTTTTCAATGATGAGGGCCTTGGAAAAGGTAACAAGGGATATGGAACGAGTAGCTCATCATTACAATAAGAAAGTTGTACCTAAGTCTTTTGAAGAGGGTGAACTCGTTTGAAAATTGATATTGCCAATTGGAACAAGGGACAATAAATTCGGCAAGTGGTCACCAAATTGGGAAGGGCCTTTCAAGATCCACAAATGCGTCTCTAAAGGGGCTTACATGTTAGAAGGTTTGGATGAAGAGGTATTTGGAAGGGCTCTGAATGGCAAATATTTAAAAAAATATTACCCAAGTGTATGGATCAACTCATGATTCGGCTCTGTTTATTTAGCCGATTCATGTTAGCCGATGTGCTGTGACGCACGCATCGCCGTTAGAGAATTTTCAAGCCAAGTTTTTCCCCTAGTTCCCTATGATCGGCTGGTGATGGCCGACGGTTACGACAACAGGACAAAAGCGTCTTAATTTCATAATTTCGTCGACATCAAAAACATCAATGAAATTAGGGGGGCATATGCATATACAATACAATACAATACAATATCAAGGAGAAAGATTGACTTTTTCAAAAAAATTTGATGACTTCAAGCTAGTTTCACATAATCGGCAAGCAAGTTAGTTATGGCTGACAACGCCTTGCGTCTGATTTGATCTACTTCCTCAATAGCCTTAGCGTCATTGGCATCGGACCCAGTTATCGGCCTTACCGCCTTGATCAAGTCCTTCAGGTGGGACACAGCCGCCTTGTTTCTTGATCACTTGTCTTCGACCTCTTTAGGCAGGACGGCCATGTATTCTTCCTGCACCTGGATTTCTGTAGTTATTTGGACGAAGTCGGCTGTTATTTGATCCCTTCGCGTCTGAAGCTGTTCAAGTTTGGCGGCTGGCTCCATTTTCAGGGCGTCGAAGTCGGCTTTCTTGGCCTTGATATCCTCTTGACTGGACTTGATTGCTGCCATCAATGATTGGTTCTCTCGACGATCGGCAAGGCGTTGTTGGGCTCGTTCATACTTCACTTGGTGCACTTCTAGGAAGGTGGCCGGGACGATCGCGTCAACCACGGCATCTGGTAGCTGGCTTTGAATTTCTTTGAATCGGGCACGAATCGAGCTGCAGTTGGCTACCAGTGCATCTAGAGGGACCTCTAGCCGATTGCCGATGTCGGCTAGAACCGCTTTAAGGTCTGCGTCGAGCGGCACCAGGGCCCTCTTGCCTCCGTCGTCGGGATCTTCGAACTCCAACAGTCAAAGCCCAAGAGATCGGCTATATTCTACAAAAGGAAAATAACAGTTTAGAAAATTGATGGACTTATCAAATCGGCTAATGAAATTGAGCGGGGCTTACCGTGGGCATCGGACCCATAGTGGGTTCCGCGTCGGCTTGATCACCACCTGCAGCCGAGATGACTTCCTCGTCAGGGTGGCCACTGCCCACGGCCGATTGGGTGCGCTCACTTGATCCCTGAGTGGCAGGTGTTGACACGCGTGGTGGCTGTAAAGAGAGTTAGTTCGGAATCGGCTGAACAAAACACGAAGTGTGAAGATGAGGACTTACTGATCGCAGGGGAGCCGATTTCTTCATGGTCACATGTTAGGTTCTCTATCGATTCAGAAGTATAAGGGAAGCGTGAGCAATGCAGATGAATGGTTTAAAGAGGGGAAAGGAGTGAAGTTATTTACCGTTATTGGCCGAGCAGGACGCCTTGGAGGGCTCAGAGTTCTTTGGACGCTGCTCTCGTTGGCCGATGGGGTTGCGATGTATTTGTCCGAGCTGGAATTGGCTGCGGCTTCATCAATAGCTTCTACAACCTCTTCATCCTCCATTTCTTGAGACAAGAAGGCGTCCACGACTGGATCGACGGGGGACAAGTTGTCATCGGCTAGGGCTTGCTTTGCCTTCTTGGCTGCCCTTTTTCTTGCTTCGACAGCCGGAGTAGCAGTAGCCGATGGCTGTGTCCTCTTTGTCCGACGGAGCTACTCACGGGTCTGGCCGTGGAGTAATGTGCCCACCTTCGGCACGTTGAAGCCGATTGGGGATGGCGCCAGCCCACACCCGTTCGGCAGCATGCCGGGCGCGTAGTTGATCATCACCCCGCTTCGGCTGACTGGGGGAGGGCAATCATCGATTGTCTGCGACAAAAGGAGATTATGGTTAGCCGATGATATGAGTAATGACTAGCGAATAAGCAAGGATTAGGAGATGTGTTTACTGATGAAACTCTGTCAGGGTCAACGATGGTCAAAAACATCATAGCCAATTGGTGGAACAAGTGTTGCTTCCACTCGCCTCACCACTGGTTGAAGATCGGCGATCTGCTTATCGCCAGGTTGATTCTGGTCATGCTGCCGAGAGGAGGAACTGGGAGTTGAAGTAGCCGGAGCATCATTACGTTGCCTTCGATTCTTCCCCTCGGCTAGATCTTGTCGGCAAACCATAAGCTGATGGCAAGTTGGCCCATTCCAAACTGCCTTGCCGCCACCATGGGGTGATAAAACTCATAAGTTTTTGTGACGTTGCGGCCTTGGTGAATACCGACGGGAAGGATGCAAGGGGTGATGGCAGTGACAAAAATTTCCCTTGGCACCGTGTATTCTTCTGAGTCAAGTTCATCTAGCCGAAGGTTGTCTGGTTGCTCAAGTTCAATGAAATCCTCATATGCAAACCAGATTTTGGAGGCGTTTGGAAAACCGTTGAATAGCCAATCAAACCACTATGTGAAGTCTTCGGCTGTCAATTTTGAGCCTGGTAGGTTGAAATAGCTTCACCGTCGGACGTCGGCCGTCGAGTGGTTTTTTTTTCATCATCCACAATTCTTTGTTCTATCAATGGGAACTCAGTTTGAAGTGGGGCAGGCAGTTTGGCTATCCTTTACAGATGTAAGTTGAGCCAGAGCTATAGCAGCCACCATGGGCCCCCAGTGCCAACGGATTGCTTGGTGGCCAACTGAGCCGAAGCCGAGTTTAAGACTTGATATAGATAACCCAATAGGTATTTGCCTAAGGGGATGTGCTTTTTCTCTACAAGGGCTTCGGCTACGTGCTGCCAGTTGCTAGTTGGGCCACAGCTAGATCCACAACATACAAACTTTTCTAGCCACATAAGGAGGAAGGCGGTGTGCTCCCTGTCCGAAATCGGCACGTCTTTCATTCTCATAGAGATAAAGCCACTCCAGCCGCCGATGCTTTTGGTCTTGAAGTTGTGTTGGCACTTGCGTTGAAGATCACTTGGGCTGATTGTGGAGGTAATGTCCAAGCCGGTTATCATTGCCACATCCATCAGGGTGGGGGTCATCGGCCCTTGTCTAAATAAGAAGGCGTTGAGTGTGTCGGACCAAAAGTAGTAAGCAGTCGATAGATGGGATTTGTTCTTGGGCATGTCGGCTATTGTCAGTTCTAAGCACTGAGCTATTCCGAGCTTGGTCCAGTGCATCCTTTTCCTAGCCGACATCCTTAACAACCAGGCTGGCCAAGACTTATCAGTTGATGGCCATGATTTGAAGGCGCTGGTCCAGTATGACAGGTTGGGGGTGGAAAACCTAAAAGGGATCCGATCGGTTTCTGTATTTATTATTTCACTTGGATCCAAATCGTCGATTGGCCCTATAAAGTATTGGTTCTGATGAGCTAGGTTGGGGATTGCGATTTGGTGGGTTAAGTGCTATAGAATGAGGAAAGGAACAAGGAATTAGGAAGAGGTAGTAGCTAAATCGCGGAAAGAAAAAGGGAATGAAGCCGACGGACTTACCTCGGGATAGGCTGGCTGCTGCGGCACGACAGAAGGGGTGCTTGAGGAAGCCATTGCCGGTGATTGCCGCTTTTCAGGGTCCACCGGGGAGAACGAGGGCTCTGAGGTCGCCAAGGTTGCTGAGGAGGTCGCCAGAGAACTCGAGAGTTGTTGAGGTGGCTATTGGTTTGTTGCGGGGGCCGCGAGGGCGGTATTTGAAGGACATTTTTGGGCAGCCGAAACGGGTTTCGGTTGAAGAAAGTGGGAATTTGGAAAGGCAACAAATCCGCGATATTATCTTATACTGACTTGGGAGGCATGTGTCAACGACCAAATTTGGTAACCAAATCCCTAAGTTCAAGATTGAATTTGAAGCGGAATTGGATTGGTAGAATGAGGAAAGGAACAAGGAATTAGGAAGAGGTAGTAGCTCATTCGCGGAAAGAAAAAGGGAATGAAGTCGACGGACTTACCTCAGGATAGGCTGGCTGCTGCGGCACGGCGGAAGGGGTGCTTGAGGAAGCCATTGCCGGTGATTGTCGCTTTTCAGGGTCCGCCGGGGAGAACGAGGGCTCTGAGGTCGCCAAGGTTGCTGAGGAGGTCGCCGGAGAACTCGAGAGTTTTTGAGGTGGCTATTCGTTTGTGGCAATGTGACACGTGCGGTGGCCGCGAGGGCGGTATTTGAAGGACATTTTTGTGCAGCCGAAACGGTTTCGGTCGGAGAAAGTGGGAATTTGGAAAGGCAACAAATCTGCGATATTATCTTATCACTGACTTGGGAGGCATGTGTCAACGACCAAATTTGGTAACCAAATCCCTAAGTTCAAGATCGAATTTGAAGCGAAATTGGATTGGTAGAATAATCTGCGTTGAAGCAGAGGCTGCATCGGCTATGCTCAAATCGGCTGAGTAACGATCGGCTACGAGGTCGATCGGCTGAGGCTGGATCGGACAAGGATAGCTGATAGCCGACGCTGAGTCAGAGGAGGAGATAAAATTGTTTCCAATGAAAGTGTTTAAAGATAAATAGAAGATTCGATTCACAAATTGAGCGTTAAACGATATTGCCATCTGTGGATAGAGTCCTATAACGGCAATTGTATCTGTAAATTAGAAATTTATTTAGACTGTTTACTGTAATACGGCATGGGTCCTTATCTCGGGGTTTTTTCATATTTGAAATAGTAGATTAGATAGAGACCAGGGTCTGTACAGGTAATGTTATTCTTGGATATAAATAGGACCCAAGATCCTTGTAATTATTATTCTCACAATCAATACAACCTTCGACGCATCGCCTCCTTTTTCTTCAGATGAACAACTGATTCGGCTTCGGGCTGCATCGTTTCGATCCCTAGGTTAAGGTAAACGTTTGTCATTAGTGTGTATCTCGTCGAATTTAGTGCTTCCATCGCTATGACACTCTAAATTCGATGATTTATGCTGCGCTAGTTATCATATATCGCATATAATCTAGAACAATGTTTAGATTTGTCTCGACATCGGCTCATTTCTTTCAAGAATCAGTAGCCGATAGAGCTAGATCTAAAGGTTGGCCCAAATTATATGCGATATCCACCATCTCGAGGTATTTACATCTGGTACAGTAGATCAGATTGTTCTTTTTATACTTAATGCTTCATCAGTGTTGATCTATTAAGTCATTTTTAGAGCTTTTATGATCTATTCGGCTAGATGTATATGTTTACAGACAGTGTCGGGGTTTCAGCCGGCCTTATCTGTTTTAATGTTCTTTAGATATATTTGTTGTCAAGTTCATCAAAACTACCTCTGATATTAAGATCTTTCTCTAGTTAAATGCCCTAAGCCAGAATCAGTTTGTCAGCTTCAACCGACAACCGACTCATCTAGGTTTAGCACATTTAGCTCAGATCAATATCTTTTCATAAGATAAATCAGAGTATTAGCCGGTTCACAGTTGGACTTACGATATCGACTAGAATTGTTAAAGCATATATCTATTATCCCATTGTACATTTGGATTAAGTGGTTCATCTTTGTCTGCACGGCCGATCTATTCTAGCCTCTTAGTGTTAACACTGAAATTTGGTAGTTGAGTCCCTAAGTCTGCAAAGGCGAAGCAGAATTGGATCGGCTGGTTTGATGGAGAAACAGAGGCCGCATCGGCTGAAGAAGTGATCGGCTGGGAGGCCGATCGGCTAAGGTTGGATCGGACAAGGGCGGACAATAGCCGATTCCTTGTCTGGAAGAGATAAAATTGTTTCTGGTGCAGTTTTTTGAAGATAAATAGAAGATTCGATTATTAGATTGCGCGTTAAATGATATTTCCATCTATGGATAGAGTCCTGTGATGACAGTTGTATTTGTAATTTAGGAGTTTGTTTAAACTATTAATTGTAACACGGCGTGGGTCCTTCTCGGGATAATGTCGTGTTTTAAATAGTAGTTTAGATAGAGTCCAGGGTTTGTACAGATGATTGTATGTTGGGTATAAATAGGACCCCAGAACCCCTGTAATATAACACAATCACAATCAATCAAATCATTGGCGCATCGCCAACCTTTTTCTTTAGACGAGCAATTTGTTTGGTACGGGCTACATCGTTTTGATCCCTAGATCCAGGTAAATGCTTATCATTAGTGGTATGATCTGTTGTTTCTAGTACTTCCATCGTAATGACAGATTAGATTCAATAGTTTATACAGCGCTATTTATCATATAGCGCATATAAATTGGACCAATGTTTAGATCTATCCCGCCATTGGCTAGTTCTACCAAGAACTAGCAGCAGATAGGGCTAGATCTAAAAGTTGGCTGATTTATATGCGTTATCCAATCTCTTGAGAGATATAAATTGGCTACAACACATCAGGTTTTTCTTTTCATACTTAATGTTGCATCGGGTTCGAACTATTAAGTCGTTTTTAGAATCGCTAATGATCTGTTCGGCTAGATTTATATTGTTTAGAGACAGTGCCGGGGTTTCAGCCGACCTTATCTTCCCCGATATGTTTCTTTTAATATATTTATTATTAGATTTATATTAGGATTGCCTCTTATATTGAGATCACATTCTTGTCGGACGTTGTCAGCCGAAATCGGCCCACCACTGGCAGCCGATGGCCGATTTCCTAGGCTACGCATATATGGTTCAAGAGTGATATCTTTCCATAAGATTCATTGGAGTACTAGCTGATTCATTGTTAGCTTTCCAGTATCGGCTAGGTTATCGATTCATATATTTATTATCCTTTACTGTATTTAGGTTAAACGGCTGATGCTGTCTCGGTATAGCCGATCCATTCCAGTCGTTTGGCTTAAATATATTTTGGGATAGCATATATATGCTCATGGATTCCCTCAGCCGATCCTGTGGGGATCTAACCTAACACTTAATGCATATTCCCTTGTTTTTCTTGTTGGTTGACAGATCAAACCGACTGGCACGCCCTGCACAGCACAGGCAGCCGAGAAGGACCTGCACTGGAGTCAAGCAGATCTCCCTTGCCAGCGCGTGAGAGAAATTTCTCATCAACACGCTTCTTGGCACGCCCAGTGGGACTTTCTCTGTCGGCTCGACTCGGACGCATAGATTCAGCCAACAAGATGGTCGACTCCAAGAGCCCAAGCATTTCCCAGGACAACATCGAGCCTATGAAGATGGAGCATTTATCGGCTGAACAGCAAGCCGATTATAAGAAGATGGTGGAAGAGCTCCAGGCTAACTACTTGCAATCTTTCACCCAAACAAGATCCGGGGCCGTGCATCAAAAATATAAGTTCAGCATGAACGACCTTAAGGCATCCTCCTCTGGTGAGACAAAAGGCAAACAAAAGATGGAGGAGCCGACCCAGGAATAGGACGATTCGGCTGTATATTCTCTACAAGACCAGATCGACTCGGCCGTCCATCACGCGTTAGTCAATCAAAGTAGCATTCTAGCCAACACTCTCAATAACATGATCGCTACTGTGGTCGATGCCAAGATAGCCGACCAGCTGCAACGAGGGCCGACATACTTCACGGATGGCCAATTTCCTGGTTACAGGACGCTGGTCACACAGAATCGCCCGATCCCACCACTAGCACAACAGGGGCCGCCGGGAGGAGTCCTCGCTCAGCCGAATCCAGATGAATCGGCTGTAAGGCCATTAATTACTATGCTGAACCGACAGCAGCCACTGCCCCACCAGCGCATCGGCCGCCTCCCGCTGATCATCGCTATCAGTACCAAGGAGGCCGTCAAGATCATTATTACAGGCCTCAGACACCACCACTGCATCGGCAAGCACTCGCGCCATGTGACCCATACGAGCCGATACAGCAAGACAACCGAACCTGGCCGATCTGATTGCAGATGTCATGCGCGATCAATTCGGCCTCAAGCCGAAAGACTCAGGGAACATGTATCGGTATCCCTATCCAGAGCACTTCGAGCGGATCCCGTTGCCCAAGTGAGACAAGATTCGAAGTTCTCAGGGTAGGACAATGTTTCAACTTACGAGCATGTTAGTCGATTCTTGGCACAGTGCGGCGAAGCATCGGCTACGGACGCCTTGAGAGTTCGATTGTTCCCTCTTTCTCTTTCAGGATCGGCTTTTACTTGGTTCTCCTCATTGCCCTACAACTCAATTCAGAGCTGGGCCGATCTTGAAAATCAATTCCACAGCTACTTCTACTCTGGCAACCACGGGATGAAGTTGTCAGACCTCACCAGCATCAGGCAAAAACACAACGAATCGGTCCAAGAATACATCCAACGCTTTAGAGAGATGAGGAACCGATGCTACAGCCTGGTGCTATCGGATGCCTAGCTGGCTGATTTGGCCTTCCATGGTTTGATCGCTTCGATTCGAGAGCGATTCTCTGCGCAGGACTTTGACAGCTTAGCCCACTTGGCGCAGAAGGTGACAGCCCACGAGCAGCGATTCCAAGACACCAGGAAGCCCGTCAAAAATATAACTCAGTTCGTCGTCGAATCAGACTACGAGTCCGACGACGATGACGCAGAAGTGGCGACAGCCGAATGGGCCAAGAACAAAAAGGCCATCGTCTGCCAATGGCTACTGAGGACGGCCAAGGAAGAACGATACGATTTCGACATCACCAAGGCCGACAGGATCTTCGACTTGCTGCTCAAGGAGAAGCAGATTCAGTTGCCTAAAAATCACGTGATCCCGTCGGCTGAATAATTGAAGAAAAAGAAATATTGCAAGTGGCACAACTCCACATCCCACGCCACCAGTGACTGCAAAGTCTTCAGGCAGCAAATCCAATCGGCGATTGAGGCCGGGAAGCTGAAGTAGACAACAATCCTTTCCGGGTCAACATGGTCCAAGCCGGTCCCAGGCAAGCTGATTGATAGAACAGAATGGCGCACAACTTACTCAATACATCGATCGGGGCCAAGGCAGAAGACGAGCAGATTGGATGTCACGCCGCGCCGATTAATATGGTGTTCCCAGTCATCAGATCAGTTGATCGACGGCCGATCCACGAACGTAGCCGACACCATCATCAGCACCGGTCCTGGCAGGAAGAAGCTTACAATGAAGCATCTCGTCAGCGCGAGCCAAATACCCAAAGCCACCGAGACGAGGCAAATTGCAACAACGCCGATCCGCATTGGCGTTGTGATTTTTTCAGGTACTGCTAGGAATCCGGTATGAGACTACCAACACTGGACGATTGCCCAGCATGCAACGATCGCCGCGACGGCGAGCACAGGAACTCATCGGCTGCAAGCCCAACCCGGTTCGTCCCCAGAGCCGTTCTGCTACGGCGGTCTATCCATGATCGGCTCGGCCCGATCCACCAAGACTTCTTCGTCGACGAAAACCACGATGGCAACAACCACGACGATGAAGAGGCCGACGATGAGGAATTGGTCAACCCCCAATGGTGCCCGTCCGATCTCTTCACAAAGATGCAGAAAAGAAGGGTTCAACGGCTTAAGCGTGAAGGGAGAGAAGACGAAGTTTAGCAAATGAATCACGAACAGCGCCGTCAGCTGGGCAAAATAAAAAGGCGATGGGTACCCAAAGAGAAAGCTGCCATAGCCGACGAAGAGCAAGCCGAGGAAAGCCCACCCGATCAAGCCGGGAGAGCAGCCAAAGGGAAAGGCAAAATTTCGCATCGGTTAACATGGTGTTCGTCTTTGCCAGAGTTCGGTGCTCTGAAGCCGTCGGGACACCCACGAGGACGACCTACGCAGCGGCAATCTCACCGGACCGGGCAGTCTTTGACAAACCCGAGGGAACCGAAAATCGGCACTTAAGCCGTTGTACATTAAAGGATTCGTCAAGGGCAAGCCAATTTTCAAAATGCTAGTTGATGGGGGAGCTGCAGTCAACCTCATGCCTTACGCAACATTCAGAAAACTAGGCAAGGGACCCGAAGACCTGATAAAAACCAACATGGTGCTCAAAGACTTCGGCTGCAACCCATCGGAAACCAAGTGGGTCCTCAATGTTGAACTAACCATCGGCAATAAGACCGTGCCCACGACATTTTTTGTCATCGACGGGAAGGGGTCTTACAGCCTGTTGCACGGAAGGGACTGGATACACGCTAACTGCTGCATCCCTTCTACAATGCATTAGAGTCTGATCCAATGGGACGGTGACAAGATCGAGATCGTGCCAGCCAACAGGTCAGTTAGTGTCGTCAGTGCCGATTTGCCGCTTTGGGAAATCGAAGGCATCGATTGTTTATCTGGAAAAATCTGGCAAGCCGATTTTCTAAATGTGTCCAATTGATACAGCCGATTAGAAATGACAAGCCGCAGCTGCTGCTTTGGACAAGACATGGTGGAGGGCTCAAGCGTTTTCGGCATGGACACCGCGGATGAAGACTATGGCAAGCTAGGGCAAGGTTTCACGTCGGCC
Source organism: Oryza australiensis (assembly GCA_019925245.2). Lineage (NCBI taxonomy): Eukaryota > Viridiplantae > Streptophyta > Magnoliopsida > Poales > Poaceae > Oryza > Oryza australiensis. The sequence goes on from JAIFGZ020000656.1 coordinate 660,885, forward strand.
GATGAACTAGAGAAAATTGACATCGGCTCTGGTGATAAGTCGAGGCCGACGTACATTAGCAAAAATCTGTCTCCTCATTGTAGATCCCAGCTTATCAAGTTGTTAAAAGAATATAAAGATTGTTTTGCTTGGGTGTACTTCGAGATGCCCGTCCTCAGCCGATCAATAGTGGTCCATCAGCTGCCGATTAAGGCAGGCTATCGGCCGTTCAAACAGCCTCCCAGGAGGTTTAAGGCCGATATGTATGATGCAATTAAAGCCAAAATCACTCGACTATACGATGCGGGATTCATTCGGCCTTGCCGATACGCCAAGTGGGTCTCAAATATCGTCCCAGTGTTGAAGAAAAATTGTAAACTTAGGGTGTGCATCGATTTCAGAGATCTAAACAACGCAACCCCTAAAGACGAATAACCAATGTCGAGAGCCGATCTGCTCGTCGATGCTGCTTCAGGCCACAAAATTATTAGTTTCATGGATGGCAATGCAGGGTATAATCAAATATTCATTGCCGAGGAGGACATCCACAAGACCACTTTTCGGTGTCCCGACGCAATCGGCTTGTACGAATGGGTAGTAATGACATTCGGCTTGAAGAATGTTGGGGCAACATATCAATGGGCCATGAATTACATTTTTCACGATATGATCAGCTCGCTAGTAGAGATATACATTGACGACGTGGTTGTCAAGTCAAGGGAGATAGAAGACCACATAGCCGATCTGAGACAAGTGTTAGAACAGAGGAGGAAGTACGGTCTGAAGATGAATCTGCTTAAGTTCGCGTTCGGCGTATCAGCCGGGCAATTCTTGGGATTTCTTGTCCATGAAAGAGGAACTGAAGTTACACCAAGAAGCATAAATGCTATCAAGACAATTCAACCTTCGAAAGACAAAAAATAACTCCAATGATCGACAAGAGCCAATGATAAATCAATCGGCCCCGTCCTAACCCAAGAGGTCAATGGCAAAGAAAAGGCCATCTTCTATCTCAGCCGACGGTTGCTAGACGCGGAGACAAGGTATTCACCTGTGGAGAAGCTAAGCATATGCCTCTATTTTTCATGTACGAAGTTAAGGCACTATCTGCTATCCAACGAGTGCACAGTAATCTGCAAAGCCGATGTAGTTAAGTACATGCCATCGGCTCCAGTGCTCGGAGGAAGAATTGGGAAGTGGATTTTCGCGCTAACAGAATTCGATTTGAGGTATCAGGCACCTAGGGCAGTCAAGGGGCAAGCCATAGCCGATTTCATTGTGGAGCACAGAAACGACTCAAACGGCTCAGTGGAAACTATGCCTTGGACTTTGACGTTCGACGGCTCGGTTTGCACCAACGGCTATGGCATCAGCTTGGTCATTGTTTCGCCCAGGGGGCAAGCTTCGAGTTTGCTTTTGCCGTCAACCCCCATGCTACAAACAACCAAGCCGAATATGAAGCCATCCTTAAAGGATTACATCTACTCAAGGAAGTTGAAGCCGATGCCATCGAAATAATGGGAGATTCATTGTTGGTCATCAGCCAATTATCAGTAGAATATGAATGCAAAAACGACGCGATGATGGTCTATTATCGGCAATGCTGGGAACTAATGGATGGTTTTCGGCTGGTTACTTTGGAACATATCCCAAGAGAGCAGAACTCAGAGGCCAATGACTTGGCTCAGGGGGCATCGGGCTATCGGTCGATGCTGAAAGAAATTGACATAGACGTTGCCGCCATAACAGCCAATGATTGGAGGATTGAAGTTTACAACTATCTCAAAAACCCCTCTCAATCGGCTACAAGGAAGCTACGATACAAGGCATTACGATAGGTGTTGCTCAATGAAGATCTGTACTATCGGACGATTGACGGCGTTCTACTCAAGTGTTTGGGAGCCGATCAGGCCACAGTGGCCATCGGAGAAGTACATGAAGGAATCTGTGGCACTCATCAATCGGCCCACAAAATGAAGTGGCTGCTTCGCCGAGCAGGGTATTTATGGCGGACGATGCTAGAGGATTGTTTCAAGTATTACAAGGGCTGCCAGGATTGTCAGAAGTTTGGTGCCATACAATGAGCACCAGCATCGGCTATGAACCCAATTATTAAGCCGTGGCCGTTCAGAGGATGGGGCATTGATATGATCGGCCCGATCAATCCACCATCAAGCAAAGGACATAAATTTATCCTGGTGGCGACAGATTACTTCACAAAGTGGGTGGAGGCGATTCCCCTCAGAGAAGTGGATTCTAAGGACGCAATCAAGTTTGTCAAAGAACATATCATCTACCGATTTGGCGTTCCACAAACAATAGCAACAGACCAGGGATCTATCTTCGTATCGGACGAGTTTGTTCAGTTTGCCGATGGCATGGGGATCAAGCTGCTTAATTCTTCGTCGTACTACGCACCAGCCAACGGACAAGCCGAGGCCTCAAACAAGAGTTTGATCAAATTAATTAAAAGAAAGATCTCTGAGTACCGTAAACAGTGGCACAGCCGATTAGCCGAATCACTGTGGGCGTATCGGATGGCCTGTCATGGGTCAATTCAAGTCCCTCCGTACAAGCTGGTCTACGGACATGAGGCAGTGCTGCCATGGGAGAGTCGTTGGCTCGACGCGCATTCAGCTACAGGATCAACTCACAGCCGACGATTATTATCACCTGATGGTGGACAAATCGGAAGATTCGTTTTATCCAGGATGAGGGCCTTGGAAAAAGTCACAAAGGATAAAGAACGAGTAGCCAGACATTATAATAAAAAAGTGGTGCCTAAATCTTTTGAGGAAGGTGAACTCGTTTGGAAATTGATACTGCCGATTGGATTTAGAGACAACAAATTCGACAAGTGGTTACCAAATTGGGAAGGGCCTTTCAAGATCCACAAATGCGTCTCTAAAGGAGCTTACATGTTAGAAGGGCTGGACGGAGAAGTATTTGGAAGGGATCTTAATGGAAAATACCTGAAGAAATATTACTCAAGCATATGGATCAACTCGTGATTCAGCTCTGGTTGCTTGAGCCGATTTACGACAGCCAATGTCTTGCTTTAACAAGGCATCGCCTTTAGGTATTTTTATGCAACGTTTTTTTACTAAGTTTTCCACGATCGGCTAATGATTGGCCGACAGGGATGGCAATGATGCACGAACGGCTCGAACTCACAATTTTGTCGACACCAGAGCTATCAACAAAACTTGGGGGGCATATACGTACATGAGCCGATTGCAAAATTGGGCGCCCAGAATTTTTAAACTTTTAAGCTTCGTAATCGGCAGTCCAAATAAAAGCGTTGGATTTGGATCGACGGTCGTAATTCAAGTTCTGACACCGACGATTGTAGTGTGGCCTTGGAATCGGCAACGTAAAGCGATACGGGCGGCCGGGGCCGATTTCAGCATGAGCAATTCAAGACACTACGCGCGGCCGAAAGCCGATCTTATCTACAAGCACAGCGGCCAAAGATTGATAAACTATATTACACATAAGTTAGAGCTGATTACAAATACGAGTGAAGTTATTAAGGTCCAATCCCAGCACAAAAGTCTGACAAGTATAGTACAGGAGACAGTAGCCGATTTCAGAATGTTAAAATATTACAAGCTCATTGTTTTAAGAAATCGGCTATGGCCGACAATGCCGTTCGCCTGATCTGATCTATCTCCTCGATAGGTTTGACGTCGTCGGCCTCGGACCCCGCCATTGGCCGGATGCCCTTCACCAGTTCTCGTAAATGTGCCACAGCCGCCTTGATGCCTTGGCGTTGAGCTTCGATCTCGGCTGGCAAGCCGGCCATGTACTCCTTATGGACGTTAATCTCGTTCCTGACTTGAACGAGATCGGCCATCAGCTGATCTCGGCGTGTGAGGAGTTGCTCTAGCTTGGCCGCCGCTCAGTCTTTAGGCGGTCAAAGGCGGCTTTATGCCTCTCAATGGCGTCCTTGGTCGACTCCTCGCACGACTGTGCCTGGTTCTCGCGGCGATCGGCTATCCGCTGCCATGCCCGTTCGTACTTGAGCTGGTGGCTTCCATGATGGTGGCCGGCACAATGGCGTCGGCTAGAGCTTTCGACAGAAGGCCTTGAATTTCTTTGAAATGCACGCGTATCGAACCACTGTCGACCACCAGCGCATCAAGTGAGGCCTCCAGCCGGTTGCCAATGTCGGCTAGGGTGGCCCTCAGGTCCTCAGCCGGCGTCACCAACGCCTCCTCGCCGATTTCGCCGGACTCCTCGAACTCCGATAGGTCGAAATTGAGGAGGTCGGCTATGTTCTGTAGAAAAGAGAGGTGATCACAAGACATTGAGTTGACAGAGCCGATCGTCAGTTTCAGTCAGCTTACCGTTGGCACTGGGGTCGGAGCGGTCGACTCGGCTCGTTCGCCGCCTGTAGCTGTAGGGGCCTCTTTGTCGGCGTCGTTGCGCCGCTGCGGTAGGCGCAGCATGCTCGCTGGACGCCTAGGGGGCAGCCGACGGAGATCGTGGGGGCTGCAAAAAAGAAAAAAAAGGAGTTAGCAGACGAGTCGGCTAATTTCTACAGATCAAGTGGCAAGAGACGATTACCGATGGCATGGGACGTGAAGCGTGGCCGGCCAATTTCTTGACCTAAGAAGAATTTCTAGGTCAGATGCAAATGCTATCATTATGAAGCCGAACTTGGTGAAATAAGGGCTTACCGGCTGATTTCTCGTCGGGGGACATGGAACCGACGGGGCGTCGGCTGGGGCATTGACGGACTCATGGCTCGAGCTCCTAGCTTTGGCCACTGCTCCAACAGCCGCTGGCACTTCCTCGCTAGCAACGGTGTCGAGGAACTGCGTGGCGCCCGGGTCTAAGGGAGGAAGGCTATCGGCTGGCGCTGTCGGCTTCCTCTCTTTTAGCTTCTTGGGGGCAGGCGTGGCTGATGGCTGTAGGGTAATCGCCTCGCGCACCTGCCCTTGTAGCAACGATGCCAGCTTCAGCGCCCCCCAGCCGATGGCCGACGGAGCGAGGCTGCCCCCATCCAGAACACCTAGACGGTATTCGATGGGGCACCCGGAGTCGCTCATCGACGGCCGCTCCATCTCCGTCTCCTGCAAATCCAAGGGGAAATGTTAATCGGCTATATCAGCCGATGATAAGAAGAGCAAAATCGTTTGGACTCGAAGCTTACCGAAGGGATTTCTTCGGGCAGGAGCAAATCAACGTAATGTGATGACCGCTGGTGAAAGATGTGGCATTTGATTTCGGCCCACCAATGGTCATAGGCCGCACTCTTCCTGAGCGACAGGGTCATCGCGCCGATCTCGCCGAGGGGAGGGCCGGCTATATTCAGCAGCCGATGCATTATCAAATCTTGGGTTACCACTCCCCTCGTTTCAATCTTGTCGGCGTAATAAAAGCCGATGGGCATCTGCCCAAGACCGAATTGCCTCGCTGCCAAAACCAGGTAATAGAACTCGTAGCTCTTGGCCACTGATCGGCCCTGATGGATTCCGGTCGGCAAGATGTAGGGCGACAGAGCGGCGATGAACAACTCCCTGCACCTTGGGTTGTCGGCCGAGTTGATGTCTTCCCAATTGAAGTCGGCCGGCAACTCAAACAGTCCCCGATCCCGGTAGAAGTACCAGGCGCTGTTCTCGCGAGACAGCTCGTCGTAAAGGGCGATGAACCATTCGGCCACCAGTTCAGCCGATTGCCTTGAGCCTACATGAGCGGTTGCTGCTTCTCCATAGCTCATGCACCTGGTGGTGGTGATCTGATTGCCGTCCTCATCTTCGATCGACTCCAGCCTTGGGAATACGGCGTCTGTCAGAGGGAGCCGACCAGCCACCCTCTGGGTTGCCAGCACTAACCAGATTTGAAGGAACCACCAGGGGCCGCCAGTGGTGATTGGGGCGTTGGCGGCTATCTTCACGGTGACCTGATATAAATAGCCGAGGAGGTACTTCCCCAGCGCTGGCTTGCCCCCGTCGGCCAAGATTTCGGCTACGATTTGCCAGTTGGCAGTCGGCCCACAGCTCGATCCACAAAACAAGAATTTTTCAGGCCACATCATCAGGAATGCAGCTTGCTCCCTGTGGCCGACGGGTCCATCTTTCATGTTCTGGGCGATGAAGCCGCTCCACCCGCCGATGGCCTTGGTTTTGAACTGGTGCTGCCCCTTTCGGCTCAGGTTGCTGGGGTTGGCCGATGACTTGATGTCCAGCCCGGTTGTTATGTACACGTCAGCCAATGTGACTGTCATCGGCCGTTGTTGGAAGATGAAAGCGTTGAAGCTGTCATTCCAGAAATATGTTGCGGCCGACAAAAGCGGCTCGTCCTTCTCCATGCTGGCAACGGACAGAGCCAAGCATTGGGCTATTCCGGCCTCCTCCCATTGAGTATATTTAGCCGATTGCATCCTTTTGTACCATTCGACCCAAGCGGCGTCAGTGGTCGGCCACGACTTAAATGTCCCGTTCCAATGGGCGAGAGATGGCTTGGCAGTGTTGAAGGGGATCTTGTTGGTCTTGGCCATAATCACATTGGCTGGATCAGTTTTGCTGATGGGGCCAAGAAAAAACCTCTGGGCTTGTGTCAAATTTGGGATGAACACTTGATGCGACAGTGCTCTTTGTTTCAAAAAAGGAAAAGCGCTATTCAAGAATGGTTGCATACTACGGTTTGGAGAAGGAAAAAATGCTAATCCAGGAAATGTTGGGACACAAGACGGATGCAACGGGGCCAGAGAAGTAAATCCAAAAAAGGGGGAGAGAGTTCTGGGTTAGATGGGAGTACCTCAGGAAACTCGGCAATGGCGGTGGCCGGAGCGGCAGCGATGGTCGAGGCAGCGGCTACAGGTGGTGCGGCGGCGGTGGCCGGCTCGATGGAGGCACTTGATGCAGCGGCGGTGGAGGGCATTGAGGTTGTTGAGGGTGAAGATGAAGTCTGAGTCACGAAGGATGCTGAGATTTGACGAACGTCGATGGGATCTAGGGGGAAGCCGAAGCGGTTTAGGTCAAGAAAAGAGCGGGAGTTTGAACAGGCAAGCAAATTCGTAACACTTCGTATCACGGACTTGGGGGGCATGTGTCAACACTGAAATTTGGTAGTTGAGTCCCTAAGTCTGTGAAGGCGAAGCAGAATCGGATCGGCTAGTTTGATGGAGAAAAAGAGGTCGCATCGGCTGAAGAAGTGATCGGCTGCGAGGCCAATCGGCTAAGGTTGCATCGGACAAGGGCGACCAATAGCCAATTCCAGGTCCGGAAGAGATAAAATCATTTCTGGTGCAGTTGTTTGAAGATAAATAGAAGATTCGGTTATTAGATTGCGCGTTAAATTATATTGCCATCTATGGATAGAGTCCTGTAACGGCAATTGTATCTGTAATTTAGGAGTTTGTTAAACTGTTAATTGTAACGCGGCGTGGGTCCTTCTCGGGATAATATCGTGTTTTAAATAGTAGTTTAGATAGAGTCCAGGGTTTGTAGAGATAATTGTATCTTGGGTATAAATAGGACCCGAGACCCCCTGTAATATAACACAATCACAATCAATCAAATCTTCGGCGCATCGCCAACCTTTTTCTTCAGACGAGTAATTTGTTTGGCTACGGGCTGCCTCGTTTCGACTCCCAGATCCAGTTAAATGCCTAACATTAGTGGTATGATATGTTGTTTCTAGTGCTTCCATTGTAATGACACATTAGATTCAATAGTTTATACTGCGCTATTTATCATATAGCGCATATAAATTAGACCAATGTTTAGATCTATCCTGCCATTGGCTAGTTCTACCAAGAACTTGCAGCCGATAGGGCTAGATCTAAAAGTTGGTTGGTTTATATGCGTTATCCACCGTCTTGAGAGATATAAATCGGCTACAATAGATCAGGTTTTTCTTTTCATACTCAATGCTACATCGGGTTCGAACTATTAAGTCATTTTTAGAATCGCTAATGATCTATTTGGCTAGATTTATATTGTTCAGAGACAGTGCAAGGGTTTCAGCCGGCCTTATCTGCCCTGTTATGTTTCTTTTAATGTACTTATTATTAGATTTATATTAGGACTGCCTCTTATATTAAGACAGCATTCTTGTCGGACGTTGTCAGCCGAAATCGGCCCACCACTGGCAGCCGATGGCCGATTTCCTAGGCTACGCATATCTTGTTCAAGAGTGATATCTTTTGATAAGATTCATCGGAGTACTGGCCGATTAATTGTTAGCTTTCCAGTATTGGTTAGGTTATCAATTCATATATTTATTATCCTTTACTGTATTTAGGTTAAATGGCTGATGTTGTCTCGGTATAGTCGATCCATTCCAGTCGTCTGGCTTAAATATATTTTGGGATAGCATATATATGCTCATGGATTCCCTCAGCTGATCCCGTGGGGATCTAACTTAACACTTAACACATAATCCCTTGTTTTTCTTGTTGGTTGTGAGATCAAACCGGCGGCATGCCCGCACGGCACGACGGCGAGAAGGATCTGCACTGGAGTCAAGCAGATCTCCCAGGCCAGCGCGTGAGAGAAATTTCTCATCAACACTTAGTTTAAATGCATTTCGGGATAACATATATATGTAAATTAACTCCTACAGCCAATCCAGTAGGATCTAACTTAGCAGTTAATGCATATATCTGTATTTTTCTTGTTGGTTAGCAGATCAAACCAACTGGCACGCCTTGTACAGCATAGGTAGCCGAGAAGGACCTACACTGGAGTTAAGCAGATCTCCCAGGCCAGTGCGTAAGAGAAATTTCTCATCAACAGAGCCGCACCACAGGATCCTGGTCCAACAACAGCCTCAACATCAGAGCCGCGGTGTCCTGACGGTGACGGAGGAACAAGTCGAGAACATGTTTAACACCAATTGGCAACATTGCCCCGGGGCCACATTATACACCCGCCATTAATTGGCTACCTCCTGAGCAATCGCTGCCGATCGCTTCTTGGCCACCCCCCTTGCAAATCAGTTTCAATGCCAACATCCGGGAGGCCATGTTGAGCAATAGTACCAGCCGCAGATGCCACCACTCCAGTATCAGCAAGGACCCGTTCACTACAGGCAGTACGAGCCGATACCTCAAGTTCAAGCTCAAGACAACAGATCTTGGGTCGATCTGATTGCCGACGTCATGCGCGATCAGTTCGGCCTTAAACCAAAAGATTTTGGCAACATGTACCGGTACCCGTATCCGGAATACTTCGAGAGGGTGCCACTACCAGACCGGTACAAGGTGCCGGATTTCTCAAAATTTTTCGGACAAGACAACGTATCCACTCACGAACACGTTAGCCGATTCCTAGCTCAATGCGGGGAGGCGTCGGCTATAGACGCGCTCAGGGTACGCTTATTCCCGCTATCACTTTTGAGGTCGGCTTTTACCTGATTTTCTTCCATGCCATACAACTCGGTTCAAAGCTGGGCCAATCTCGAGAAACAATTCCACAACTACTTCTACTTCGGTACCCATGAAATGAAGCTGTCGGATCTTACCAGCATCAGGCAGAAGCACGAAGAATCGGTTCAGGACTACATCCAGCTTTTCAGGGACATGAGGAACCGATGATACAGCTTGGTGTTATCAGACTCGTAGCTAGCTGATTTAGCTTTTCACGGCCTTTTGTCCCCAATCCATGAAAGGTTTTCGGCTCAAGCCTTCGACAACCTGGCTCACTTGGCCCAAAAGGTGACGGCACACGAGCAAAGATTTCAAGAATCTAGGAGGGTCGTCAAGAAAGTCACCCACGTTGCTTGCACGATAGATTCAGAGTCAAGTGATAGCGACACAGAAGTGGCAGCAGCCGAGTGGACAGAAACAAGAAGGCCATAACCGGCCAATGGTTGAAAAAGTTAGCTAAGGAGGAGAAATATGACTTTGATATCACTAAAGCCGACAGGATTTTTGATCTGCTGCTGAGGGAGAAGCAAATTCGGTTGTCGAACAACCACATTATCCCATCAGTCGACGAACTCAAAAAGAAAAGATACTGCAAATGGCACAACACCACCTCCCACAACACAAATGATTGCAAAGTGTTCAGGCAACAAATCCAGTCGGCCATCGAAGCCGGGAAGATAAAATTTGAAAAATTGGCTAAGCCGATAAAGGTCAATGGTAACCCTTTCCCGATCAATATGGTCCAAGCCGGCCCCAGGTGAGCTGATCGGCAGCATTGAATGACGTGCAGTTTAGCCAAAACACTAAAATCAGTCGATGTCGACTCAGGAGCATCGTGCAAAAAGCCGACTAGAGATGAAGCCGCACCGATCAACATGGTGCACACCACTGGCCGATCGGTCGACCGTCGGCCCAGACAGACGGACAACCGAGTGCGATTCCAGCGCAGGGTCCAAGAAGAAGATAGCCGGCGCGGTAAGCCGTACCAGAGGGCGCCCGATCAGCTGGTTGTAGCGTACTACCGCCGCCATGACGGCTGTGATCCGCATTGGTGTTGCGAGTTCTTCAGGTTCTGCTGGGAGCAAGGAATGAGACTGCCCACACTTGAAAATTGCCCGGCATGCAGCGAATGCAGGGAGGACGAATACAGGGATCCACCAATGGAAAGTTCTAGCCGATTCATCCCTCGAGCCATTCAACTTAACCAGTGGAAACTTCCCGTCCATGATCGGCTCGGCCCAGTCCTCCAGGACTTCATCCGAGAAGAGGCCGAAGAGGAGGCTGATGAAGAACAATTGGCCAACCCCCAATGGTGCCCTTCGGACATGTTCACCAAGATGCAGCAAAGAAAAATTCAGAGGCTTAAGAGTGAGGGACAGGAAGAAGAAGTCCAGCGGATGATCCAACAGCAACAACGTCGGTAGGGTGCAAAGCAATGGCGTGTCAAGAAAAAGGCAGCCCCAGCCGACGAGAGCCCAGCCGACAAGGCCAAAAGGGCGGCGAAGGGCAAAGGAGTGGTTACTGCATCGGCCAACATGGTTATCATTTTGCCGACCGAATTTGAGGCTGTCAAAGCCGATGCAGACATAGTGGAAGAAACCTTGGCTAAGCTGGTACTATCCCCGGAACAAGCTATCTTCGAGAAACCTGAGGGGACCAAGAATTGGCACTTGGAGCCCTTACACGTCAAAGATATGTCAATGGGAAGCCGATACCCTATGCAACCTTCAAAAAGCTGGGCAAAGGAGCCGAAGATCTGATGAAGACCAACATGGTGGTCAAGGACTTCGGCGGCAACCCTTTAGAAGCCAAGAGAGTTTTAAATGTCGAGCTGACCGTCGGCAGCAAAACCGTGCCCACTATGTTTTTCGTCATCGACGGGAAGGGTTCATATAGCCTGCTGCTTGGGAGGGGTTGGATCCATGTGTTAACACTGAACTTTGGTAATCAAATCTCTAAGTCTGCAAAGACGAAGCAGAGTCAGATCGGCTGGAGACAGGGGTCGCATCGGCTGAGGAGTGATGGGATGCAAGGCTAATCAGCTAGGGTTGGATCGGACAGGGGCAGCCGATAGCCGATTCTAGGTCCGGAAGGGATGAAACCATTTTTGATGTAGCAGTTTGAGGATAAATAGAAGATTCGGTTGTTAATTGCGCATTAAATTATATTGCTACTTATGGACAGACTCCAGTAACGACAATTGTAACTGTAATCTAGGGGTTTGTTTAGACTGTTAGTTGTAACACGGCATGGGTCCTTGTCGGGATAATGTTGTGTTTTAAATAGTAGTTTAGATAGAGTTCGGGGTTTGTACAGATATTTGTATCTTGGGTATAAATAGGACCCGAGACCCCCTGTAAAAGATACAATCACAATCAATCAACCCTTCGGCGCATCGCCAACCTTTTTTTTCTTCAGACTAGCACTTTGTTTGGCTACGGGCTGCATCGTTTCGATCCCCAGATCTAGGCAAATGCTTGTCATTAGTTGTATGATATATTGTTTCTAGTGCTTCCATCGTAATGACACATTAGGTTCAGGAGTTTGTACTGCGCTATTTATCATATAGCACATACAAATTAGACTAATGTTTAGATTTATCCTGCCATTGGCTAGTTCTAGTAAGAACTTGCAGCCAATAGGGCTAGATCTAAAGGTTGGCTTGTTTATATGCGGTATCCACCGTCTCGAGAGATATAAATCAGCTACAACAGATCAGGTTTTTCTTTTTATACTTAATGCTGCATCGGGTTCAAACTATTAAGTCATTTTTAGAACTATCAATGGTCTGTTCGGCTAAGATTTATATTGTTTAGAGATAGCGCCGGGGTTCCAGCCGGCCTTATCTGCCCTGATATATTTCTTTTAATATATTTATTATTAGATTTATATTAGGACTGCCTCTTATGTTAAGATCGCATTCTTGTCGGACGTTGCTAGCCGAAATCGGCCTACCATGGACAGCCGATGGCCGATTTCCAAGCTATGCATATGTTTCAAGAATGATATCTTTTTATAAGATTCATCGGAGTACTAACCGATTCATTGTTAGCTTTCCAGTATCGGCTAGGTTATCGATCCATATATTTATTATTCTTTACTGTATTTGGGTTAAGCGGCTGATGCTGTCTTGGTATAGCCGATCCATTCCAGTCACTTGGCTTAAATATAGTTTAGAATAGCATATATATGTTCATGGATTCCCTTAGCCGATCCAGTGGGGATCTAACCTAACACTTAACGCATATTCTCTTGTTTTTCTTGTTGATTAACAGATCAAATCAACTGGCACGCCCTGCACAGTACAGGCAGTCGAGAAGGACCTGCACTGGAGTTAAGCAGATCTCCCAGGCCAGCGCATGAGAGAAATTTCTCATCAACACGCTTCTTGGCATGCCCAGTGGGACTTTCTTTGCCAGCTCGACTCGGACGCATAGATTCAGCCGGCAAGATGGTTGACTCCAAGAGCCCTAGCATTACGCAGGACAACATCATGCCTATGAAAATTGAGCAGTTATCGGCTGAACAGCAAGCCGATTATAAGAAGATGGTGGAAGAGCTCTAGGCTAACTACTTGCAATCTTTCACCCAAACAAGATCCAGGGCCGTACATCAGAAATATAGGTTCAGCCTGAACGACACTAAGGCATCCTCCTCTGGTGATACAAAAGGCAAACAGAAGATGGAGGAGCTGACCCAGGAACAGGATGATTTGGCTGTGTATTCTCTACAAGACCGGATTGACTCGGCCGTCCATCATGGTCAACCAAAGTAGCATCCTGGTCAACACTCTCAATAACATGATCGCTACTGTGGTCGATGCCAAGATAGCTGACCAGTTGCAACGGGGGCCAACGTACTTCACAGACAGCCAATTTCCTGGTCACAGGACGCTGGTCACGCAGAATCGCCGATCCCACCACTTGCGCAACAAGGGCCGTCGGGAGGAGTCCTCGGTCAGCCAAATCCAGGTGAATCGGCTATAAGGCTAGCAATTACTATGCTGAACCGACGTTAGCCGCTGCCCCAAGATCAGATTGCTAATATGTTCAATGACAATTGGCAGTTAGAGCCGATTGATCCAGATAGACGGTACAACACCGGTGGCCGACAGCTGTTTCCAGGATCGCCAACGCCACCACCGGCACATCGGCCACCAGTACCAAGGATGCCGTCAAGATCATCATTACAGGCCTCACACACCACCGCCGTTGTATCGGCAAGCACCCGCGCCGTATGACCCATACGAGTCAATACAGCAAGACAACCGAACATGGGCCGATATGATCGCAGATGTCATGCGCAATCAATTCGGCCTCATGGGCCGAAAGACTCAGGGAACATGTATCATATCCCTATCCAAAGCACTTCGAGTGGATCTCGTTGCCCAACCGGTACAAGATCCCAGATTTTTCAAAGTTCTTAGGGCAGGACAACGTTTCAACCTATGAGCATGTTAGCCGATTCTTGGCACAATGCGGTGAAGCATCGGCTACGGACGCCTTGAGAGTCCGATTGTTCCCTCTTTCTCTTTTAGGATCGGCTTTTACTTGGTTCTCTTCATTGGCCTATAACTCAATTCAGAGCTGGGCCGATCTAGAAAAACAATTGCACAGCTACTTCTACTCCGGCAACCACGAGATGAAGTTGTCGGACCTCACCAGCATCAAGCAAAAACACAACGAATCGGTCCAAGAATACATCCAACGCTTTAGGGAGATGAGGAACCGATGTTACAGCCTGGTGCTACCGGATGCCCAGCTGGCCGATTTGGCCTTTCAAGGTCTGATCGCGCCTATCCGAGAGCGATTTTCTGCGTAGGACTTTGACAGCTTAGCCCACTTGGCGCAGAAGGTGACAGCCCACGAGCAGCGATTCCAAGACACTAGGAAGGTCATCAAAAATATAACCTAGGTCATCGTCGAATCAGATTACGAGTCCGACGACGATGACGCAGAAGTGGCGGCAACCGAATGGGCCAAGAACAAAAAGGCCATCGTCTGCCAATGGCTACTGAAGACGGCTAAAGAAGAAAGATATGATTTTGACATCACCAAGGCCGACAAGATTTTTGGCTTGCTGCTCAAGGAGAAGCAAATTCAATTGCCTGAAAATCATGTGATCCCATCGGCCGAAGAATTGAAGAAAAAGAAATACTGCAAGTGGCACAACTCTACATCCCACGCCACCAATGACTGCAAGGTCTTCAGGCAGCAAATCCAGTCGGCAATTGAGGCCGGGAAAATGAAGTTCACCGATTCAAATTGGCCGATGAAGGTAGACGGCAATCCTTTCCCGGTCAACACAGTCCAAGCCAGCCCCAGGCAAGCTGGTCGATAGAACAGAATGGCGCACGGCTTAGTCAATACATCGATTGGGGCCAAGGTAGAAGGCGATCAGATTGGATGTCACGCCGCACCAATTAGTATGGTGCGCCCAGTCATCAGATCAACTGACCGATGGCCGATCCATGAACGTAGCCGATACCATCATCGGTACCGGTCTCGGCAGGAAGAAGATTACATTGAAGCACCTCGTCGACACGAGCCGAACACCCAAAGCCGATGATACGAGGTAAACCACGACAATGCTGATCCGCATTGGCATTGTGGTTTTTTCAGGTACTGCTGGGAATCTGACATGAGACTGCCAACATCGGGCGATTGCCCAGCATGCAACGATCGCCGCGACGACGAGCACAGGAGCTCATCGGCTGCAAGTCCAACTCGGTTCATCCCCAGAGCCGTTCAGTTAAATCAAAGGCGGCGGTCTGTCCATGATCGGCTCGGCCCGATCCACCAGGACTTCTTCATCGACAAAAACCGTGATGGGAATCAGCCAAACCCCAATGGTGCCCGTCTGATCTCTTCACGAAGACACAGAAAAGAAGAGTTCAATGGCTTAAGCGTGAAGGGAGAGAAGACAAAGTTCAACAAATGATCTACGAACAGCGCCATCGGCTTGGCAAAATCAAAACGCTATGGGTACCCAAAGAGAAAGCTGCCATAGCCGACGAAGAGCAAGCCGAGGAAAGCCTAGCCGATCAAGCCAGGAGGGCAGCCAAAGGGAAAGGCCAAATTTCTGCATCAGTTAACATGGTATTCATGCTGCCAGCCAAGTTTGGCGCTCCTGAAGCCGATGCGGACACCATTGAGGACGACCTGGCGAAGCTGGCAATCTCACCAAACCAAGCTGTCTTCGACAAACCCGAAGGAACCAAAAATCGGCACTTAAAGCCGTCGTACGTTAAAGGATTCGTCAACGGCAAGCCGATTTCCAAAATGCTAGTTCATGGGAGAGCTGCAGTCAACCTCATGCCTTACGCAACATTAAGAAAGCTAGGCAAGGGAGCGGAAGACCTAATAAAAACCAACATGGTGCTGAAAGACTTTGGCGGCAACCCATCGGAAACCAAGGGCGTCCTCAACGTTGAACAGACCATCGGCAACAAGACCGTGCCCACAAAATTCTTTGTCATCAACGGGAAGGGGTCTTATAGCCTGCTGCTCGGAAGGGACTGGATACACGCTAACTGCTGCATCCCTTCTACAATGCATCAGAGCCTGATCCAATGGGACGGCGACAAGATCGAGATCGTACCAGCCGACAGGTCAGTTAGTGTTGTCAGTGCCGATTTGCCGCTTTGGGAAATCGAGGGCATCGATTGTTTATCCAGGAAAATCTGGCAAGCCGATTTTCTAAATGTGTCCAATTCAACGATACAGCTGATTGGAAATAATGAGTCGCAGCTGCTGCTTTGAACAAGACATGGTGGAGGGCTCGAGCGTTCTCGGCATGGACACCGTGCACGAAGACGATGGCAAGCTAGGGCAAGGTTTCACATCGGCCAACGAATTAGAGGAAATCAACATCGGCTCTGGTGATAGGCCGAGGCCGACATACATTAGCAACAATCTGTCACCTCATTGTAGCTCCCAGCTTATTGAATTATTAAAAGAATATAAAGATTGTTTTGCTTGGGAGTACTTCGCGATGTCCGGCCTCAGCCGATCAATAGTGGTCCATCAGCTACCGATTAAGGCAAGCTATCGGCCGTTCAAACAACCTCCTAGGAGGTTTAAGGCCAATATGTACGATGCAATTAAAGCCAAAATCACTCGGCTATATGACGTGGGATTCATTCGGCCTTGCCGATACGCCGAGTGGGTCTCAAACATCGTCCCAGTGTTGAAGAAAAACAGTAAACTTAGGGTGTGCATCGATTTCAGAGATCTAAACAAGGCAACCCCTAAAGACGAATACCCAATGCCAATAGCCGATCTGCTTGTCGATGCTGCTTCAGGCCACAAAATTATCAGTTTCATGGATGGCAATGCAGGGTATAACCAAATATTCATGGCCGATGAGGACATCCACAAGACTGCTTTTCGGTGTCCCGGCGCAATCGGCTTGTACGAATGGGTAGTAATGATGTTCGGCGTGAAGAATGCTAGGGCAACATATCAACGGGCCATGAATTTCATCTTTCACGATATGATCGGCTCGCTGGTAGAGATATACATTGACGGTGTGGTTGTCAAGTCAATGGAGATAGAAGGCCACATAGCCGATCTGAGACAAGTGTTAGAACGGATGAGGAAATACGGTTTGAAGATGAATCCGCTTAAGTGCGCGTTCGGCGTATCGGCTGGGCAATTCTAGGGATTTCTTGTCCATGAAAGAGGAATTGAAGTTACACCAAGAAGCATAAATGCTATCAAGACAATTCAACCTCCGAAGGACAAAAAACAACTCCCATCATTGATCGGCAAGATAAACTTCATCAGACGGTTCATAGCCAATCTCTCAAAAAAGAAGGAGCCGTTCACGCCACTGCTTCGGCTGAAAGCCGATCAGACATTCACATGGGGGGCAGAGCAGCAGAAGGCGTTAGACAACATAAAAGATTATCTAAGCTCCCCACCAGTTCTAATGCCTCCACAAAAGGGAATACTGTTCAAGCTGTACTTATCAGCCAATGACAAATCAATCGGCTCCGTCCTAATCTAAGAGGTCGACAGCAAGGAAAAAGCCATCTTCTATCTCAGCCGATGGCTGCTAGACGTAGATACGAGGTATTCACCTGTAGAGAAGTTATGCCTATGCCTCTATTTTTCATGTACAAAGTTAAGGCACTATCTGTTGTCCAACGAGTACACAGTAATCTGCAAAGCCGATGTAGTTAAGTATATGCTATCGGCTCCAGTGCTCAAAGGAAGAATTGGGAAGTGCATTTTCACACTAACAGAGTTCGATCTGAAGTATCGGGCACCAAGGGCAGTCAAGGGACATGCCATAGCCGATTTCATTGTGGAGCACAGAAATGACTCAATCGACCCAGTGGAAAGTATGCCTTGGACTCTGACATTCGATGGCTCGGTTTGCACGAACGGCTGTGGCATCGGCTTGGTCATTATTTCTCCCAGGGGGCCAAGCTTCGAGTTTGCTTTTGCCATCAACCCCCACACTACGAACAACCAAGCCGAATACGAAGTTGTCCTTAAAGGATTGCACCTGCTCAAGGAAGTTGAAGCCGACGCCATCGAAATAATGGGGGATTCATTATTGGTCATCAGCAAATTATCAGGAGAATATGAATGCAAAAATGATGCGCTGATGGTCTATTATCGGCAATGCCGGGAATTAATGGACGGTTTTCCGCTTACTTTGAAACATACCCCCAGAGAGCAGAACACAGAGGCCAATGACTTGGCTCAGGGGCATCGGGCTATCGGCCGATGCTGAAAGGAGTCGACATAGATGTTGCCGCCATTACAGCCGATGATTGGAGGTTTGAAGTTTACAACTATCTCAAAAACCCCTCTCAATCGGCCACAAGGAAGCTACGACACAAGGCATTACGATACATGCTGCTCGATGAAGATCTGTACTATCGGACTATTGACGGCGTGCTATTCAAGTGTTTGGGAGCCGATCAGGCTATGGTGGCCATCGGGGAAGTACATGAAGGAATATGTGGCACACATCAATCGGCCCACAAAATGAAGTGGCTGCTTCGCCGAGCACGGTATTTTTGGCCGACGATGCTGGAGGATTGTTTCAAGTATTATAAGGGGTGCCAGGATTGCCAGAAGTTTGGCGCTATACAACGAGCACCAGCATCGGCTATGAACCCAATTATTAAGCCATGGCCATTTAGAGGATGGGGCATTGATATGATCGGCCAGATCAATCCACCCTCAAGCAAAGGACGTATGTTTATCCTGGTGGCAACGGATTACTTCACAAAGTGGGTGGAGGTGATTCCCCTCAGAAAAGTGGATTCTAAGGACGCAATCGAGTTGGTCAAAGAACACATCATCTACCGATTTGGCGTTCCACAAATGATAACAACAGACCAGGGATCTATCTTTGTATCGGACAAATTCGTTCAGTTTGCCGATGACATGGGGATCAAGCTACTTAATTCTTCGCCGTACTACGCACAAGCCAACGGACAAGCCGAGGCCTCAAACAAAACTTTGATCAAATTGAATAAAACAAAGATCTCTGAGTACCCTAAACAATGGCACAACCGATTAGCCGAATCACTATTGGTGTATCGGATGGCATGCCACGGGTCAATTCAAGTCCCTCCGTATAAGCTGGTCTACGGACATGAGGCAGTACTACCATGGGAAAGTGTCATCGGCTCAAGGCGCATTTAGCTACTGGATCAACTCACAGCCGATGATTATTATCACCTGATGGTGGACGAATCGGAAGATTTAGTTTTATCCAGGATGAGGGTCCTGGAAAAAGTCACGAAGGATAAAACGAGTAGCCAGACATTACAATAAAAAGGTGGTGCCTAAATCTTTTGAGGAAGGTGAGCTCGTTTGGAAATTGATACTGTCGATCGGATCTAGAGACAACAAGTTCGACAAGTGGTCACCAAATTGGGAAGGGCCTTTCAAGATCCACAAATGTGTTTCTAAAGGAGCTTACATGCTAAAAGGACTGGACGAAGAAGTATTTGGAAGGGCTCTTAATGGAAAATACCTAAAGAAATACTACCCAAGCGTATGGATCAACTCGTGATTCGGCTATGGTTACTTTAGCCGATTTACGACAGCCGATGTCTTACATTAACAAGGCATCGCCTTTAGGCATTTTTATGCAACGTTTTTCACTAAGTTTTCTATGATCGGCCCATGATTGGCCGAAAGGGACGACAAGAATGCGCGAACGGCTCAAACTCACAATTTTGTCGACACCGAAGCTATCAACAAAACTTGGGGGGCATATACGTACACGAGCCGATTGCAAAATCGGGCCGATTGCAAATATCTGAAGAAATATTACCCCAGTATTTGGGTTGATGCTTGAATCGGTGTGACAGTCGCTGATTTTTATTCATAATCGACATGAAGCCGATTCCAATTACATGTCTCCTAGATAGTCTCTGATGGCCGCCAGGGCCCAGTCGACGGGCTCTGGAGATTCTCTCTCTAAAGCATCCAAGATCAAATACTTTAACCTAGTGACTCTTACATCAGTGGTTGTGATTAACAATTCATTGGCAAGTTGTGTTTGCTTTGCTACCAGCCTGTCGTGACGTATGAGTGTTGCAGACGCCAAATGAATAGCTGTCGGAACACTACTGAGGTTTATTGGAGGTCTGGTCGCCGGGTGACGAGTATCTTGTTCCCTAAAGCGATGCAAGTTGATTCTCACTTGTCGGTCTTGGCTAACCGTCAGTTCATACGGGGTGTTCATGGACTCTAGAATCACTCGTAGGGGATGGGACGGCTGCAAGAAGATTAACTCGTGAGTACTTAGAGAAAAGAAATGGTGAGGATGGATGGGTTGGAAAATCACCTGGTTCACCGATGAGCTTGAGGATGCCATGAGAAGTCTTGCTGAAAGCTTGGAAACCTGGAATTTGTACACCTGGAGAGTAAGGGAATTCCTTCTTCGGCTGTGATGTGTTCGGGAAGGCCTGAAGGGGTCTATTTATAAAAAGAAAAGATGTGGATTTGGATGTGAAAGATCGTTGCAGATATAAAAGTCGAAGAGGTCATCATTAAAAGCATTGGGAATAGTTGAGTGGTTGGTGACTACTCAATACCGGATTCCTATTGTTCAGGACTCACGGGTTTTTGAAATACATGTTCGGATGAGTCAAACTTTGAAGCCAAATCGGCAATGCATTTAAATATTATCGGCCGATCACAAGCATGACTAAAGTGATTTTTCAACCCCAACACAAGTATAATATAGAAGGCATTAGCCGATTTCAGAATATCAGAATATTACAAGCTCATTGTTTTAAAAAATCGGCTATGGTCGACAACGCCTTCTGCCTGATTTGATCTATCTCTTCAATGGCCCTGACGTCGTCGGCCTCGGACCCCGCCACCGACCGGATGCCCTTCACCAGATCCCGCAGGTGTGCCACAGCCGCCTTGATGCCTTGGCGTTGAGCTTCGATCTTGGCCGGCAAGCCAGCCATGTACTCCTTATGGATGTCAATCCCGTTCGTGACCTGAACGAGATCGGCCATCAGCTGATCTTGGCACGCAATGAGTTGCTCGAGCTTGGCCACCGGCTCAGTCTTCACGCGGTCGAAGGCAGCCTTCTGGCTCTTGATGGCATCCTTGGTCGACTGGAGGGTGGCCGACCGCGCCTGGCTCTCACGGCGATCGGCTATCCGCTGCTGTGCCCGTTCGTACTTAAGCTGGTGGGCTTCCATGAAGGTGGCCGGCACAATGGCGTCGGCTAGGGCTTCCGGCAGCTGGCCTTGAATGTCTTTGAATCGCGCGCGTATCGAGCCGCTGTCGACCACCAGCGCGTCCAGCGAGGCCTCCAGCCGATTGCCGATGTCGGCTAGAGTGGCCCTCAGGTCCTCGTCCGGCGTAACCAACGCCTCTTCACCGATTTTGCCAGACTCCTCGAACTCCGACAAGTCAAAGTTGAGGAAGTCGGCTATGTTCTGCAGCGAAAAGAGAGATGATCAGAAGACGATAAGTTGACAGAAGCCGATCGTCAGTTTTAGTCGGCTCACCGTGGGCACCAGGGTTGGAGCGATCGGGTCGGCTGGATCGCCGCCTGTGGGCGTCGAGGCCTCTTCGTCGACGTCATAGCCACCCGTGGCAGGCGCAGCATGCGCGCTGGACGCCTGGGGGGCAGGCGATGGAGATCGTGGGGGCCGCAAAAGAAAGAATTAGCGGACAAATCGTCTAATTACCGCAGGGCAAATGGCAAGAGACGATTACCGATGGCGCGGGGCGTGAAGTGCGGCCGACCAATTTCTTGACTTGAAAGGGATGGTTCGGTCAGATGCAAGTGATATCATCGTGAAGCCAAATTTGGTGAAATGAGGGCTTACCGGCCGATTTTTCGCCGGGGGACTTGGGACCGGCGGGACGTTGGCTGGGGCGTTGAACGACTCATGACTCGAACTCCCGGGTTCGGCCGCCGCTCCAATGGCCGTCGGTATTTCCTCGCTGGCGACGGCGTCGAGGAACTGCGCGACGGTCGGGTCCAAGGGGGAGGCTATCGACTAGCGCCGCCGGCTTCTTCTCTTTCAGCCTCTTGGGGGCAGGCGCGGCCGACGGCCATGAAGGTGGTGCAGCCCTTTTCTTCTGGGCGATCGGCTGGCGCGCCTGCCCTCGCAATAGCGATGCCAACTTCAGGCCCCCCAGCCGATGGCCGACGGAGCAAGGTCGTCCCCATCCAGAGCACGTAAACGGTATTCGATGGGGCGCCCGGAATCACTCACCATCAGCCGCTCCGTCCCATCTCCTGCAAATCAAAGGGCAAATGTTAATCGGCTATATCAGCCGATGGCAAAGAGGAGAAAATCAGTTGGGACTTGAAGCTTACCGAGGGGATCTCCTCGGGCAGGATGAGGTCGACGTAATGAGACGACCGCTGGTGGAAGACGTGGCGCTTCATTTCAGTCCACCATTGGTCGTAAGTGGTGCTTTTCTTCAACGCCAGTGTCATCACGCCGATGTCGCCGAGGGGAGGGCCGGCTATATTTAGCAGCCGATCCATTATCAGGTCCTGGCCTACCACTCCCCTCGTCTCAATCTTATCGGCATAAAAGAAGCCAATGGGCAGCTGTCCGAGAATGAACTGCCTCACCGTCGACACCAGGTAGTAGAATTCGTATCTCTTGGCCACTGATCGGCCCTGATGGATCCCGGTCGGCAGGATGCAGGGGGATAGAGTGGCGATGAATAGCTCCCTGTACCTCGGGTTGTCGGCTGACATCTTCCCAATTGAAGTCTGCCAGCAACTCGAACAGCCCCCGGTCCCGGTAAAAATACCAGGCGCAGTTCTCACGAGACAGCCCGTCGTAGAGGGCTATGAACCATTCGGCCAGCAGTTCGGCCGATTGCTTTGAGCCTACGTGGGCGGCTGCTGCCTCTCCATAGCTCATGCACCAGGTGGTGGTGATCTGGTTGCCGTCTTCATCTTCGATCAGCTCCTGCCTTGGGTATACAGCTGCTGTCAGAGGGAGCTGACAAGCTATCTTTTGGGTCGCCAGCACCAGCCAGATTGTAGAAGCCACCAGGGGTCGTCGGTGTTGATTGAAGCATCGGCGGCTATCTTCGCGGCGGCCTGATGCAACATCTGATATAAGTAGCCGAGGAGGTACTTCCTCAGCGCAAGTTTTCCCCCGTCGGCCAAGACTTCGGCTACGACCTGCCAGTTGGTGGTCGGCCCGCAGCTCGATCCACAAAACACAAATTTTTCGAGCCACATCATCAAGAATGTAGCGTGCTCCCTGTGGCCGACTGATCCGTCCCTCATGTTCTGGGCGATGAAGCCGCTCCACCCGCCGATGGCCTTGGTTTTGAACTGGTGCTGCCCTTTTCGGCTCAAGGTGCTGGGGTTGGCCGACGACTCGGTGTCCAGCCCAGTCGTCATGTACACGTCGGCCAATGTGATAGTCATCGGCCCTTGACGAAAGATGAAGGCGTTGAATCTGTCATTCCAGAAATAAGTTGCGGCCGATAGAAGCGGCTCGTCCTTTTCCATGCCGGCGATGGACAGGGCCAAGCACTGGGTGATCCCGGTCTCCTCCCACTGTGTGTATTTGGCCGATCGCACCCTTCTGTACCACTCAACCCAGGCTGCGTCGGCGGTCGGCCATGATTTGAATGTCCCATTCTACTGGGCGAGGGATGGCTTGGCGGTGTTGAAAAGGATCCGGTTGGTTTTGGCTATGATTACATCGGCTGGATCCGTGTTGCCGATGGGGCTGAGAAAGTACCGTTGTGCTTGTGTCAGGTTTGGGATAAGCACTTGACGCGACAGGTGCTACAGTTTAGAAGAAGAAAAGAGAGGCGCTAATCAAGAACGGTTGCATATTATGGTTCGAAGAAGGAAAAAGTACTAATTGAGAAAAATGAAGGAAAGTGCTACTTAAAAAAATGGCTGAACGTAATATTGATGCAATGTGTTTAAAGGAGCAGATTCGAAAGAAAAAGAAAGTTATGGATCAAAAGGGGGTACCTCGGGGAACTCAGCCATGGTGGCGGCCGGGACAGCAGCGGTGGTTGATGCAGCGGTTACGGCTGGCTCGGCGGCGGTGGCTGGCGCGACGGAGGTGCTCGATGCAGCGACGGTGGAGGCCATCGGAGTGCTCGGGGGTGAAGATGGGTCTAGTCTGAAGAGCACGATGAAGTTTGACGAGCGTCGGTGGGATCGCCGGAGAGGAGAGAGAAGGCAAGAAGCTTGTGTGCAAAGGAGGCTGAGTGCGATTTGAAGCGTAGGTGCCTCGGCCGAGGATAGTGGATATTTAAAGGGCATTTGGAGAGAAGCCGAAGCGGTCTAGGTCAAGAAAAGAACAGAAGTTTGAACAGGCAAGCAAATCCGTAACACTTCGTATCACGGACTTGGGGGGCATGTGTTAACACTGAAATTTGGTAATCGAATCCCTAAGTCTGCAAAGGCGAAGCAGAGTCGGATCGGCTGGAGACAGGGGTCGCATCGGCTGAGGAGTGATTGGATCCAAGGCCAATCGGCTAGGGTTGGATCGGACAGGGGCAGCCGATAGCCGACTCGAGGTCCGGAAGAGATGAAATCGTTTTTGATGCAGCAGTTTGAGGATAAATAGAAGATTCGATTGTTAATTGCGCGTTAAATGATATTGCCACTTATGGATAGAGTCCTGTAACGGCAATTGTATCTGTAATCTAGGGGTTTGTTTAGACTGTTAGTTGTAACACAGCATGGGTCCTTTCCGGGATAATGTTGTCTTTTAAATTGTAGTTTAAATAGTAGTTTGTACAGATATTTGTATATTGGGTATAAATAGGACCCGAGACCCCTCTAAAAGATACAATCACAATCAATCAACCCTTCAGCGCATTGCCAACCTTTTTTTCTTCGGACGAGCACTTTGTTTGGCTACGGGCTGCATCGTTTTGATCCCCAGATCTAGGTAAATGCTTGTCATTAGTGGTATGATCTATTGTTTCTAGTGCTTCCATCATAATGACACAATAGATTCAGGAGTTTGTACGGCATTATTTATCATATAGTGCATATAAATTAGACTAATGTTTAGATCTATCCTGCCATTGGCTAGTTCTAGCAAGAACTTGCAGCCAATAGGGCTAGATCTAAAGGTTGGCTGGTTTATATGCGGTATCCACCGTCTCGAGAGATATAAATTGGCTACAATAGATCAAGTTTTTCTTTTTATACTTAATGCTGCATCGGGTTAGAACTATTAAGTCGTTTTTAGAACTATCAATGATCTGTTCGGCTAAGATTTATATTGTTTAGAGACATCGTCGGGGTTTCAGCCGGCCTTATCTGCCCTGATATGTTTCTTTTAATATATTTATTATTAGATTTATATTAGGACTGCCTCTTATGTTAAGATCGCATTCTTGTGGGATGTTGCTAGCCGAAATCGGCCTACCATCGACAGCCGATGGCCGATTTCCAGGCTATGCATATGTTTCAAGAATGATATCTTTTTATAAGATTCATTGGAGTACTAGCCGATTCATTGTTAGCTTTCCAGTATCGGCTAGGTTATCGATCCATATATTTATTTTTCTTTACTCTATTTGGGTTAAGCGGCTGATGCTGTCTCGGTATAGCCGATCCATTCCAGTCACTTGGCTTGAATATAGTTTAGAATAGCATATATATGTTCATGGATTCCCTTAGCCGATCCAGAGGGCATCTAACCTAACACTAAACGCATATTCTCTTGTTTTTCTTGTTGATTAACATATCAAATCAACTGGCACGCCCTGCACAGTACAGGCAGCCAAGAAGGACCTGCACTGGAGTTAAGCAGATCTCCCAGGCCAGCGCGTGAGAGAAATTTCTCATCGACACCATGCCAACTGTTGCATCCCTTCCACAATTCACCAAAGCTTAATCCAGTGGCAAGGCAACAAGGTAGAAGTCGTGCCCGCCGACAGGCCAGTCAACGTCGCTAACGCTGATTTGCCATTTTGGGAAATAGATGGTATTGGTTGCCTGTCCGGCAAAGTTTGGCAAGCGGATTTCTTAAAGGTGTCCGATTCTGATATACAGCCCATTGGAGGCGAAGAACCTCAATTATTACTTTGAAGGCGTCATGGAGGGCTCGAGCATCTACAACGAGGACACCGTGGACGACAACGACGGTAAACTTGGGCAAGGTTTTATGTCGGCCCATGAATTTGAAGAGGTTGATATAGGTCCAGGAGATAGGCCTAGGCCGACATATATTAGTAAAAATTTGTCTTTTCATTTTGAACCAAGCTTATTGATTTGTTAAAGGAATATAAAGACTGCTTTGCTTGGGAATACTTTGAGATGTCTGGTCTTAGCCGATCTATTGTTGAATATCGGCTCCCTATTAAGCCTGGATATCGGCAATACAAACAGCCTCCCAGGAGGTTTAGAGCCGATATGTATGAAGCAATTAAAGCCAAAATCACTCGGCTGTATGATGCTGGATTCATTCGGCCCTGCTGATACGCAGAGTGGATTTTGAACATAGTTCCACTGATGAAGAAAAACTGCAAACTTAGGGTGTGTATCGACTTCAGATATTTAAACAAGGCCACCCCTAAGGATGAATACCCAATGCCCATAGCCGATTTGCTAGTAGATGCCGCCTCCGGCCACAAAATTATAAGTTTCATGAATGGCAATGCGGGTTACAATCAAATCTTTATGGCCGAGGAGGACATCCACAAGACGGCTTTTAGGTGCCCAGGAGCAATCGGCCTATATGAATGGGTCGTCATGATGTTCGGCTTGAAGAATTCTGGAGCTACATATCAGAGGGACATGAATTACATCTTTCATGATTTGATTGGCTTTTTAGTGGAGATCTACATCGGTGATGTCGTCATCAAATTCAAGCAGGTAGAAGACCACATAACCGATCTGAGGAAGGTTTTGGAGCTCACAAGGAAGTATGGCCTGAAGATGAACCCTACAAAGTGCACGTTCGGTGTATCGGCTGGACAGTTTCTGGGGTTTCTTGTTCACGATAGGGGAATCAAAGTCACGCAGAGAAGCATCAATGCCATCAAGACGATTTAGCCTCCAAAGGACAAGAAGGGATTGCAATCTTTGATCGGCAAAATCAACTTCATTAGATGGTTCATTGCAAATCTGTCGGAAAAGATGGAGCCGTTCACACTGTTGCTTTGGCTGAAGGCAGATCAAGCATTTACCTGGGAGGCAGATTAACAAAAAGCTTTGGACGATATCAAGAGTTATCTAAGTTCCCCTCCAGTCCTGATTTCTCTACAAAAAGGGGTGCCATTTAAGTTATATCTATCAGCAAACGAGAAATCAATCGGCTCATTTTGATCCAGGAGATCGAAGGGAAGGAGAAGGAAATCTTTTATCTTAGCCGATGGCTTCTGGATGCAAAAACAAGATATTCACCAGTGGAGAAGTTATGTTTATGCCTGTATTTTTCATGCACGAAGTTAAGGCATTATTTATTATCCAACGAGTGTGCTGTGGTATGCAAAGCCGACATAGTAAAATACATGCTATCGGCTCCAGTTCTAAAAGGACGAGTTGGAAAGTGGATTTTTGCCCTGACAGAGTTTGATCTGAGGTACCAGGCACCCAAGGCAGGACAGGCTATAGCCGATTTTATAGTGGAACACAGAGCAATCGGCTCGGTGGATATCATGCCTTGGACTTTAACTTTTGATGGCTCGGTTTGCACATATGGATGTGGCATTGGCTTAGTAATAATTTCCCCAAGGGGGGCAAGCTTTGAGTTCGCTTTTTCAATCACACCCCACGCAACAAACAATCAAACCGAATATGAGGCCATGCGGAAGGGACTATAATTGCTCAAAGAAGTCGAAGCTGACGCCATCGAGATAATGGGAGATTCACTGTTGGTCATCAGCCAGTTATCAGGAGAATATGAGTGCAAGAACGACACACTGATGGTCTCCTATCAAAAGTGTCGATAATTGATGGACAGCGTTCGGCTTGTAACCTTGAAACATATCCCCAGGGAGCAAAATGCAGAAGCCAAAGATTTAGCTCAGGCAGCATCGGGCTATAAGCCGATGACAAAAGAAATAGAGGTAGAAATAGCCATCATGTTGTTAGTGATATGCCCTAGAGGCAACATGGAGATGTTGGATATCATGTCAATGTTTATGTATAAATGAATAAAGTGTTATTCAGTTCCATGAAATAGACATCTTGTATTGATCAATAAGTACGTGATTTATTTATGAGACTCTTTATGTATGAATCTATTTCTAAACGATCCCTGATCATATGTCATATTGTTGGAACAAATATGATTCTAAGATCGGCATGTTTATTGATTGATGATCATGTCTCATAGATCATGGGTATGGAGATACCAAATCAATAAACATGGACATATGTGTTGGAGAACACATTGTTGGATAGACCCACCATGAGACACTACAGAATTAATGTGCCATTAGTTGGTCTCAGGTAGTGTTGGTACAAAGTCCTTAGACCTGAGATCACCATGGATTCCAACATGTGTAGTAGCCTACTTTGGGACTACCAAACGCTATTCCGTAACTGGGTAGTTATAAAGGTAGTTTTCGGGTTTGCTATGAAACATGGAGTGGGATGTGAGTGATCAAGATGGAATTTCCCCCTCCTTTGGAGAGATATCTCTGGGCCCCTCGAGGTAATGGATTATGGAAATGCATGGCCATGCTAAAGTTGATTGAGGAGTCAATCAACAGACAGATAATCCAATATGGTTCGAGTGAATGGTTAAGCTATTGAAGGGATGGCACACATCTTGCCTATAGCTTAACTGGTATCGTGAGGCAAAGGGATTTGTGTACACATTACAGGTTCAGAGCCGATATTATTCTTGTATACTATGGTGTCAATATGTGCTGCTAGGCGCCGCTATTGACAGGTCGGCTGAGTTAGACTCGAGCCGACGATCGGCTAAGTTAGACTATAGCCGAAACCGAGTATACCTGAACCTACAGGGTCGCACGCTTAAGGGGATAGAATAGATATTCGAGTTGGACTCGGATACGGCTCGATCGGATAGGGATCCGATCGGATAGAGTCCTATGGGCTTACGACGTGTGGGGCGGCCAACTCTATGAGATACGGATGAGATCCGATTCAAAATAGAGTCCTAATCGGCCACTAGTCCCAGTCGGCCAACTCTATATAAAGGAGGGAGGGGTGGAGAGCTGTGACACGTCAATTGCATCACGTGCAACAGAAGTCGCCAAGATCAATCTCCACGGAAACCCTCCCCACTTTCGAGCCAAACCCTAGCCTTGCATCACGTGCTAGCACACGGGTGTACGGCGTTCTGTCCCCGGACGTGTGGATACCGGTAGAGGCGCTGCTACGTTGCGCGCTCTTGATCGGCTGCGGTCGGGCGCATCGGAGCGAGGTGTGAGAACTCGGCCGGACGACTCAAATCGGCTGATTGGCGAATCGGCTGTCTCCGGGAATCGGCTACACTGTTCCGGATCGGATTGCCCTGATTGGCTATTCCGCTGCACTCTACTCCAATCGGTAACGATCTATCGGCCCTTACTTGCAAGTGTTCCTGGTTTGCGTGGTTAAAAATTTTGTTTTCGGCTAGCGTAGCCTCCGCGCAACCCTTCACATGTCACCCGACGACTGGAGATTTGACGTCTACAACTATCTGCAAAATCCGTCCCAGTCGGCTTCAAGAAAATTGCGTTAATGATATGTTCTGCTCGACGAAGATTTGTATTATCGGACAATTGATGGTGTGCTCCTCAAGTGTCTTAGTGCCGATCAAGCCAAGGTTGCTGTCGGAGAGGTACATGAAGGAATTTGTGGCACGCATCAATCGGTTCATAAGATGAAGTGGTTATTTCGGAGAGCAGGATATTTTTGGTCGACTATGTTGGAAGATTGTTTCAAATATTATAAGGGTTGTCAGGACTGCAAGAAGTTTGGAGCCATCCAGAGAGCGCCAGCGTCGGCTATGAACCCTATTATCAGGCCTTGGCCTTTCAGAGGTTGGGGAATCGATATGATCGGCCAAATCAATCCACCTTCAAGCAAAGGACATAAATTCATATTGGTAGCTACCAATTATTTCACAAAGTAGGTGGAAGCGATTCCTTTGAAGAAGGTTGACTCCGGGGATGCAATTGAGTTTGTCAAGGAGCACATCATATACAGATTTGGCGTCCCTCAAACTATCACCACGAACCACGGATCTATCTTTGTCTCCGACGAGTTTGTTCAGTTTGTCGACGGCATGGGGATCAAGTTATTAAATTATTCACCATATTATGCTCAGGCTAACGGGCAAGCAGAAGTTTCAAATAAGAGTTCGATCAAGTTGATAAAGAGGAAGATCGCTAAGTGCCCGAAGCAATGGCACAGCCGATTGGCCGAATCATTGTGGGCTTATCGGATGTCTTGCCACGGATCAATCCAGGTGCCTCCATACAAATTGGTCTATGGACATGAAGCAGTTCTACCATGGGAAAACATCATCGGCTCACTAAGGATTCAACTACAAGATCAGCTAACAGCCGATGACTATTATAGTCTAATGGTAGATGAATCAGAAGACCTAGTTCTATCAACGATGCGTGCTTTGGAAAAAGTGACCAGGAACAAGGAGCGAGTAGCCCGTCATTATAACAAGAAGGTGGTGGCTAAGTCTTTTGAAGAGGGTGAGCTCGTTTGGAAATTGATACTGCCGATTGGATCAAGGGATAGCAAGTTCGGCAAGTGGTCACCAAACTGGGAATGGCCTTTCAAGATCCACAAATGCGTCTCTAAGGGTGTCTACATGTTAGAAGGATTGGACGAAGAAGTATTTGGGAGGGCTCTCAATGGCAAGTATCTGAAGAAGTATTATCTCAGTGTTTGGATCAACTCATGATTCGTCTAAGCTTTTGCCGATGCATGTTAGCCGATGTGTTGTGCCGATACACACATCGCCTTTAGGATGTTTTACCCTAAGTTTTTTCCCCTCTGGTTTTTCCCAATCGGCCCAATCTAGCAGACAACGTTGGATTACTAATTCTATCAATGCTGAAGACATCATCGACAAAATTAGGGGGGCATATACAATACAAAGTCATAAATCAGATATAGAAGGCTTAGCAGATTTTTGGATGTTGCAATTTTTTGAGACTTTCTTTCAAAGAATTCAAGATACGATCGGCAAACACACATGTGATTAACAATGAATAATGCAAGCAAGCCGATTACAAAAGAGTTGTGAGAATTTAGTTTACAAAAGCTGCAAAGTCAAATATTACAATCGACTTAGCGAGACAAGAAATTAGTTATGGCTGATATGGCCTTGCGACGGATTTGATCTATGTCATCGATCGCCTTCGCGTCGGCTGCATCGCTCCCCAGGATCGGCTTCACCGCCTTGGCCAGATCGGATAGATATGACACTGCAGCCTTGATCTTCGCCCTCTGGTCTTCAATTTCCTTGGGTAGGCTAGCTACGCGTTGTTCTTCTGATATTATTTTGGCGTCAAGCCTGGCAAGTTAAGCCACCACTTCTTCCCAGCGCTTGCGAAGCCGATCCAGTTTAGCAGTTGGCTCAATCTTCAGGGCATCAAACTTCGCCTTCTCAGCAGTGATTTCTTATTGGCTGGCTTTGATATTGGCTGGCTTTGATATTGGACCGCAGCTTGACCCACAAAACACGAACTTCTCCAACCACATGAGGATGAAAGCTGCATGCTCCCTAACAGATATCGGGCCATCCGTCATATTCATGGCTATGAAGCCATTCTAGCCCCCTATGCTCTTGGTCTTGAAAATGTGATGGCACTTGGTGCTGAGGCCAATAGGGTCAACTGTTGAGGTAATGTCTAGCCCTGTGATCATGACCACGTCTAAGAGCGTCGGCGTCATCGGCCCTTGTCTAAACAGGAATGTGTTCAGGGTATCTGACCAAAAGTACCTTGCAGCCGACAGAAGGGGCTAATCCTTAGGCGTATCGGTTATTGTCAGGGCTAGGCATTGACCTATTCCTAGTTCGGCCCAGTGAGCTTGCTTCCTAGCCGATATCCTTAGATACCAAGATGGTCATGACTTGTCCATTGACGGCCATGATTTGAAGGCACCAGACTAATATGCTAGATTGGGGGTGGAAAACCTAAAAGGGATTCGGTCGGTCTCGGCATTAATAAATTCAGACGGGTCCAGGCTGCCGATTGGGCCTAATAGAAATTGATTGGAACGGAGGAGGTCTGGGATTGCGATTTGGTGGGAAAGATGCTACAAGTCGAAAGATTAAAAAAGCAAGATTACTGGAGGTAAACAGCCAAATCACGGTGAAAGGGAAGCTACAGCCGATCAGACTTACCTCAGGGTACATCGTTTGGGTCGCGTCAGGACAGGTGATGGAGGACGCCATTGCTGGGGGAGATCGCCGCCACGAGGGGTTCGCCAGTGAATGTGTTCTTCGGTGTCGATGGAATTGCCGAAGAAGGCCGAGGAAATTGTTTGGCTAGGGCTTGGAGCGCAAAAGTGATGGCGTGGATTTGTTTGGCGCAGAGGAGACGTTATTTAAAGGTTTCTTTGTAATGGCCGAGAAACACTCGATTTTGGATCGAGCCGAATTTGAAATTGCGTCAAATCCACAACATTTTCATATCGCGGACTTGGGGGCCATGTGTTAACGACCAAATCTGGTAACCAAATCCCCTGGTTTGAAGCAGAGATTGAAGCGGAATCGAGTCAGGAACATAGTCTGCGGAGAAACAGAGGCCGCATCGGCTAAGTTTGAATCAGCTGGGAAGCCAGTCGGCTAAGACCCAGTCGGACAGGAACAGCCGATAGCCGATTCCGATTAGGAGATGAAGGAGAACTGGTCCCCATAAGAAAGCTTAAAGATAGATATTGGATTCGGTTCCCAAGAGTTCGTTCAAGATATTGCCATCTATGGATAAGGTCATGTAATGGCAATTTTATCTGTAAAATAGGAAGTTGTATAGATATTCCTTTTGTAAAGTGGCATGGGACCCTGTCCTGAGATATTGTCGTACTGTAAATAGTGGATAGAGTAGAAACCATGATCTACACGAACACTGTTGTAACCGGGTATAAATATGTCCCGAGGGCTCTTTGTAATAAAAACACACAATCAATACACCTTCGGCGCATCGCCAACCTTTTCGTTTTACTTTTTCTCAACAAATTCTTGCTCTTGCTCGGGCTGCATCGGCTTCGATCTCCGGACGAGGTAATTCCTTGTTACAAGTGGCTTGTATCGTCGGGGTTAGTGCTTCCATTGTAATGATACTCTAATTTAGATGTTATAAATTGCTTAGATTATCATATGCGGCATATAATCTAGAACAATGTCTAGATCTATCTCGTCATCGGCTTATCTCTCTGAAGACAGCAACCGATAAAGTTAGATCTAGAGGTTGATTTAGATTATATGGCGTGTCCACCGTCTCGAGGGGTTCTCATTAGCTTATACAGATCTAGTTTTTTTGTACTTAATGTTGCATCAAATCGACCTGTTTAGTCGCTTTTAGAGGTATGTATATCTGTTTGGCATAATGCTTACCATTAGAGACAGTGCCAGGGTTTCAGCCGGTCTTACCTGTTTTAATCCTCTTTTTAGTATTAATTACTATTAGATGTATTAGAGTTGTCGTTTATATTAAGATTTCAATCTATTTAAATGCCATAAGCTAGTATCTATCTGTTGAATCATATCAACAGTCGATTGATCTAGGTTTATCGCATTTAATTCAGATTAATATCTTTTTATAAAATATATCGGAGTATTAGCCGATTTACACTAGATCTGCGACATCGACTGGGTTATGAATACATATAATTTTTATACTAATGCACTTTTGATCTAAGTGGTTTATACTATCTCGGTATATTATCGATCTATCCCAATCACTTAGTTTAAACGTGTGTTGGGATAACGATTATATGTTTATTGATTCCTTTAGCCGATCGAGTAGGATCTAATCTTAACCCAAACGCATATTTCTTGTTTTCTTGTTGGTTACAGGATCAAACCAACTGGCACGCCCAAACTTCACCAAAGCCGACCATCGTGGATCTACACTAGAGTAAAGCAAATCTCCCAGGCTAGTGCGTGGGAATCAAATTTCTCATCAACACTAGGGTAAAGTAGAAAACATGGCTGAAATGTAAAAGTAAAAGAACGATTCAGTTGTAGAGATTGGGGGATATATTGTGTCTATTTTGTCTCTCGAATTGAACCGGCCTTGGCCCTTAAATAGGGGTTGGTCTTGCCTCTCACAGGTCTCCTCCGCGTCCAATTCGGGGTAGACACCTTAGAAAACCCAAAACATACCTTATGGAGCAAGAAAACCCGAGTACCGATGAAAATTGACTCGTCTCGGACTCTGCGGTCGATCGGCCACATGCCGCCGCCCGATCGACTTAGGCCCTGGCCTCGACCGGCCCATACATGGTGGTCAGACTGGCCCTCTAGATGAAACCAGCAGATTTTCCAAATATTGGCAATTTTTCTCTATTTCGTCCATAGGTGCCAAATTTGGGTGTACATACATACCCCCTACCTTTATGATGAACATCGTGAATCTAAAAGCATAGAACATGTTGTGGCGATAATCTAATTACCGGCCATAGAACTTCCTAAGCATCTTGCCAAACGCTTGGGAAGTATTTCTTCAAAGTATCTTCTTGAAATGGTCCTCCATTCACCCTTTTGTTGTAAGCCTTAGCCACCCTCTTCTTCTCTTTCTCTATTTCTTCCAAAGCCTTCAAATGCTCGCCGATCAACTCATCAAGATTGTCTCTCATCAAGGTCTTGTAGTCTTCAACCGACAAATCATCTTGCTTTATATATTGAAGAGAGCCCAGATTCACCTCTACTGGCAAAATGGCTTCTTGTGCATAGACCAACTCAAATGGAATAACCTTGGCAGCACCATGTTTAGATATCCTATGAGCCCATAACGCTACAAAAAACACCTCATACCACCACTTCGGATGTTCTTCAATCTTCTTCTTGACTAACTTGAATAATGTGTTATTGTTTGACTCGGCTTATCCATTAGCCCGAGCGTAGTAAGGAGAATAACTCAACAATTTGATACCATAAGATTCAGCAAAACTTCTCACCTCCATGGACATAAAAGAAGCCCGTTGATCCGTAATCAAAGTTTGAGGAATACCGAATCTATGCACAATATGCTCCAAGATAAAGTCAATTACCTCCGTGTGTGTCATATTCTTGAGCGGCACGGCTTCGGCCCACTTAATGAAGTACTCCACCATAACTAGCACGAACTGATGCCCTTTCAATGACGAAGGATAAATTTGACCTATAAAATCTAAAGCCCAACCTTGCAACGACCCCAAGACTAGGATCTTTTCAAATACTCGATCAAAGGAATTCTGCAGTCTTCTTCTGTCTCCAGGGCACAAATGTCCGAATTTACGATTAATTCGGCCTCTGAATCAGGTGTATCATGCCCCCAGCTTCCTGTTCAAACCCGGTCTAATCGGCCACGCAATGCCGGTCAGCCCTCTACCTCTCACCGATCAGGCCGGCCACATAAGGTCGATCAGACCGGCAGTGATGCACCGCTCAGACCGCCTGTAGTCTGTGACTTCATCAATTTTGCCAAAAAATTAACATCAAGCACCGGCTTTTCCAGCATTAAAAATACTGTTTTTTTGATATTACAGCCAGATGCTTGGTATATCAAATTATTGGACCAAAATTCTTTCTTTCTAAACATATTATAATATGCAATTAATATGCCTAGATGAACACTAATTGAAGTGGCTCTTGAAACAATAATCATCAAGGCATCAAAAACACTTAGCCACTTAAAGTATTACCAATAATGAATCACCAAAGTCATATGCCTCACATGCATGAATTCCAATAAACTACAAGTGCAAGTAATCAGCTTAAACATGTATGCAAAATATTATAACAATGCCAATGTTTCTAAAGAAAACAACTCTAGAACAAATCATCACATCTACAATTGACATTAGCCAGATTACTAAGAAGCAAAATTTTATGATGCAATAATTATGAAATCTGTATTATCTATGGTGATTCATCAAAACATGCATGATTTGGATTTTAATAAATATCAAAGATCAATGAGCCGAATCATACTTTAAATAAATTATATGCCAACTTGCCAATTCCACCACTCAGAATTAGCATTTGCAACATGTATGCATAATATCAATTTGACAAGAAAAACACACATGTGCTAGATAGAAAGCAATGTTCTAACATGGCATAGGCATACTATAATGATGAGCACAATAAACACATACCTTGCCTTAGCATCCAACAAACAGCGGCTCAAAGATGTGATGTTGTATCCATCGCCGTTCATCTTTCTTGATTCCTTCATGAGCATCTTAATGTCTTGCCCCCCGAGCAAAATTGGCTTTCTTGATTGCACGATTCCGAAGGCAAGACAAACACCATAGTAGCACCTATAGCAACATATGGAGGAGAGTTTTCTCTAATGACCGAAGATTCTTCTCTCTTCAAATTGGATTTACTACTACTCTGGGAAATCACCGGTCTTTTAACTTTTACTTTCTTAGGTCTCCACACTTGCTTACGTGTTATC
This sequence comes from Oryza australiensis, assembly GCA_019925245.2. Classification (NCBI taxonomy): domain Eukaryota; kingdom Viridiplantae; phylum Streptophyta; class Magnoliopsida; order Poales; family Poaceae; genus Oryza; species Oryza australiensis. Next base: position 697,299 of record JAIFGZ020000656.1, read on the forward strand.
GAGGCTTCAAATCATCACATGTCTTGTTCTCAACATCTTTAGCCTTTCTTTCCTTTTGACCTATGGCTCGAAGATGTTGTAGCCTCCTCTTTTGACAGCGAGATAAGCCAGAAGGTATCCACTTCGGCTTGAGGAGCCAAGCTGAAGGGTTACGCGAAGGCTACGATAGCTAAAACAAAACTTTTCTATCGCGCAAACCAAGAACACATGCAAGTAAGGGTCGATAGATCGTTACCGATTGGAGTAGAGTGCAGCGGATATAACCAATCAGGAGCTATCCGATCCGGAACAGTACTGGCCGATCACAGCTGATTCGCTGACAACCGATTCGCTGACAGCCAATTCCCCGAGTCGATAGTCGATCCCCGCAGCCGATGCACCGATTCCACACCCGATCTGTCGCAACCGATTTGTCGATTCGATCTACCACAGTCCCCTCGCTCTGATGCCCCTGACCGTAGCCGATTCGTAGCCGACGAATAGCACCGTAATGTACCTGTGCCTCTAACAGTATCCACACGTCCGGGAACAGAATGCCTAACGCCCGTGTGCTAGCCCAAGATGCAAGGCTAGGGTTTGGCTTGGAAGTGGGGAGGGTTTTCGTGGAGATCTTGAACTCGTCGACTTCTGTTGCGTTCGGTTCAATGCGATTCAATGCAATCAAATGCAAATCAATCCACCAACTCTCCACCCCTCGCCCCTTTATATAGAGTTGGCCGATTGGGTCTAGTGGCTGATCAGGACTCTATTTCGAATCGAATCCTATCTGAATTCATAGAGTTGGCCACCCATACATCGTAAGCCCATAGGACTCTATCCGATCGGACCCCTATCCGATCGGATCCCTATCTGATCGAGCCGTATCCGAGTCCAACTCGAATGCTTGTTCTTATCCCCTTAAGCGTGCGACCCTATAGGTTCAGGTATACTAGGTTTCGGCTCGAGTCCAACTCAGCCAATTTGTCAACAATGGCACCTAGCAGCACATATTGACACCATAGTATAAAAAAATATAATATCGTCTCTGAACCTATAATGTGTACACAAATCCCTTTGCTTCACGATACCATTTAAGATATAGGCAAGATGTGTGCCATCCCTTCAATAGCTTAACCATTCACTCGAACTGTATTGGATTATCTGTCTGTTGATTGACTCTTCAATCAACTCGACATGGTCATGCACTTCCATAATCCATTACCTCAAGGGGCCCAGAGATATCTCTCCAAAGGAGGGGCAAATTCCATCTTGATCAATCACATCACACTCCATGTTTCATAGCAAACCCTACGACTACTTTTATAACTACCCAGTTATGGAATAGTGTTTGGAAGTCCCAAAGTAGGCTACTACACATGTTGGAATCCATGATGATCTCAGGTCTAAGGACTTTGCACCAACACTACTTGAGACCAACTAATGGCACATTAATTCATGTAGTGTCTCATGGTGGGTCTATCCAACAATGCGTTCTCTAACACATGTCCACGTATATTGATTTGGTATCTCCATACCCATGATCTATGAGCCATGATCATCAATCAATAAACATGCCAATCTTAGAATCATATTTGTTCCAACAATATGAAAAATGATCTGGGATCATTTAGAAATAGATTCATACTTAAAGAGTCTCATAAATAAGTCATGTACGTATTGATCAATACAAGATGTCTATTTCATGGAATTGAATAACACTTTATCAATTTATACATAAACATTGACCATGATATCCAACATCTCCATGTTACCTTTAGGGCATATCACTAGTAGTCTCCCATTTGCACTGGAGTCAATCATGATAGTATCTAATACCCATTGCTCTTGTGTGCGCCTCATGTCTCGGCCGAGGGAGACGTTTTGTCAACGGATTGACTATGTTGAGATCCTTGTGCACTTTGCATATCTTGACGTCACCTTTGTCCACAATCTCGCGGATGAGATCGTATCACCGAAGTATGTGTTTGGACTTCTAATGTGACCTCGGCTCCTTGGCTTGCGCAATGGCTCCACTATTATCACAATAGAGAGACATTGGACTAGTCGCACTAGCTATCACACCTAGCTTAGAAACAAATTTCTTGATCCAACCAGCCTCCTTTGCAGCTTCTGAAGCAGCAATGTACTCGGCCTCCGTTGTAGAATCAGCAACAGTATCCTGCTTGGAACTCTTCCAGCTGACTGCGCCTCTGTTCAGACAGAACACGAACCCAGATTGCAATCTATAATCATCATTGTCCGTTTGGACTCAAAGCGTATGAGACATCTGGACATGTACAAAGCATGACATACATGATGGATCCAATTGCTGAAGCATATGGAACCATAGCCATCTTATTCCGCTCATCATGTGTCCGAGGACACTGATTCTTGCTAAGATTAATGCCATGTGACATGGGCAAGAAACCTTTCTTGGAATCATGCATGTTGAACCTTTTCAACACCTTGTCAATATATGTACTTTGGCTTAATCCAATTAGCCTCTTGGGTCTATCTCTATAGATCCGAATGCCCAATATGTATACTACCTCCCCTAAGACTTGACGGATTTTAGCATAGGGATATCATTTCCAATCAGTAATATGTCATCCACATATAAGATTAGAAATACAATTGCGCCCCCACTGACCTTTTTGTAACCACATGCTTCCTCTTCATTTTTTATGAAACCAAACCCTTTGATTACTTCATCAAAACGAATATTCCAACTTCGAGATGCTTGCTTCAATCCATAAATGGATTTTCGTAGCTTGCATATCTTTCCAGGCGATTATGGATCGACAAAACCCTTAGGTTGTATCATGTATACATCCTCGCTTAGTTTTCCATTTAGGAAAGCCGCTTTGACATCCATCTATCATATCTCATAATTAAAATATGCAGCAATCGCTAGAATAATTCGAATAGACTTAAGCATTGCGACGGGTGAAAAAGTTTCATCATAATCAACACCTTGAATCTGTTTAAAACCTTTCGTCACCAATCGCACCTTATAGATGTGAACATTTTCATCCATATTGGCCTTTTTCTTAAAAACCCATTTGCAGTCAATGGTTTTGACACCATCAGGTGGATCAACCAAGTTCCAAACTTGATTATCATACATGGATTCTATTTCGGATTTCATGGCTCCAAGCCACCTGTTGGAATCGATCCCACCATCGCTTCCTCATAGGTCTTAGGCTCATCATTGTCTAACAATAATATATCACGTTGGTCCGCACCTGTGTACCTGTCAGGCGCACGACGTGATCTTTCAGACCTTCGTGGGGCTGATGTATCTACAACAGGTGGCGCAACATCTTGTTCATTTTGTGGCGGTTCCATGGTACCTGAAACATTTTCTGGTATTTCTTGAACTTCTTCAAGATGCACCCTGCTCCAACTAACCCTTCTTGAAAGAAACTCTTTCTCCAAGATGATACCTTGTCGGGCGACAAACACTTTGCCTTGTTCCCGATTATAAAAGTAATATCCCTTAGTTTTCTTAGGATATCCCACAAAGAAGCACTTGTCAGATTTGGGTGTGAGCTTGTCAGACTGTAAATGTTTTACATAAGCCTCACATCCCCAAATTTTGAGAAAAGACAAACTAGGGGGTCGCCCTATCCATATCTCATATGGTATCTTTTCAACTGACTTAGATGGAACTCTATTTAGTGTGAACGCAACTGTTTCAAGAGCATGTCCCCAGAAGGATAACGGGAGATCACTTTGGCTCATCATTGACCGCACCATGTCCAACAAGGTGTGATTTCTCCGTTCGGACACCCCATTCCATTGAGGAGTTCCTGGCGGAGTGAACTATGGAACAATTCCACAATTTTTCAGATGATTACCAAACTCTTGGCTTAAGTATTCCCCTCCATGATCTGATCATAGAAACTTGATTGTTTTTCCTAAATGATTATGTACTTCATTCCGGAATTCTTTGAACTTTTCAAAGGATTCGGACTTATGCCTCATTAAGTAGATATAACCATATCTACTAAAGTCATTGGTGAAGGTAATGAAGTACTGATAACCACCTCTGGCCGTTGAGCTCATTGGTCCACATACATCAGTATGTATGAGTGCCAACAAGTCATTTGCTCTCTCACTGTGTTCTGTGAAAGGTGCCTTTATCATCTTACCAAGTAAATAAGACTCACATGTCTCAAATAATTCAAATTCAAAAGAGTGAAGCAATCCATCCTTATGGAGCTTCTCCATGTGTTTTTGATTTATATGGCCTAAGCGACAATGCCAGATAAAGTGGGGTTTGTATCATTGGGGAGTTACCTCTCTTTATTAATGGTATAGATGGGAGATACTTCAAGATTGAAAACGTATAGTCCTTTCACCAATGGTGTATGAAAATAGAACATATCTCTAAGATAAACTGAACAATCATTGTCCATTGATTTAAAATCATATCCTTTCGCTTGCAAACATGAAGCGGAAATAACGTTTTGACATAGAGTTGGAACACAATAACAATTATTTAATTCCAAAACTAATCCTGAAGGTAAATAAAGTGGAACAGTGCCGACAACAACTGTAGCAACGCTTGCTCCATTGTTGACGCGCAGGTCCACCTCGCCCCTTCTCAAGCTTCAACTTCTTCTCAAGTTTTTGGCTATTTACACTAAAACATATCCCTAGGGAGCAGAATTTAGAGGTGAATGATTTGGCTCAAGGGGCATCGGGCTACAAGCCAATAACAAAAGATGTCGAAGTGGAAACTACAATGATCACAACTGACGACATGAGATATGGGGTTCACAATTATTACAAAATCCTTCCTAGTTGGCTTTAGGAAAATTGCGCTATAACGCTTTAAGATACGTCTTGCTCGGTGATGAATTATACTACCGGACATGCTATGCTACTCAAATGTCTAAGTGCTAATCAAGCCAAGGTAGTCATGGGAGAAGTGCATGAAGGTATTTGCGGCACTCATCAACCGGCTCATAAAATGAAGTGGCTGCTTCGGAGAGCCGGGTATTTTGGCCGACTATGCTGGAGGATTGCTTTAAATATTATAAGGGTTGTCAAGACTGTCAAAAGTTTGGGGCTGTCCAGAGGGCACCAGCATCTGCTATGAATCCAATTATCAAGTCTTGGCCATTCAAAGGATGGGGAATTGACATGATCGGCCAGATTAATCTACCCTCAAGCAAAGGACAGAAGTTTATATTGGTGGTAACCGATTATTTTACAAAGTGGTGGAAGCAATTCCTTTGAAGAATGTTGATTCTGGGGATGCAATCGAGTTTGTCAAAGAGCATATCATTTACAGGTTCGGCGTCCCTCAAACCATCACAACCGATCAGGGGACTATCTTTGTCTCAGACAAGTTTATTCAGTTTGCCAACAGCATGGGAATCAAGTTATTAAATTCTTCACCATATTATGCTTAGGCTAATGGACAGGGAGAAGCCTCTAACAAGAGTTTAATCAAGTTAATAAAGAGGAAGATTTCTGAGTATCCAAAGCGATGGCATAGCGATTGGCCGAATCATTGTGGGCTTATCGGATGGCCTGTCATGGATCAATCCAAGTGCCTCCTTACAAGTGAGTCTATGGACATGAAACTGTTTTTCCATGTGAGAATGTCATCGGCTCACGAAGGATTCAATTGCAAGATGAGTTAACAGCCGATGATTGATGATTATCACAATGTGATGGTAGACGAATCAGAGGACTTGGTCGTATCAAGGATGCGTGCCTTGGAAAAGGTGACTAAGGATAAAGAGAGAGTGGCTCATCATTATAACAAGAAGATTGTTCCTAAATCTTTTGAGGAAGGCGAGTTAGTCTGGAAGTTAATACTGCCGATTGGTTTGATAATAAATTTGACAAGTGGTCACCTAACTGGGAAGGACCGTTCAAGATCCACAAGTGCGTCTCTAAGGGGGCCTACATGCTAGAAGGACTGGATGGAGAAGTATTTGGAAGGGCTCTTAACGGCAAATATCTGAAGAAGTACTATCTCAGTGTTTGGATCAACTCATGATTCGGATATGTTCTTGCCGATGCATGTTAGCCGATGTGTTTTGAGAATACACACATCGCCTTTAGGAAAATTTGATTCCAATTTTTTCTCCCCTGTGGCTTTTCAAATCGGCTGAGCTTAGCCGACACGTGATAGTTGGTGTTAGTTTATAATTTCATCGATGCCGAAGGCAATATTGAAAAATTAGGGGGGCATATATCATAAAAATCAGAGGACTTCAAAATTTTTGGTACCTTGAAAACCTTTGAGACAGTCAAGATATCAAGGTTGAAAGAGTCAGTAGAAGAGGAATATATTACAGCATTCAAAGCACAGTGGCTCGCCGATTACTAAAATTGTATGTTACAAAGAGTGTTCAAAGTTGCTGAAACCAACCCTATTACAAGAGTTGATTCAACTGCCGATAAAGTCATTGATGGCCAATATCGCCTTTTGCTTGATGTTCACAAATCTCCCAAGTACTGAATGGAAGATTTTAGTTTATTTCTTTGCTCCTCGGTCGCCTTTGGGAGATCGACTAGTTTCTTCTCATCGGAAGCTAGTTCAGCTCTGCATTGATCTAGTTCGGCCATGAGTTCAGCTTCATTTTTTTTCAAACATTCAGTATTGGATTGAGTAGCCGATGGCCCGACAGTAGCGCATCTAACTTGGCTTTTTCAGCGATGACGCTCCGACGGTTGTTCCCGATCATCGTTTCGAGATCGGCTCTGGCTTTCCTGTCAATCATCCGTTGCATTTCCCTTTCCAGCTTGTGTCGATACTGATCATTGTGGGCAGCTTGGGAGATCGCATCGGCAATGTTTTGTGGGAGTTGGCTTTTGATCTCTTCAAACCTAGCTTTTATTGGCCCGCAGTTGGTAACCAGGTAATCCAGTGAGCTATCCAGCCAATGAGCTATATACAGGAGTCTCTCTTTTAATACATTAGCTATAGGAGCTTGGGTCTGGTGGTAATTTCTTCTTCTTCATCGGCGAACTCTCTGATATCGAAGGAGAACATATCGGCCAAAGCCTGCAAGACCTCATTTGTGATTCTTTAAGTATCAAGGGGATTAAATAGCCAGCTTGTTCTTAAAAGGATTATTTTGCCCTTAGCCGTGGGAGGTGGTGCTGGCTCTTCTTCTTCGAGGTGATGGCTACCCCTAGCCGATGGAGTATGTTCGCTTGATGCATGAGGCGCGGCCAATGGAGAACGAGGGGCCTACATAGACAAGTGTTAGTTGAAATTGGCTAATCAACATAAAGAAGAAAGATAGAGTTTCGATCTTACTCGTGAAGCAGGGCATGGTTGCCGATGAGCTAGTCTTTTGAGCTACAATCAAAGGGTTTTGGTTAAGAACAAAGAGACTTCAAGAAAATTTAATTTGCCAGAACTTCAAGAGAGGAAAGATGCATACTAGTTGAGGGCGAGCAGGACGCTGGGGAGGAGATGGTGTTTGCTGAGCTTGATTGTGAGCCGATGGTGTTCATGCATAGTTGATCGAGTGGCTGGATCCAGCTGCAGCCTCCTCAATGGCTTGATCAATTTCTTCTTCCAGGATTTCTTGATTAAGGGCCTCTTCCACGCTCGGATCCAAAGATGGCAAACTATCAGCTGGGGTTGTCTTTTGTTTATTCGATTCTTTCTTTTGTGTAGCCGATGGACCAGCAACCGACAACTTGACCCTTTTCCTGGACGGCGCCTGGCGGGTTAAAGCCAATGATAGATGGAGCAAGGCCTCCATTTGGGATCCGCCCTGTGGCATATTGGATCCTAACCCCTGAGTTACTCTCATGGGGAGGAGAAGAGTCGGTTGTTTGCAATGAAAGAATGCATTGGTTAGATATGCATTTCGTCGGCTTTAAAAAATTGACGAAAGAGGAGAAGTGCTCACATCGAGGATTGATTCTGGAAGGAGTGTAGTTAAGTACATGGAGGATGGTTGGTGGAAGATGTGCTTTTTCAATTCGACCCACCATCTGTCAAAGGCTGAGCTTCTCTTCAAGGCTAATTCCAGAGTGCCTATTTTGTCAAGAGGGGGGCCCTCAATGTTCATCAGCTGATCCATCATTATCCTTGATGATAGGGAAAAGGTTGTCCCGATCTTCCGTAGGTAGAGGGTAACTTGGATCTGTGGATATCTCGACGTAATCGATAGCTGGCTCCGATCTGAACGGATCAAAACCTAGCAATCGAAACACCACTGCTCCGTTGGTTATCAACCTTGCCGAGACTCAGTTGACCTCGCCACAAAGACTTATCCCTGCAAACGCATCCAAGACACAAGCAAGAACTGAAAGAACGCAACACGATTGCGAAATATGAGATGAAGAACACGAACAGGTAGGGTTTTACAAACCAAACGCAGCAGCCTATAAGTCCGGTGCAAAGACGATATCTGACACAACAAGTGTAGATGCAATCTAAGGAAAACCCAGGGGTTCTTGGACGCCTACAGGGTGGTATTGATACTAGGAACAACCCTCCTAGATGAGTATAAACGCAGCCCAGCTCGTGGGGAAGGTGGAAGGCCAACCAGTTGAGCAACTCGCGCTGCTGTTTGACTGCCTGACCCACCTTCACTAATTGGACCATAACTCTTGATTGGGAACTCCAATTGATGAACGGTTTGTTGGATGTGAAAGTAGACTTGATTGTTTTCCATCCGTAGGTCATAGAATCCAGTCTGTTCATATTCTGTCCGTGGTGACGCTCGCAAGTTGGACCTTCTGTCAGCCTTCCGACCAATCTTCCGAGCAGCGCGTCTCTACCACCTGATCACCATCCGTGCACCTAAGCAAAGTCAAAGCACAAGACTTAGGCAGTAAATAATTATTAGAAGTATAACACAACTCTAAAAGTAGTGTGTACACCTCTTGTTGTATCTTTTTGTCGTGACTACGAGTGATCGGACCATCAAATGTTGTTGCACGAGTGATCGGTGGAGTGATCGGTGGTGTTGGCGTAGCAGCAATTGGATCATGCTCGGTGATGTCCTCATCATCCTCCCCTTCTTGAATTGGAGTCCTCCTCGACTCTAGCTCATCTTCTTCTCCCGAGTAGGGCTTCAAATCTGAAACGTTAAATGTGGGACTAACCCCAAAATCTGCAGGCAATTCAAGTTTATATGCATTATCATTAATCTTCTCAAGTATGCGAAAAGGACCATCAGCGCAAGGCATCAATTTAGACTTGCGTAACTCTGGAAACCGGTCCTTTCGTCAATGCAGCCAAACAAGATGACCCGGTTCAAACATAACATGTTTTCTTCCTCGACTACCATAAACTCGATATCTGGCATTCATCTTCTCAATATTAGCCTTAGTGAATTCATGCATCTTAAGTAACAGTTCAGCACGTTTGCTAGCATCAAGATTAAACTTTTCAGAAGGTGACAATGGTAGCAAATCAATTGAGGCATGGGGGTTAAAGCCATATACTACTTGGAACGGACTTACCTTCGTAGTGGAGTGTACCGACCTGTTATAAGCAAACTCATTGTGAGGTAAACACTCTTCCCAAAGCTTCAAATTGGTATTCAAAACAGCATTCAACATGGTGGATAACGTGCGGTTGACGACCTCCGTCTGTCCATTGGTTTGGGGGTGGCACGTAGTAGAAAACAGCAACTTGGTTCCAAGTTTGTGCCAAAGCGTCCACCAAAAGTGGCTCAAAAACTTGGCATCCCGGTCTGAAACGATGGTGTTTGGCACACCATGTAAGCGAACGATCTCCCTAAAACAAATCAGCAACATGAGTAGCATCATCGCTCTTATGACAAGGTATAAAATGCGCCATCTTTGAGAAACGATCAATAACAACAAAGATGCTATCCCTCCCCTTCTTTGTCCGAGGCAATCCTAACATAAAATCCATAGAAATATCCTCCCAAGGAACACTAGGAATGGAAAGGGGCGTATAAAGACCATGTGGGCTGAGTCGGGACTTAGCTTTGTTGCAAGTAGTGCAGCGAGAGACATAGCGCTCGACATCGTGTCGCATCTTAGGCCAAAAGAAATGTGTGGATAGCACATCCTCTGTTTTTCACACACCAAAATGACCCATCAAGCCACCTCCATGTGCTTCCTGCAACAACAAGAGACGAAGAGAGCTTGCCGGAACACATAACTTGTTAGCATGATAGAGCAATCCGTCAATCAGCAAATAATTATTCCAAGCTCTCCCCTCATGACAGTTTGTAAAAGCATCTTTGAAGTCCAAATCAGTAGCATATATTCCTTTAGTTGTCTGCAAACCAAAAATCATATGATCAAGCTGCGAAAGCAAGGTATAGCGCCTGGATAAAGCATCAGCAATGACATTGTCTTTCCCTTTCTTATGCTTAATGATGTATGCAAACGACTCAATAAATTCAACCCACTTAGCATGCCATTTGTTCAGATTGCTTTGACTGCGAATATGCTTCAAAGATTCATGGTCCGAATGAATGACAAACTCCTTAGGCCAAAGATAATGTTGCCATGGTTGAAGCACACACACTAAGGCATACAATTCCTTATCATAAGTTGAATAATTTAGTGAAGGACCATGCAATTTTTCACTAAAATAAGCCATGGGTTTTCCTCCTTGCAGCAGCACTCCTCCAATTCCAATGCTACTCGCGTCACATTCAAGTTCAAAAGTCTTGCCAAAATAGGGCAGCTGAAGGAGGGGTGCATGCGTGAGGCGATCTTTGAGTGTAACAAAAGCTTGTTCTTGGGCTGGTCCCCAAGTGAAAGCAACTCCCTTCTTGGTCAACTCATTCAGAGGGCCGGCTATAGTGCTGAAATCTTTCACAAACCGCCGGTAAAATCCTGCAAGACCAAGAAAGCTACGTACCTGGGTGATAGTTTGAGGTTGTGGCCAGCTGTTAATCGCGTCGACCTTTGCCGAATCAACCTCAATGCCCTGTGAAGTGACAACATATCCAAGAAACACGACTCGATCGGTGCAAAACGTGCACTTCTCAAGATTACCAAATAGTTGAGCCTCACGTAGGACAGCAAAAACAGTGCGTAGATGCTCAACATGTTCATTGGTAGACTTGCTGTAAATCAAGATGTCATCAAAGTAAACTACCACAAATCGACCTATGAAGGGACGTAGGACCACATTCATCAAACGCATGAAGGTGCTAGTTGCATTGGTCAATCCAAAAGGCATAACAAGCCACTCATACAAGTGAAATTTAGTCTTAAATGCAGTTTTCCACTCATCACCTAGTTTCATGTGAATTTGATGGTAACCACTACGTAAATCAATCTTGGAAAAGATAATGGCACCACTGAGTTCATCAAGCATGTCGTCTAACCTAGGAATAGGATGACGATATCGAATGGTAATATTATTTATAGCATGACAATCAACACACATGCTCCAACTACCATCCTTCTTAGGAACCAAAAGAACAGGTACCGCACAAGGGCTAAGGCTTTCACGAACGTACCCATGATAAAGAAGGTCATGTACTTGTTGTTGAATCTCTTTGGTCTCTTCTGGGTTCGTGTGGTAGGAAGCATGGTTGGGCAGCGATGCTCCCATAATCAAATCAATTTGATGCTCAATGCCACGGATTGGTGGCAGCCCCAGGGGTATCTCATCAGGAAAAACATCCTTAAATTCCTGCAAAAGGTTAGTGACAGCAGCGGGAACGGAACTAGGGACGTCCTCCAATGAAAATAATACATCCTTGCAAAGCAAACCATAGCAAGGTGCATCATCATCGCAATTTTAAGCAAGATTAAGGGTTGTCGTGTTATAAACTTCAGGAAGGTCACTCTTTGTTGCAAGCATCACATGCCCTTTTAATTTAATACCTTGAGACGATGAAGGAGAAGCAACCTTATCCTTTTTAGGTGGAAAAACAGTCCTAGCCACTTGCTGAATTTCAAAAACTAGTGTGCCCTTTTGTGCTTCCTTAGCATGTTTTTCTTGTTCAAATTGCACAATTTCAGCAGGTGACATAGGAAGTAAAGTGTATTTCTTTCTTTTGTGTGTAAATGTGCACTTGTTGCTTCTACCATGGTGTGTAGCATCAATATCATACTCCCAAGGACGGCCAAATAAAAGAGAACATGCTTGCATTGGCACGACATCAAAATCAGCAACATCAGAGTATGCCCCAATGGAAAATTTAATCCGGACTGTTTGTGTTACCTTCACCTTACCGCTGTTATTGAACCATGGAACATGGTATGGATGAGGATGGGCACGTGTGGGAAGCTGAAGCTTAGTGACAATGTCAGTGCTTACCAAGCTGTTGCAACTACCGGCGTCAATGATGACACGTACACGGCGATCGTTCACAATGAAGAAGGTCTGAAAAAGGTTATGCCGTTGTGCCCGCTCCTGCTCCATGTGTGTGCTCAACACACGCTGCACGATGAGTGATTCTTGTCCAACAGAGGCATCGACTCCCAAAACAGCGACGTCGTCATCGGAAGTATCATTTCCTGCAAGGTTAGCAGCAAGTGCAAGTTCATCCTCAACATCACTAGCACTTACATAGCATCCATCTTCTGTAGCAATGTAAGCCCTTTGGATTGGGCAATCCTTCAAGACATGGCCCAAGCCTTTGCATCGGTGGCATTGGATTGCTGCAGAACATGCAGTGGAGGCCGCCGAGGAGGTGGTCTTGGCTGGCGCTCTCAAGGGACCCGCTTTGGAGCTCTCAGCCGGTGTTGTAGATGCAGAGGGTGCTGAAGTTGCTGCCGGTCGAGTAGAAGGTGGTGGTGGTGGTGCTCACTGTTGCCCAGCTGATCGAGAGGAAGGAGCAGTCCCAATGGTGTTCCTGCTGTGCTGTTGTGGTTGTCGACCCTGCAATTCTTTTTCTGCTAACATAGCAAGGTGGAACAGACGAGTCATAGTGTTGTACTCTTTATAATCAATAATATTCTGAATTTCACGCCGTAAGGAACCATAAAAATGAGCCATTTTATCCTCATTATCCTCCTCTATTTCAGCACGCAAACAACCTATTTGCAATTCCTGATAATACTCTTCAACAGATTTATTTCCCTGGTTAAGGCGCTGCAATTTTTTTGTCAAATCACGTTTGTATGAAGGAGGAACAATTCGAGTACGCATTGCTCGTTTCAATCTATCCCAAGTTTGAGGATCAGTACCCGCAAGAACTAATTCATTCCACCAAAGAAGAGCAAATCTAGTAAATCACTACTAGCAAATCGAACATGGTGGATTTCAGGCACTACATGAGAGTTAAATTTTTGCTCTACCATCATCTTCCAATCTAAATATGCATCCGCATCATAGGTACCAGCAAAAGGAGGTACTGAAAATTTAACTTTGGAGTATGGATCATTGTTAACTCGCTCCTCATTATTACCTCGAGGTTGGCGGTTACCATGGTGGTTGCCACCCATACCTTGACGGTTGAATTGGAGGCGTCTACGAGCAGCTGCGTCAGGGTCAACTTCATTGTTGGCGCATCTCAATGGCGGTCATCCGGCCAACGAGGTCTACCACAACACGTTCTAACCGCTCAATGGAGTTTTTTGGTCTATCGTTGAGACTCAACAAGGACCGCTCGGGAGACACACTCATTGAAGTTGGATGGAGGGGTACCATTGTCATCTTCCATGTTAGCGAAAAGACAAACAACAGAAGACAAAGAAAGTAATCCGATGCAATGTGGCTAGGTGGGGTGATGGTTTGTGAGAAAAGTGTGGTGGAAGCAAATCGTCAAGCGCCATACCCGTGCTTGCAAGTGGTCTTACCACGCTGCAATTAGGAAGGTCACCGGTTGGAGAAGTTGTGATACCTGCAAAGCGTGGGTTGATCGCCAGGTAGCCCTGTTTGGACCAAGAGTATGTGGAGCTCGGATAGGCAATATTAGTAGCAAGGTTTAGCGATCACAAAATCAGTAAAACAAAGTCGAATCAATGTCCCAAGTACTCGTCACAGCTGCTGGTCTATCAAATCCAAGAAAAGTATGAGCAACCTGCGACAAAGGCGAGAAAAGAAAGGAACTAGGATAGCCGAAAACCCGATGCTATGTTTTTTTTCTTTTTGTGGAGCTATAGGTGGCTGTTCAAGGAAGGCTATGGTACTAAAAAATCAAGTGTGTAACCCACTCAATAGATGTGAAATGCTGCCGTCACAAGCACCACAACAGGATTTTCAGAATCTGAAATTTGCAACTATGCAGTCCACAATATATCCCCTTTCAACTTCTCTCTCTCTTTTTTTGGCTCTTTTTTTTCACTGATCTATTCTCTTTTTTTTGTATATGTTTTTTCTCAGCAACACAGGACAACTAATATGGGGTGTGGATGATTTAAACAACAATAACACGGTATGAGATGGCAATGGTGACCGGCAACAAGATGAATGGAAACAACACGTGATAAATAGTACCAACAAAGGCTGGGATTTTTATGGCTTCGGTGGACTCTAGGACATGTAAAGCCAAAACTAACACAAAGGAAAATGGTGGAAAATGAGACTGATAAGAACTCAAAGTGATTTGTATGCGGTGGGTGGAAAAGAAACGGATCGGCCAAGGAAAAACGTAGGAGAAATGGATTGGGCAAGGAAGAACGTGGGAGACTCAACTCAAACTTGAACACGACTAGACCAGCAGCACGACTCACTAGGACACAAACTCAACAAAGCCAACTGAAATTGAAAAACCGCGAAGGCACAAAGGGGTTTGGGACAAAGAAAACATGACGAACACAAATTTTTGTGGGGCAATTTTCTGGACTCTAGGTATGAAAACGAAGAACAAGAGATTACCTAAGGGCAACCTGGAGCTCTGATACCAAATGATAGGGAAAAGGTTGTCCCGACCTTCCGTAGGTAGAGGGTAACTTGGATATGTGGAGATCTCGACGTAATCGATTGCTGGCTCCGGTCTGAACGGATCAAAACCTAGCGATCGGAACACCACTGCTCCCTTGGTTATCAACCTCGCCGAGACTCAGTTGACCTCGCCACGAAGGCTTATCCTTGCAAGCGCATCCAAGATACAAGCAAGAACAGAAAGAACGCAACACGATTGCGAAATATGAGATGAAGAACACGAACAGGTGGGGTTTTACAAACCAAATGCAGCAGCCTATCGGTCCGGTGCGAAGGCGATATCTCACACAACAAGTGTAGATGCAATCTAAGCAAAACCCAGGGGTTCTTGGATGCCTACAGGGGTATTGATACTAGGAATAACCCTCCTCGATGAGTATGAACGCAGCCCAGCTCGTGGGGAAGGTGGAAGGCCAACCAGTTGAGCAACTCGCGCTGCTGTTTGACTGCCTGACCCACCTTCACTAATTGGATCATAACTCATGATTGGGAACTCCAATTGACCAACGGTTTGTTGGGTGTGAAGGTAGATTTTATGTGCTTTCCATCCATAGGTCATAAAGCCCCAGTCTATTCATATTCTGTCCGTGGTGATGCTTGCAAGTTGGACCTTCTGTCAGCCTTCGGACCAGTCTTTCGAGCAGCGCGTCTCAGCCATCCGACCACCATCCGTGCACCTAAGCAAAGTCAAAGCACAAGACTTAGGCAGTAAATAATTCTTAGAAGTATAACACAACTCTAAAAGTAGCGCGTGCACCTCTTGTTGTATATTTTTGGCGCGACTACGAGTGGTCGGACCATCAAATGTTGTTGCACGAGTGATCGGTGGAGTGATCGGTGGTATTGCGTAGCAGCAATTGGATCATGCTCGGTGATGTCCTCATCACTTGAGGTTATTTCCCCTCTCGTTTGGATCTTGTCAGCATAATAGAGTCCGATCAGCAATTGTCCGAGTCCGAGTTGTCTGACAGCCGATACAGGGTAGTAAAACTCATAAGACATGATGCTATTTATGCGCTGGTGGCTGCCGATTGGGAGGATACAAGGGCTGATGGCTGCAGTGAAGATCTCCCTTGGTCCTGGATATTCTTCTAAGTTGAGCTCATCAAAATTTAATTCAATGGGGAGCTCAAACTCCGGGCAGTTTCCGTAGAAAAACCATGTCCGGTTGTTCTTGGCAAATCCATCATAGAAAAGTCTGAACCAATTGGCTAAGAGTTCACTTGATAACGTAGACCCGGGGTGAACGGCAGCAGCTTCTCCAAAAGACATACACCTGCGTGTAGTCACTTCCTCTCCGTCGTCATCCTCAATCGGCTCTACTACGAGGAATTCAGCATTGGCTAGATTGGGTCGTCCGAAAATTTTCTGCATAAGGAGCACTAGCCAGAGTTGCAAAAACCACCAAGGGCCTCCAGTTCCCATAGCCGAATCGGCTGCTATCTTGGTCGATGCTTGGTTGAGAGTTTGGTAGAGATAGCCCAGTAAAAATTTGCCCAAGGGGATTTGGGTCTTTGATATAAGGCTTCGGCTATCACTTGCCAGTTGGCTGTAGGGCCACAGCTAGAGCCGCAGAAGACAAACTTCTCTAACCACATCATTAGGAAGGCGGCATGCTCCCTAGGGCTGACGGATCCGGTGCCCATGTTCATGTTAATGTAATCGTTCCTGCCCCCAATGGACTTAGTCTTGAAGGAGTAGTGGCTTTTGCTGTCTAGCCGATTTGGGTTAGCCGATGACAGGATGTCCAAACCAGTTATCATGAAGACATCGGCTAATGTGGGGGTCATAGGTCCTTGCTGGAAGAGGAAAAAGTTGAATGTGTTATTCCATAAGTAGCATGCAACTGACATGAGCGGTTCATCTTTGGGCTGGTCAGCTATTGAGAGTGTCACGCATTGGGCTATTCCCACTTATTCCCAATGACTATGTTTGCTAGCTTCTATTGTATTGTACCAAGTTGGCTAGGATTTATCGATGGAAGGCCAAGACTTAAAGGTTCTGATCCAAGGCGCCAAACTAGGGTTTTGAATCCTATAATGTATTCTATTTGTTTCGGCATTAATAATATCTGTGGGATCTGTGTTGCCGATGGGCCCTAGGAAGTATCTGTCAGAGTTGAGCAGGCTTGGCACAACGATTTGATGAGCAAGATGCTACAATAAAAGGGGAATAGAAACACCATTCATAGCGAAGAATGCAAGTTTACGGCTGTGAGTAGGGAAGAAACAAGATTTAGCCGATGGAAACTTACCTCGGCGTAGTCAGCTGTTGGAGCATCAGCGGGAGCAGAGGAGGATGCCATTAATGGAGAAGAGATCGTCGTCGGGATCAAGGGTTGCCGTGGATTCATCGGGAGCGCCGAAGGAACCGTTGGAGCTTTTAAGGGTTGTTGGGCTAAAAGCGGCGAAAGAAAGTGACGGCGTGAGTTGTTTCGGTGCATACGACACGTTATTTAAGGAGTTGTTTATAATGACTGAAATAGATTCGTCCTGGCTTTTCTCCATGGATAGGATTGCACAAAATCCGCAACATTATCAATATCGCAGACTTGGGGGCATGTGTTAATGACCAAATTTGGTAAGCAAATCCTCGAGTTTGAAGCAAGGATTGAAGCGAAATCGAGAGAGAGTGCGGTCCTCGGAGATAGAGGTCACGTCGGCTGAGTCTGAATCGGCTAAGGAGCCAGTCGGCTGAGTCCGAGTCGGACAGGGTAGCCGATAGCCGATTCTGATTGGGAAAAGCAGATGACACCAATCCCGGAAGGAAAGCGTGAAGATAATTATTGGATTCGGTTTCCAAGTGCTTCGAACATATTGCCATCTATGGATAACATCCTACAATGGCAATTGTATCTTTAATTTAGGATATTTTGTTTATTTTCCTTGTGTATCATTATAGGGGACCCTATCCAAGGATATTGTCGTATTTTAAATAGTAGGTAAGATAGAAGTCGTGTCCTACAAGGACTTTGTTGTAACCGGGTATAAATATGGCCCAAGGGTTTGTAATTAATGATAATCGAATCAACCAATACAATCTCGGCGCATCGCCACCCTTTACTTTTATTTGCAATCTCGACAAGTTCTTGCCTCGTGTTGGGCTGCATCGTAATTGGGGACTCCAAGCAAGGTAATTCTTTGTTACAAGCGGTTTGTGCTATCGGGGTTAGTGCTTCCATACTCATGACACTCTAATGTTGTTATTGCAGTCTGCTTAATTTATCATGTACGTCATATAATCTAGATCAATATTTAGATCTAACCCATGATCGGCTAGCATCTTCTCGGAGGTAACAGCCGACAGGGTTAGATCTTGAGGTTGATTTGGGTTATATGGCATATCCACCATCTTGAAAGGTTTTCATTAGTTCATATAGATCTCATGCTTCTTTTTGTACTTAATGCTGCATCAGTTTGACCTATTAAGTCGCTCTTAGAATCATATAGATCTATTCGGTTTATTGACTGCTATTAGAGATAGTATTGGAGTTTCAGCCAATCTTACCTGTTTTAGCCATCTTATTACTGTTAGATGTGTTAAAGCCGCCTTTTATATCAAGATCTTACTCTAGTTAAATGCGCTAAGCCTGGCATCAATCTGTTAAACCGTATTAACAACCGATTGATCTTTGTTTAGCATATTTAGCCTGGAATAATATCTTGGTACAAAACTGTATCGGAGTACTAGCCGATTCACATTAGATCTACAACAACGGCTAGGCTATAAATATGTATAATTATTATTTTAATGTGCTTCTAGATATAAGTGATTTATACTGTCTTGGTATACTACCGATCTATCCCAATCACTTAGTCTAAATGTGCTTTGGAATAGCAATTATGCATTATAAATATCTATAGCTGATCGAGTAGGATCTAATTGGAACTTAATTGCCTATTCTTTGTTTTCTTGTTGGTTACAGGATCAAACCAGCTGGCACGCCTCAAACACCGAAGGCAATCCAATTTGGACCTGCACTAGAGCTAAGCAGATCTCTCACGCCAGTGCGTAGGAAAATTTCTCATCAACACATCCCCGAGCTCACGCCGCCGTCCTCTCTCACCGCCCTCTGCTCCCTTGCCCTCATCCTCCCTCGCCCGAGCGCTGGCGTCCTTTGCTCTAGGTTAGTCCACCTAGCCCCCTCACTGCTCGGTGCCCGGTTGTATAATTTGGATGATATGTGGATGAATTTGAGCAGTGGGTTGTATAATTTGGACTATTTTTTGAGCTCGATCAATTTGTTAATAGTGGGTTGTATAATTTGGATGAATGGATTATACTCATACTGTTAACTTGAAATGTGTGAATAATGGCTGTGTGAATGTCAGATGTATATGAATGTATGTGAATATTTTATGTGAATGTCAGATGTGATTTCTGAAATATATGAATGGGGATGCTAGGAAAGGGAAATTTATGAATACGTCATTTTTTCAGTGGGCTTGGCTAGCAAAGGATTGAGGCTAGCCAAAAAACAGAATATATTTTTTTGTTTGGGAAAAACTCATCGGTGATGGGCTTTAACCTAAGCCCGATGGAGATGACATCATATGTGACGGGCTTAAGTTAAAGCCCGATTGAGTGGTTAGTCATATGTGATGGGCTATAGTTGGGGCTCAATTGATATTATATCATCGGTGATGGGCCTTTGTTTTACTGGTCTTCTAGGTCAAACCTATCGGTGATGGGCTTCTGCCCGATAGAGATGACTTCTCGCATCACTGACCTTTTGTGCCGTGATGGACGCCATACCCGACACAGATGAAGGTTGCCACCCGATGGAGATGAGGGTAACCATTGTTGTGAGGTAGAGGCAGTGGCGGCGAGTGAGGATGTGATGCTGCTGCTGGTGGGAAGGAAGAACGGATAGAGGTCACCCGGGCTATTGCACCTGGCGATCACGATCCGCGTATGTGGGTCCTTCACAGAAAGGCCAAAACGGTCAAACTTGATGGAACAATTATTATTAGTGGTGAACAGCATACATAAATTATAATTCTTAATAATGGTAGGGGACACCAAAACATTTTTGAGAACAAGAGGACGGCGTGGTGCATTAAAAGAGAATGACCCAATGGAAGTAATGGATAGTAAGATGCCATTACCGACAGTAATAGATGGAGGTCCGGACAAGGAGGGAGGTCGTGGAGAGGAGAGAATATTAGAGTGGGCGGTCATGTGAGAACCGTCACCAGAATCAGCATACCACTTGGCGGAGCTAGGTGGTGGCATCAAAGACATCGTGTTGAAGTCTTTGATGAGGGACGCCTACTCCCAAGGCCCACCAGACATGGGGTTCCATGGCGCCGGCGTCGCTAGTGTGTCTGATGAAGATGCTGAGGATGCCATGGAAGCCCCGCCCCTGTTCGCGAAGCCTGGTGGGGTGGCGAACGACGGCGCAAATCCCAGGGACAATGCTAGGTAGTAGAGCCCCGGGTACAGCACCATGTTGAACACAGGCTAGGGTTGGTCGTACGCTGCGGACTAGGGGCGCAGTACGGGACAAGGGAGGCCGCCATAGGCATGAGGCCATAGCTGCACGGTGCCGGACCATAGGTTGATGTGGCTGGTGCCAGGACCGGGCAGTGCGCCACGAGAGGCACCGCTAGGTCGAGGCCCCCCAGAATTGCCGCTGGACTTGCCGCTGTTGCCTCCATGTCCGGGACTATGTGAGTTGCGCGGAGCACCCGAACCAGCAGGGGCAGTAGGGTGCTGCTGTGGCTGTGATGGTGCAACATCTAGGGCCTGCAGCATGATGGGCAAGACGTCATCTGTGGTGTCCTTGAGGTCAATTTCCTTGAGGAGTAGCATTGTACGTGTCCCATCAAACATGGGGAACGACCGCTGCATCTTCATGTTGGATGCCATGTGATGAAACTTGGCATTGAGGCCGCGGAAGATGGTGAGGACCAGCTGTCGATCGCTGATCGCCTCGCCAAACTCGGCGAGGGAGGCGGCCATTGTCTCTAAGTGACAACAGTAGTTCGTGATGGACAGGTCGCCTTGCTTGAAGGAGTGGAATTCGGCCTTCAACAGCAGGGCGTGGGACTCACGCTGCCCGAGGAACTCGTGATAGAGCAATGCGACACGGGCACTAGGATCCCGGATCATCAACGACTGTTGCTAGTCATTGGACATGGTGCCATAGACCCATGTGAGGATGCAGTAGTCCATGGTCAACCACGCCGATCGATCGGGATAGGAGTCATCGGAGAGCACATGATCCTTGATTTGTACTTGTCGAGGACGATGAGGAACAAGCAGCGCCAACGACCATAGTGAAGGGTTACGCGGAGGCTACGCTAGCTGAAAAACAAAACTTTTAACCGCGCAAACCAGGAACACTTGCAAGTAAGGGCCGATAGATCGTTACCGATTGGATTGTGCAGCGGAAACAGCCAATCAGGGCTATCCGATCTGGAACAGTGTAGCCGATTCCCACAAGCCGACAGCCGATTCCCGGGGGTAGCCGATTCGCCAATTAGCCGATTCGCAGATGTAGCCGATTCACCGAGTCGTTTGACCGCGTTCTCGCGCCAAGCTCCGATGCGCTCGACCGCAGCCGATTCCTTCACAGCCGATGAACAGCGTGCAATGTAGCAGCGCCTCTACCGGTATCCACAAGTCCGGGGACAGAACGCCGAACACCCGTGTGCTAGCACGCGATGCAAGGCTAGGGTTTGGCTCGAAAGTGGGGAGGGTTTCCGTGGAGATTGATCTCGGCGACTTCTGTTGCACGCGATGCAATTGACCTGCCACAGCTCTTCACCCCTCCTTTATATAGAGTTAGCCGACTGGGACTAGTGGCCGATCAGGACTCTATTTTGAATCGGATCCTATCCGAATCTCACAGAGTTGGCCGCCCATACGTCGTAAGCCCATAGGACTCCATCCGATCGGATCCCTATCCGATCAAGCCGTATTCGAGTCCAACTCGAATATCTATTCTATCCCCTTAAGCGTGCGACCCTGTAGGTTCAGGTATACTCGGTCTCGGCTATAGTCTAACTTAGCCGATTGTCGGCTCGAGTCCAACTCAGCCGACTCGTCAACAGCGGCGCCTAGCAGCACATATTGACACCATAGTATACAAGAATAATATCGGCTCTGAACCTGTAATGTGTACACAAATCCCTTTGCCTCACGATACCAGTTAAGCTATAGGCAAGATGTGTGCCATCCCTTTAATAGCTTAACCATTCACTCGAACCGTATTGGATTATCCGTCCGTTGATTGACTCCTCAATCAACTTAGCATGGCCATGCATTTCCATAATCCATTACCTCGAGGGGCCCAGAGATATCTCTCCAAAGGAGGGCCAAATTCCATCTTGATCACTCACATCCCACTCCATGTTTCATAGCAAACCGAAAAACTACCTTTATAACTACCCAGTTACGGAATAGCGTTTGGTAGTCCCAAAGTAGGCTACTACATATGTTGGAATCCAAGGTGATCTCAGGTCTAAGGACTTTGTACCAACACTACCTGAGACCAACTAATGGCACATTGATTCCTGTAGTGTCTCATGGTGGGTCTATCCAACAATGTGTTCTCTAACACATATGTCCATGTTTATTGATTTGGTATCTCCATACCCATGATCTATGAGACATGATCATCAATCAATAAACATGCCGATCTTAGAATCATATTTGTTCCAACAATATGACATATGATCGAGGATCGTTTAGAAATAGATTCATACATATCGAGTCTCATAAATAAGTCACGTACTTATTGATCAATACAAGATGTCTATTTCATGGAACTGAATAACACTTTATTCATAAATACATAAACATTGACGTGATATCCAACATCTCCATGTTGTCTCTAGGGCATATCACTAACACATAGTTGTTGACCGGCTTCCCCAAGGTTTCAGGAACCAAAATCTTGATGTTGAGGACAGCGACGGCCTGCATGTCCAGGGTTTCATTGGCAGCCTCTTTGGCGGTGAGTGCCTCCTCGAGACGCTGGGCCTCGGCTTCAGTGACCGCCTGGGTAGCAGCAGCAACATCGTCGTCATTGAGGGCCATAGCCACGACGGATCATTGCGTCGCGAAGGAGCAGCAACATGCGCTGGTGCTATGCGGGATTGTGATCATGCGATGCGACGGGCGGCAGTGGAGGAGAGCGACGGGATGGGACGAAGGCCTGGCGTGGGTTCGGCGGCAAGACAGGACAGAAGGGCTGGTGTTGGAAGGACATCGACGACCATGAGAAAAGGACCAGCGTCTAGGAGGACAGCAGTGGTTAGGGTTTTCAGAACCATGGAAGCGGGAGGCGAACCGCTTCTGATACCATGATAACTAAATAAAATAGATTATTCTGGACACTACTGGAGGAGTGGTCTTTGATCCATCTGCCAAAATCCATAATAGTCCAAGAGCCAATAGAAAGCAAGACTAGAAAACATTTTTAGTCCTGATTAAAAAAGGCAACGACTCTTTATGATCTTTAGTCGCAGTTGGTGTTACCAACTTGGACTCAAGATCATCTTTAGTCCTGGTTCACTTTTTGTCAGACCGTGTTCGGGCGCCGGGGATGTTTAGTCCTGGTTGGTAACACTTTAGTCCCGTTTGGTGTTATCAACCGGGACTAAAGATCCAAATGATCTTTAGTCCCTGTTGGTAACACCAACCGGGACTAAAATGAAAGTGTTTTTTATTCTTCTTCTTCCTCCTCCAGCTCGAGCCGTTCTACGAAGGTTTGCAGGAAGAAGGGAGGTGCTGCCAAAATTTTTTGTGAAATTGTTTTGGTGATAATATACAAATCGAAGGGATCTACAATGTTAGCAACTTCATCCTCTATTGATCTATGTTGAGCATATTACATTTGTAGGTATATTTCTATACATTTTTATCTCTAAATATGTCTCATGAAAGAAAAAAATTTGTTTGTAGAAAATTATTTTACTTCTTAAAATTAGGAACTCCATCCTCTACTCTAGTATTGTATGCTTAGCATGTTATATTTGTAGTATATACTTTTATCTCTACAAAGGTTTATGGAAAATGATGAGCGAGAAACTTTGTTTAGGGAAAAGTATTTTATGTTTTAAAATTAGAAACTCCCTCCTCTAATGATGTATACTTAGCATATTACATTTGATTTAGAAACTCCCTTCTCTCATCATTTCTATATAATTTTATCTTTAAAAAGATTTATGAAAATGATGAGAGAGAAAATATTTTTTAGGAAAATTATGTTATTTTTTAAAATTAGAAACTTGTGGATAAAAATGTTATAAAATAGATGACAAAGGAAAAATATAGAAAATTTGGTAAAAGATTAGAAAACTAAGGTAATTTAAAAATTGTAAAAATAGTTAGAAATAAGTACACCGCGTACATTAAGTACAATAATTCTAAATTTTATTAAGTACAATACATTACATATGTGGGATTATTATATATTAAGTATAATCGTGGATTTTTCTTATGATTTTGTGCATTTCATGTAGATGGTTTGGCGATGAATGTACACCGCAGATCGACGGTCGACATAGTTTATTCAAGGCATGCAATATTTTTTGAGTGTGGCCAATGCCAACAAGCATAAGGGCTTTATACATTGTCAACGCAAAATTTGCAAAAACCAGGAGTATTCTACATCAAGAATTATTCATACACACTTGTTATAGTCAGGATTCATGCCTCACTATAATTATTGGACATCGCACGGAGAGGTAGGGGTTGCAATGGAAGAAGATGAAGAAGAAGATGACATGGTCCCCAAATGATGGCGTAGGAGCCGGCCATCATGGGGATGTGACCACATGGTGACGGCAAAGGTAGTCGGTGTAGAGGCACAGACCCACGTCGACGGTGAAGCGGACGGCTAGCGGGGGGACATGGTTGCCCGATGGTGGCATAGGAAGTTGGTGTAAAGGCATAGCCCCTAGTCAACGGCGAAGGAGCCGGCCAAAGCAGGAACATGGTCGCCCGATGGCGACATAGGAAGTCAACAAAGAGAAATGGTCCCCAGACGATGATGGAGGAGCCCCCCCAGCATAGGGACGTGGTCGTCTGACGATGGCTTAAATAGTTGTCGTAGAGACATGGTCCCCATATGACGGCGGAGGAGCTGGCTAGCGTGGGGACGTGGTTGCCCGGTGGCGGCATAGGTAGCCGGACTGGAGGCGTAGCTCCCTGTTGATGGTGAAGGAGCTGGCCAGCGGGGGGAAGGAGCCGTGTAAGGCAACACTCACCCGAGTAAGACAACTCGGGGGTGTGCCTCACGCAGTGGAGTGGTGGCCGAGTAAGATAGCCCTCAAAGGCATATTTCACATAGCGGCATGGTCCAGTCCCCAAGCATAGGAGATGGGCGTGTGGTCCGGAGTCTCTATTATGCATATCCAGACCTGGGCCCCAACATTATAAACAATATAAAAGTAGTATTGTGTAGAAAATATCCATTCGAGAAAAATATAAGTATGTTTCAATACATATAAATATTTGTTTATCCTCTTATCGAAATTAATAACCCCAAGTAGTTGACTCCTTACATTTAAGCACTATGCCTTGAGCATACAGTGTGGGGCATAGCCATACTGTGTAAGTGCATAGCGAGTGGCATAGCCCTCGGCGTACATTTTTAGGCGTACCTTGTAAGTGCGCAATGAGTGGCCTAGCTCCCCGTGCGAACCGTGCTAGGCGTGGTCTTTACCGTGTGAGCCATCCGAGGAAACAGAGCTTCACGGATCAGAATTTGTGCTACTTAGGTACTTTTGCAACTGTTAAGAGGAAAAACATAATGTGCGGCATGGGCACCTATGATGTGTAGTCCCCGACTTTCTGTTTAGTTGGATGACAAAGTAAACAATTAGTCAAGAACAAATTAGTCAAATGAAATTACCATATAGAAATGACTTAGCTTGTTTGGTATTCCATGAGTAGAGAGCAGCTGTCGAGGAGGTGAGGCCCCTCAGCTACGGCGAGGTAGCCGGCGTGAAGATGTGATCCCCAGTTGATAGCGAAAAAGTCGGCGAGCCATGGAGGCGGTGAGGCCCCTCGGCATAAGAAAAGTCGACCGGTCGACGGGGACGTGGTCGCCCAACGTGAAGGGTTACGTGGAGGCTACACTAGCCGAAATGAAAACTTTTCTACCGCGCAAACCAGGAACACTTGAAAGTAAGGGTCAATAGATCGTTACCGATTGGAGTATGCAGCGAAAATAGCCAATCAGGAGCTATCCGATCTGGAACTGTGCTGGCCGATGACAGCCGATTCCTGCAAGCGAACAGCCGATTCCTGGGGACAGCCGATTCACCAATCAGCCGATTCGCCGATGTAGCTGATTCGCCGAGTCGTCTGACCATGTTCTCGCACCTCGCTCCGATGCGCTCGACCGCAGCCGATTCCACCACAGCCGATTCGTAGCCGATCAACAGCACCGCAACGTAGCAGCGCCTCTACCGGTATCCACACGTCTGGGGACAGAACGCTGAACACCCGTGTGCTAGCACGCGATGCAAGGCTAGGGTTTGGCTCGAAAGTGGGGAGGGTTTCCGTGGAGATTGATCTCAGCGACTTGTTGCGCCAAATCAGATTGATTTCGGCGCAATGCAATTCAATTGATCTCCAGCATCTCTCCACCCCTCGCCCCTTTATATAGAGTTGGCCTACTGGGACTAGTGGCCGATCAGGACTCTATTTTGAATCGGATCACATCCGTGTCTCATAGAGTTGGCCGCCCATACATCGTAAGCCCATAGGACTCTATCCGATCGGATCCCTATCCGATCGAGCCGTATCCGAGTCCAACTCGAATGCCTGTTATTATCCCCTTAAGCGTGCGACCCTGTAGGTTCACGTGTACTCGGTTTCGGCTATAGTCTAACTTAGCCGATTGTCGGCTCGAGTCCAACTCAGCCGACCTGTCAACAGCGGCGCATAGCAGCACATATTGACACCATAGTATACAAGAATATAATATCGGCTCTGAACCTGTAATGTGTACATAAATCCCTTTGCCTCACGATACCAAATAAGCTATAGGCAAGATGTGTGCCATCCCTTCAATACCTTAACCATTCACTCAAGCCGTATTGGATTATCTGTCTGTTGATTGACTCCTCAATCAACTTAGCATGGCCATGCATTTTCATAATCCATTACCTCGAGGGGCCCAGAGATATCTCTCCAAAGGAGGGGCAAATTCCATCTTGATCACTCACATCTCACTCCATGTTTCATAGCAAACCCGAAGACTACTTTTATAACTACCCACTTACGGAATAGCGTTTGGTAGTCCCAAAGTAGGCTACTACATAGGTTGGAATCCATGATGATCTCAGGTCTAAGGACTTTGTACCAACACTACCTGAGACCAACTAATGGCACATTAATTCCTGTAGTGTCTCATGGTGGGTCTATCCAACAATGTGTTCTCTGACACATGTGTCCATGTTTATTGATTTGGTATATCCATACCCATGATCTATAAGACATGATCATCAATCAATGAACATGCCGATCTTAGAGTCATATTTGTTCCAATAATATGGCATGTGATCAGGGATCATTTAGAACATGCATAAAGAGTCTCATAAATAAGTCACTTACTTATTGATCAATACAAGATGTCCATTTCATGGAACTGAATAACACTTTATTCATTTATACATAAACATTGACCATGATATCCAACATCTCCATGTTGCCTCTAGGGCATATCACTAACACAACGTAGTCGGGCCACGTTAGATGTACGAAGGCCGGAGCCCCCGGGCGTGTGAAGTCATGGTGTAGCCTAACGAAGTTAGCCCCATGGTGTGGTGAAGCCCCCGGGCATGTCTGATTGAGACATACTCGGGCCACGTTAGCCATGCGAAGGGCGAAGCCCTCGGGCATGCAAAGTCATGACGTAGCCTGATAGAGTTAGCTGCATGTGGTGATGAAGCCCCCGAGCATGTCCAACTGAGGCGTTGTCGGGCCGCGTTAGCCGTGCAAAGGCCGAAGCTCCCTGGCATGCGGAATCATGACGTAGCCTACAAAAGTTAGCTGCGTTAGGGAGATGAAGCCCCCGAGGGTGTCCGACTAAGCTGTAGTTGAGCCTCGTTAGCCGTGCGAAGGCCAAAGCCCCGGGCGAAGTCATGACGTAGGCTGACAGAGTCAGCCGCATGGGGTGATGAAGCCCCTGGGCAAGTCCGAGTGAGGTGTAGCCAGGCCGCGTTAGCTATGTGAAGGCCGGAGCCCACGTGATGTATCTTGACGGAGTTAGCCATATAGGGTGATGAAGGCCCCGGGCGTGTCCGACTGATGCGTAGTTGGGCTGCGTTAGTCGTGCGAAGACCGAAGCCCCTGGGCGTGCGGTGTCATGACGTAGCCTGACGGAGTTTGCCGCTGTTCATGAGAAAATTTCCCACGCACTGGCCTGAGAGATATGCTTAACTCTAGTGCAGGTCCAAATTATTGCTTCAAGGTTCGTAGGCGTGACAGTTGATTTGAACCTGCAATCAACAAGAAACAATAGAAAGTATTAGCTTGCAAAACGTTAGCCGATTGGCTGGTGGCCGATGACGCATTGTCTAGAGTTAAGCCGATGTGGTGCATACTAAATCGGCAATGCTTAGGTTCATCCGATCGGCTGTAGATGTTAACAAAATATAATCCAAGTCTTAAAGCAATATTTAAACCAAGTGGCTGGGATAGATCGGTAGTATACCGAGATACTATAACTCACTTTGATCTAAAATAATGAAAGGCGAAGATTATACTTGTTCGCGGCATAGCCGAAGAGATTGATCTAACATGTATCGGCTAGTACTCTGATACTGCTTTATACAAAGATATCACTACTAGCCAAATATATTAAACAAGGACCGATCATATACTAAGATAATGTAACAGATCGATTACAAGCTTAATTTATTTAATTATAGAGAGATCTTAAATATAAAGGGCAGCTTTAACATATCAAGTAAATATAAAACATACAAGACAGTTAAAACAGATAAGATCGGCTGAAACTCTGATGCTATCTCTAATAATAATCATAAAACAAGATAGATCTTTTATGATTCTATAAGCGACTGAACATATCGAACCTAATCGATGCAGCATTAAGTACCACAATCAGCATAGAATCTATACGAGTCTATGAACACCTTTCAAGATGGTAGATATACTATATAATCTAGATTAACATTAAAATCTAAACTTACCGGCTATCATTTAGCGATTGATGCTAGCCGATTAGGGTTTAGACTATAACACCGATCTAAATTATATAGCATATATGATAACTATGCAGATTACAAAGACAGCATTAGAGTATTATGACGATGGAAGCACTAGTCCCGACAACACATACCGCTGTGACAAGAATTACCTTTTCGCTGGAGATCAAACGATGCAGCTCAACTAGAAGCAAGAACTCGTCGAAAAACTATTAAAGGAAAAGGGTGGCGATGCGCCAAGATTGTATTGATTGTGTATTGGTTGATTTAAATTACATAGTATCAGGTCATATTTATACCCAATTACAAACAGAGTCCTTATAGGACACGACCCTTATCCCTAACTACTATTTAAAACACGACAAATATCTGGGACAGGGTCCCCTGTCGTGATTCTCAAGGAAACTATACAAAATATTCTAAATTAAAGATACAATTGCCTTTTTAGGAATTTATTTGTAGATGGCAATATCTCTAAAGCACTGGAAACCGAATCCAATAAGGATTTTTATGCCCTTCCTCCGGAATCGGTCACATTTGTTATCCCAATCGGAATCGGCTATGCTAGATATCCTCATCCGACTTGGTCTCAACCGATTGACTCCTTAGCCGATTCATACTTAGCCAACACGCACTGTGTTTCCAAGAATCTCCAATTCCGCTTCGATTGTAGCTTCAAACCCGAGGATTTGGCTTACCAAATTTGGTCGTTAACACATGCCCCCAAGTCTGTGATATTGATAATGTTGTGGATTTTGTGCGATTCTATCCTCCGAGAAAACTTAGAGCATTTCCGTTTCGGCCGCTATCACACCACTTTAAATAACACCAAAGTGCAGTGAAAAACTTATGTCGTTACTTGCGCACTCAACACCCTCAACCAAAAAATCCCCAAAAACACTCCGGCGATCTCCTTGGAGCTCCCAACAAGCTTGCGGCGATTCTCATTTTCAGCGACGAGCTCATCTCCTTCAATGGCGTCCTCATCTGCTCCTTCTGATGCACCATCGGCCGAGTTCGCCGAGGTAAGTCCTATCGGCTGAATCCCTTTTCTTTTCTGCTCATAGCGGTAGATTTATGTTCTTGGCCTCTAAAACTTGTTTTTCTTCCCCCTTCTCATTGTAGCATCTTGCTCACCAAATTGCTATCCCTAGTTTGCTTAACAACGAGAGGTACTTTCTAGGGCCTATCGGCAACATAGACCCCACCATAGTTATCAATGTCGAAACCAATAGGATGTCGTACAGGATTTCAAACCCTAGCACAACACACTCGAATGAAACTTTCAATTCTTGGCCCTCAACGGACAAATCTTGGCTGAATTGGTACCAAAGGATGGTTGCCAGTAAGCAAACCCATTGGGAGGAAGTAGGCATAGCTCAATGCTTAGCTCTCACCATAGCCGATCAACCAAAGAATGAGCCCCTCATGACAGCTGCCACATATTTCTGGAACAACACCTTTAATGCTTTCTTCTTCCAGCAAGGACCCATGACTCCCACCTTTGCTGATGTGTTTATGATAACTGGCCTAGATATATTATCATCGGCTGACCCAAACTGATTTGATGCCAAGTTCTAGTACTCTTTCAAGACCAAGGCCATTGGAGGTTGGAATGGTTTTATAAACCAGAACATGGGCACTGAATTAGTAAGCCCTAGAGAACATGCTGCCTCCTTCTTAATGATGTGGCTCGAGAAGTTCATCTTCTGTGGTTCTAGCTGCGGTCCCATAGCCAACTGGCAACACATAGCCGAAGCCTTGGTGTCGAAGGAGAAAATCCCTTTAGGGAAATTTTTGGCTAGGCTATCTGTACCAAACCCTCAACCATGCATCGGCTAAGATTGCTTCCGATTCAACCATAGGAACTGGGGGTCCCTGGTTTTTGCCATTGTTGCTTGTCTTGCTTACCCAAAAGATCACTGGTGGACCCAATCTGGCTGATGCCGAGTTCTCAAGAATAGAGCCGATTGAGGATGATGAGGGAGAGGAAGTGACTACACGTAGGTGTATGTCCTTTGGAGAAGCTGCTGTTGTCCATCCTGGCTCGAAGCTATCCAGTGAACTTCTAGCCGATTGGTTCACTTTGTTTTATGATGGATTTGCAAAGAACAATTGGACTTGGTTTTTCTATTCAAGCTGCCCAGAGTTCGAACTTTTTTTGGAATTCAACTTTGATGAACTCAACTTAGAGGAATTCGAGAAGCCAAGAGAAATCTTCACTATAGCCATCACCCTCTGCATCTTGGCTTTAGAGGTTCTTTGTTCAGAACATGTTTTATTTGCTAGAGGTAATAAGAATCAATAGTTTAGTTAAGAAATTTAATCTTAGTTCATAGTTCTAGGGTTTATCTTATCCTACCATATATTTTTTAAGCTATAGAGGGTTCTAAGTTAGTTTCTTAACATATTAACCTAGGAAGTGACATATGAGCTAGGGGTGTCAAGTTTTGGTTGTTAGGGATGAGGCTTATGGTCTCTCTGGTCCAACAAGTTTTAATTGGATTTACTTGGAGCTAAAGTGCATATATATTTTTATACATATAGTGCTTAACTACTATTATAGTGATTAGCACCCTAGTTATCTAATTAAAGTTTATTGACATTTTTAGTATACGAGTTGCCATATTTTATTTTAACTAATTGAAGTTTATTACTTGCTTGATTTATACAAATTTAGTCCATCCGAAGTGGATTTAAGATGAATTTTCTATAAATTTTACAAGTTGTAGTGTCTTGTAAACTATTTATTAGTAAGTGACATTTCTATAGAGTGAGCATATGTTTTTATTTTATATTTTGAAAGCACATATTTTGGTGGTCCTACAGAACTTAAGTTCATTCAAGAAGGAGTTAGAATGAAATTTAAATAAATCTGCAAAATTCAGCTCACTCAATATTCATCATTTCCTTAATAATAGTTTTAAAAGCTTTTTGCTCAAAGTAATCATATATTTTTATTTTCCCTAATCAGAGAGGGTGAGTTGAGGAATCTATAGAATTTAAGTTGTGCTAACTTTTTAGCAAATTTGAAAATGTTCAGTCCTGTTTATGTAGTTTTAATTATGAGTCCTCGATGTATTCACATAATTACAAATAGGTTGTAGACCCACATGTCATTGAGTGGTATTTTTAGATGGTGGACCCTAGGGTTGTTTAAATTTTCAAAACCTAGTCCATGGCTTGCAACAGCAATAGATCGGTTTTGGCTGGGGTTTTGCCGTGGTTTGCCGAGCTCGCCGGTGACGATTGGTGGCTCGGTTGGGGTCTAGGTCAAAAGAGAAAATGTAGTGCACGTCATCGCGAATTCATTTTTCTACCTACCTCGGTTAGTGGGGGTCGGTGTAGTGTAGGCGGCGGCTAGAACGGAGGAAGGTCCTGGCTAGCTATGCACTAACCCCGGAGGCGCTGCAACCTTCAAGATGGCGATGTCGGCTCGATCTCTTGAAGGGTAAAAAGTTATAGTTCTGTCGAAACTTGGTTTCGGCAATAGAAATTTGGGGGTGCAGTCAAGATCGTCAAGCACAATGGGTTAAGTGGAAAACAATGTTTAGACAGGTTTAGGCCCTCTCGTAAGGTAATACCCTACTCCTGTTTCGGGGATTCGATCCGCCGAGTGTTTTTATTGATCTCTTGATCTTGTGTATCGCCTATCAAATCTATTGCTCATGAATCTGATATCCCTCAAGGAACGCCCCTTACCCCCCTTATATAGTCTTGGAGGGCGGGCTTACAAGTCAGAAACCCTATCATACTCTAAGTCGGTTTCCTCAATCTTACCAAGTTATGACTATGAGCCGTTGCCTTATCTAATCAGCAACGTAGCACCCAAGTCATAGCTGATTTACACAATCATTAGGCGTAACCTATCCCTATTACCAATATGACAAGCTTGCCATGAGGGTATCCGATTGCCATAATCTCCACAGTAGCCCTCGAGACCTTCGCAGTCGACGAGATAACTTTGCCTCGAACCAAAGCAACGCACAACCGAATGATTCCCTGGCCGAGTGCTTCTGTTGCCGAGTGGTTCCGTCATCCTTGCCTGAATCTCCCGAGTGGTTTCAAAGACTGTGAAGGGCTGAAAAATACCTCAAAAAAATTCTCAAAAATAAATATCTAGGTGCATCTCCCGATGCACCTAATTAGGTGTAGCCCCCAACTATGTGATTAG
This sequence comes from Oryza australiensis, assembly GCA_019925245.2. Classification (NCBI taxonomy): domain Eukaryota; kingdom Viridiplantae; phylum Streptophyta; class Magnoliopsida; order Poales; family Poaceae; genus Oryza; species Oryza australiensis. The sequence continues at coordinate 730,465 of JAIFGZ020000656.1, forward strand.
TCAAAAACAAACTAAGCATATAGTCAAGAACTATAAAAAATCATACTCATATAAATGCTTAGCTCAAGCTAAAGCAATCATAAAAATCACATCATTCAGCAAGCTCATGCTTATCCGAGTAAATTTGCCCGAGTCGTCTCGGAACAAATAATTTAATTAGCCCTTATGGGTAAGAAATCAATTCACTCGGCAAGCTCGTGCTTATCCAAGTTAACTTGCCCGAGTCATCTCGGAACAAATAATTTAATCAACCCTCGTGGGTAAACAAATTTCTCAGTCATCTGAAAAATATGACCGAAATATTAAATAGCTTCTGCCATAATTTTAGTCTTAATCTAAAAATATCTTCATCAAGGTAGAAAAATAGCATTGATATAATCATTTAATCAAATGCTTAAAAACCAAATAGTCCCTGTCATCAGGATAGCCATGAAAAGCTTAATTATTTGTCACCTTTCAAATTGCATCGTGCCAACTTCTCATGAAGTTGCGCAAACCGCGGTATGAAAGGATTTTAAAGGCATTGGGCTATGTGACACGTGTACATTGCCAGCGCAAATCTGCTTAAGTCCATCCACTTAAGAGTCTAAGGACACACGTCAAGCCACACCTTAGTTTGGCTGTAAGCCTCTCATGGACTCGGCCCAATCGCAAGATGACTTAATGAAAGCCCTCAAGTCTTTTTACGAAGCCTCGAGGTCATCCCCGCCACTTCGTCTTCCCCAAAAATTTCCTCTTTCACTGCACTGTTCACCCGCTCTCCGCGAAGAACCCTAAACTTGCGCGCACCCAAATCCATCGATCTAGGAGCTCTCATTTCACCACAAGCCATCTTTCGCATCCAGCCTCCAAGATCCCCTTGTCGAAACCCCATTTCCCGTGCCAGATCTGCTTCCCCCAAATCGCATCCATGGCGGGAGAGAAAGAAATTCCCTTCGAGCAATGGGTGACCTCTGATGTCAAGGAATCAACTCTTCGGGAGATGGTGAAGAACAGAGTTCTTCCTCCCAAGGAAATCATCGGCTGGCGTCCGGCGGCCGGTGAGGAGTTCCCCACTCCAAACACCGGTGGGATCGTCATTTTTACTTCTTTTTTCTACTGTGGTTTCGGCCTTTCCACCTCTGATTTCTTTCGGGGCCTTCTTGAGTATTACGGTCTTCAACTCTATCATTTGAATCCCAACTCCATGCTTCACATTGCAATCTTTATTAATGTCTGTGAAGCCTTCCTTGGCATCCTTCCCCACTTCTAGGTTTTCCGGCGCATGTTTTATCTTAAACCACATCCAAACAAGGATGAGCCCTACGTCGTGGGTGGGGCCAGCTTTCAACTCCGCGGGACTCTCCTCAAAGATTATTTCTCTCTCCCCTTGAAATCTTCCAACAAGGGCTGGCATATGAACTGGTTTTATATCTCAAATCCCGAACCCAGCTTGCCCAACTTTGTCGGCCTTCCACCTGTTCAAGGCCTAACTGGAGCACTGTGCCGGTGGCTCAAGACTGGGATGAAGCCAACAAGCTCTTGGCCAATATCCTGGAGATGAAGAAAATGGGCCTTCGGGGAGAACAAATCACTCGGCACTTCATCAAGAACTGACTGGCACCTATCAAAGAAAGATCCAAGCCCACATTCGAGTATGAGGGCGAAAGGGATCCCAATCGGGAGGACCGCGATTCCTTGAGCTACGAGACCCTGAAGACTCGTATGTACAAAATCTTTTCGTCTGGGATCGCGGTCGAGCGCAGCCTCATGTTGCCTGTTCTCCCATTCAGCTTTTTTAATGTCTTTCAATCTTAATATTGCATCTCTTAGTATATAAAGAATCTCCCTTGCAGGAAAATGCTTCCATCATCTCTAAGCCGTACAAGGTGCATCATGACAATGCGCCAGCTCGGCCTGCCAAGAAGCCAGCCGGCGGCGTCAAGATCAGGAGTGATCCAATCGGTAAAAGGGCTGCTGCTGATGAGGATGTCAACAAGCGAGCGAGTAAAAGGAGGTTGGTGATTGATGACTCGGATGATGATGTTCCAGCTCCTCAAGCTGAAGTAACCCCTCCGAGGCCATCCACCAAATCCACACCTAAAATTCGCCAATCAACCAGGTATGCCTCATAATTGGAATCGTGTCCTTGATGAAAATCTTTCTGCCTTTGTCCCGATTGTTCCAATCTTTTTTCTTGCAGGAAGCCTCAGAACATTGATCCCACCGGGTAGAGTGAGGCCTCAAAGCCATCTGTGGCGGCTGAAGAAGCAAAGCCCATAGAACAAGATACTCAGGACCCTTTCCCGAGTAGGAGCACCCCAAGTGAGAAGCCCCCACCTCCCAGTGAGGAGCCCTCGACTGCCAGTCAGGAGACCTCTGCTGGAAACTAGTCGGCGGAAGAAGAGATCCCGATTGCCGCTCAAGGCGCCCCGACTGAGAACCAGTCGGGTGCGAACCAAGAAGAAAAAGGCGGCCCGGAAGTACCAGTCAGGGGTTCGGCCACTGATGCTGGTAAGCTCTAAAGCAGTCTTTTGACTTTAGTCTTCAATCTGTCTTTTCTTTGTCTTCATTTGTGTTCTTTAAATCGATCAGCAAAAGAGGAGGAGATCCCCAGGCTGCAATCTTCAGAGACCTGGGTCCCTCCGATGAAAATAGAGTGGCGCAACTCCGAGGACTTGAAGCGGGGCATTGTTTTGAACAAGCCGAAAGAAAATGAAGAAAGAGACATGCTTGTGGACATCCTGAATGAAGCTACCCGGCTGCTAAATGTAAGCATCGCTCTTCTCTGTTATAGCCTTATGGTTTCTTTTAGTTGACTAACCCTGAACTCGCGTGCAGAGAGTATATTGCCGATCAATGGCCAAGTCTGATGCCCTCGAGAAGTTGGTCCCCCACTTGAATTCCCTGGAGAACATCCAGCAGGACCTCAAGGCCACTCGGGAGGAGGCTGCATCAAGAGAGGCTGCCCTGCGGAGGGAGATTGCCGCACTCCGAGAAGAGAACCATGACCTCCGGGGTTCAGTGGGGAGTAAGTTTAATCCTCTCGGTCTCTTTATGCCTCTACTTGTACTCTGTCTTGATCTTGACGTCAGCAATTTTTCTTGTTGCAGAGAACTCATCAGAAGTCCACATACTCCAGACCCAGCTAGAAGAAGTTAATGCCAACAAAGCTGAGTTGGAATCTGAGTTTGAAGGTAAATTCTTTTAAGATAGCATTCTTCATTTTGCTTCATCTTCAAGTGTCTGTGTAATTATATGTCTCTTACAGCTTATAAAGTCAAGACCCGAGCACAATTTGACGTCTTCGTCGAAAGGGTCCAAAGAGGCGAAAGCGTAAGGGACGATGTTGCTAATGCAGCCACACCGATCCTCTTGTCGCTGTTCCAGCACGGGCTCGGGACCAGCTCACTGGATGCTGTCGAGGTCTTTGACAAGCTCAGAAGAGCCCCGGAACAATACATAGCCAATATCTGAGAAGCGGCCACCATGGGAGCAGGCTTCACTCTTGCGCAAGCCAAGTCACTCTATCCTCGGATAGATGTTGACTCAGTCAGGGAAGGCTTCACCGACGACACTTCGGATGAGCAGACCTTGGAGTTGATTAGTGAAGCACAGGAGTCGGCCAAAAAGGTAGCTGCTGATGTAGTTAACAACTTTCGATCCTGATAGTTTTGCAGACTATGTATGTAACTTCTGGTGTAAACTTGTAAATACTTAGCTTATTTATGTTAATGCCTTGATCCGAGTCTTTATGTCAAATTTATTTAGTAATTTTCATCCGACTGTCACCAAGCCTAAGCTTGATTAGGTCATCAAAAAATTCTTAGTCCTTATCTATTGAACTCGAATCAAAACATTAAACAATGATAAACCAAATATAAACAAGTCGTCGAAGAAAACCATGCTTTATTGACACATGTATAGCCCCCGACTGTCAACTCAAGAAATCATCTTGTTTGAGGTTGGCAGTCGAGAATAACATGGAACTTAAAGTAATTTAAGCATAGTATCGTCGAAGATGTTCGATGTTCCAAGAGTTCTCCACCATGGATCCATCTTCACGCTTTAGTCGATAAGCTCCTGGCCGAGTCACCTCAGCGATTATGTATGGTCCTTCCCATAGTGGAGATAATTTGTGACAGTCCTTGGTGGTCTGAATCTTGCGTAGGACCAAATCGTCGACAATGAAGGCTCATGCCCGAACATTGCGACTATGGTAATGTCGATGTCCTTGAAGATACCTTGCCGACTGGACCAGTGCTGCCTCACGGGCCTCCTCCAGTCGGGTCAGGTCATCCACTCGATCTTGGTCATAGCGCTCGTCGTTGAAACTGCGGACTCTAAGAGATTCATATTCCATTTCATTCGGCAACATGGCTTCTGCGCCATAAACCAGGAAGAAAGGAGTTTGGCTGGTAGCCCGACTGGGCGTAGTCCGTAGAGACCATAGAACCGAGGGAAGCTCTTGAACCCATTTGCCGGCATAAGGATTTAGCCTGTCGAACACTCGAGCCTTGATGCCTTGAAGAACCATGCCATTGGCGCGTTCAACTTGTCCGTTGCTTTTAGGGTGTGCGACTAATGCATAGCAGATTTTGATGTCAAAATCTTCACAGAATTTCTTGAAAACGCCTCCAGTGAATTGAGTTCCATTGTCGGTTATAATTCTGTTTGGGACACAAAACTGGTGCACGATGTTGAGGATGAAGTCTCGCGCCTTGTCAGTGGTGATCGTAGCAACCGGCTTAGCCTCAATCCACTTGGAAAACTTGTCGATTGTGATGAACAGATGTGTGAATCCTCCTGGAGCCTTCTTGAAAAAACCGACCATATCCAAGCCCCCATACCGCAAACGACCAAGATAATGGAATCGTTTGTAGCTCTTGTGCTGGAACATGGCTCTGCCGAGCAAAGAACTGGCAACCTTCACATGTGCGAACCACTTTGTCAGCGTCGGAGACCGCCGTGAGCCAGAAGAAATCTTGTCTATAGGCTTTGCCTAGCAAGGTGCATGCCGACGCGTGACTTCCGCATATGCCCGAGTGGATATCTTGGACTAGTTGCGATCCTTCCTCGGACGTGATACATCTCATTAGGACTCCAGAGGGGCTTCTCTTGTATAATTCGGAGTCGACCATGGCATAGCCCTAACAACGGCGTCGGACTCGTTCCGCCTCATCCCGGTCTTCCGGCGGCTCTTGCTGTGTTAAAAATTTGATGAGCGGTGTCCTCCAGTCGGCGTCGAGCATGGCGACTTGGTTTGCAGCTTGCTCGTTGGGAGTTGGTTTTGCTACAACAGTCGGCTCATAGAGATGATCTATGAAAACGTCTGTTGGGGCGGCTTCTCGCTTGGACCCGAACTGAGCCAACTCGTGGTGCCTCATTGTTATGTCTCAAGACATGGGATAGCTCTAGTCCATCAAACCTGTCTTCAAGTTTGCGAACTTCTTGCCGATAGGCTTCCATGGTGTCGTTTAGACAGGACCAGTCTTTCATCACTTGGTTGACAACCAACTGGGAATCTCCTTTCACAACCATCCGTCGTATCCCGAGTGAAACAGCAAGTCGTAGGCCATGTAGCAGGGCTTCGTACTCGACGACGTTGTGTGAGGCGGGGAAATGAATATGAAGAACATATCGGAGCCTTTCTCCAGTCGGGGAGATCAGCACGACTCCCGCTCCCAAGCCAGTGATCCTCTTGGATCCGTCAAAGTGCTTGGTCTAGTATTGTAGGTCTTCCCTAGGTACGTATTCTTGTTGCTCGGTCCACTCGGCCAGAAAATCCGCCAGGGCTTGTGACCTTATAGACGTCCTCGCCTTGAAAGTTAAGTACAGCGGCATCAGTTCCAGGGCCCACTTTGCGATGTGCACAGTCGCCTCCCGGTTGTGGATGACATCGTCGAGTGGAAAGGACGTGACGACGGTGACCGAGTGACCCTGAAAATAGTGCATCAATTTCCTTCCAGTTATCAGAACACCGTATAATAATTTTTGTACCTGGGAGTAGTGAATTTTGGCTCCTGCCAACACTTCGCTAACAAAGTAGATTGGCCTTTGAATCTTCTGGACTCGTCCTTCTTCCTCACGCTCAACAACAAGAACTGTGCTGACCACCAGGTGAGTCGCTTAGGCATACATCAACAAGGGTTCCTGAGGCTGAGGTGAGGCTAAGACGGGCGGCGTCGTGAGAAACTCTTTGAACTCTTCAAAGGCTTTGTGGGCTTCCGTGGTCCATTGGAAGTCATCAGTTTTCTTCAGTAACCTGAAAAAAGGCATGCCTCGCACGCCGAGTCAGGAGATGAATCGGCTTAGCGCCGCCATGCAACCAGTGAGCTTCTGGACATCTTTTTGGTTACTCGGGGGCTTCACATTCAAAATGGCGTTGATTTTCTCTGGGTTAGTTTCGATGCCACGATGGGACACCATGAAGCCGAGTAGTTTGCCTGATGGCATGCCGAACGTGCACCTCTCCGGGTTTAACTTTATTCTGAAGGCCCGAATGTTTGCCAAGGTTTCTTCTAAATCGGCAATCAGGTCTTCCTTCTGCTTGGTCTTGATGACAACATCATCGACGTAAGCTTCCACGTTTTTCCCGATCTGCGTCTGAAAGCATCTCTGGATCATGCGCTGGTACGTGGCTCCGGCATTCTTCAGACCGAAGGGCATCATGATGTAGCAGTAAGCTCCAAACGGCGTGATAAATGATGTTTTCAAGCAGTCGGATTCCTTCGAGCTGATCTGGTGGTAGCCCGAGTAATATTCCAGAAAACTTAGTAGCTGGCAGCCAGCTGTTGAATCTATGACTTGGTCGATGCGAGGCAATCCGAATGGATCTTTAGGGCAAGCTTTATTGAGATCGGTGTAGTCAACGCACATGCGCCATTGCCCTGTCTTCTTCCGTACTAGGACCGGGTTAGCTAGCCAGTCGGGATGGTAAACCTCTTTGATGAACCCGGTGGCTAAGAGTTTTGTGAGTTCTTCCTTGATAACATCTTTCTGATCCTGAGCAAAACGGCGTAATCGTTGTTTGATAGGTTTTGCGTCATCTTTGACGTGTAAAGAATGCTCGATCACCTCCCTAGGAATTCTAGGCATATCAGATGGTTTCCAAGTGAAAACATCTTTATTATTTTGGAGGAAGGTGACGACACGCTTTCCTATTTAGGATCTAGCTCAACGCCGATTACAGCGGTTTTGGAAGGATCCGATGGATCAAGGGAGATTTTCTTCGTTTTGGCGTCGCCTTCTCCCGACTTGGCTATCTTCTTCGTGGGGATTTCACCCGCTTCAGATGTTGATGCAGCCAGTAGGTTTTCTTCCTGGCCACGTGATCTCTCACGAGATTGGGCCATATCGCAGCTTTCCTTGTCGCAGGAAAAGGCTTGTTTGACGTCGCTGCGTAGGGTGGTGACGCCGTTGGGGCCGGGCATCTTCATGCAAAGGTAGGTGTAGTGTGGTATCGCCATGAACTTGGCGAGCGCAGGCCTTCCAATGATTGCGTGGTAGGCCGTCTCGAAGTCGGCCACCTCGAAGGTGATGTTCTCTGTCCGAAAATTCTCCTGAACTCCGAAGTTGACTAGAAGGGCAATGTGCCCGAGTGGCATAGATGACAGCCCTGGGATGACTCCGTGGAAGGGGGCTGAACTCGGCTTCAACTCGGATCTTGATATCTGCATCTCGTCCAGCGTCTTGGCGAATAGAATATTGAGGGCGCTGCCCCCGTCAATGAGGACGCGCTTAAGCTTTATGTTTCGGACCACCGGGTCTAGTACCAGGGGATACCGCCCCGGGTGAACCACTCGGTAAGGATGATCCGAGCGGTTGAACGTGATGGCCACCTCCGACCATCGTAGATATTGTGAGACTTCAGGTTGCACCGCGTTGACCTCACGGTCGGTCAGCTTTTGCTTCCTCTTGGACTCATAAGCCTGCGGCCCCCCGAAGATGTGATTCAGCTCGCCCATGGGGTCTTGAAAAGGCTCTGAGTTGCCAGTCAGGTTGTTCTTCTTAGTTCCCGATGGGCCGGCTTCATCAGCCGGTTTCTTGTTTAGTTGTGCCGTGTATTGTTCAGCAAACTGCTTGTAGATGAAGCAATCCTTGGCCGCATGCTTGTGATTTGGATGATGCGTGCACTGAGCGTTCATGATCGTGTCGTAGGCCACAACCCGGGGACGGCGTTGAGAGTTGGACATTGTGGCAACCAGGTCCTCGGGCCAACGCTTGCGATCTTTCTGGCCCTGATTGTTGTTGCCATTATCCTTCTTAGGATGCCAGCTGCCTCCCGACTGCTTGTCATCTCTCTTGTCGTCATGATCCTGTCGTGCCGCCTTGATCGCGTTATTAGATTTTGCGTAGGAGTTCGTTGTCTCGAACATCTGTTTTACCGTCTTCGGAGGCTTATGCCCAAACTTCCCGATCAGCAACTCATCGCGGACTCCCTTCTGGAAGGCGACAATTATGATGTCATCGGTGATGTTGGGGATCTTGTTGCACTTTTCCAAGAAGCGCCGGATGTAGTCCTTCAGCGGCTCGTCTGGCTTCTGGATGACGTTGTAGAGATCAAAGTGGGTCCCAGGTCTTTTGAAAGTGCATTGGAAATTGGCGATGAAGTGGTCCCGGAGCTCGCTCCACGAGCTAATTGAGCCTCTTGGCAAGCTCGTGAGCCATTTCCTGGCTGAGTTGGCGAGGGCGACAGGCAAGTAATTGGCCATGGCCTTGTTGTCTCCTCCTGCTGCGCGGATGGCGAAGGTGTACACGGTCAGCCACGACTCAGGGTCGGTCTTTCCGTCGTACTTCTCGATTCCTGTGGGCTTGAAACCATTCGGCCAATCCATTCGGCGCAGGTCCCGAGTGAATGCGGGTACTCCGTCGTTGTTGTAGTCGGGTGATCTCCTTAGGTCTTCATAGGAGCGCTGCTCACACTCACGATGGCGCCGGTCAAGGACTTCCTACAGATCACTCGGCGGGGTTCTTTGTAAGCTGCTACGGTAGTCGGAGTTGTAGCTGCGGCGGATTCGGTCGTGGACGGGTGGTCGTCCATGTCCTTTTTCGCGGGAGTTGGCCGATTGCTCTTGGTGCCTCCGTGTTGTCTCGTGGCGGGGGTCTCTTGACCTAGTGGTTGTCTTGGTTTGCTCGGGCCTCCTGTAGTCCTTCGACCGTAGCGGCGGAAGTCGGCTTCCGTCGGGTGTTTCAGCGATGGACTCAGTCGGGCTTCTTGCCGAGGTGGAGGGAGAGCAATTGGTTGTAGCCGCGATGATGGTCTTGATCTTGTATAAGATTAGTGTTACCGTAGCTGGTGCCGCTTCGATAACAGTGTCGAGGAGGGTGAGGGCGGCAACGTTGTTTTGCTGAGGCGTCTGGAAGATGTTGGTGTTGTCGACTCGTGTCTGAAGTATGGCCTCTCGAGCGGATCGCCTAGTCGCCCTCAGGTCTCATTTTCTTTTGTCGGCTTCCTCCTTGCGCCTATTCTCCTCCTTCACCAGCTTGTGCTCCTGCTCAAGCCTGGCTTGTTCTTCTTCTGCGATTCTGCGGGCCATGGCTGAGTCAGTCTCAGCCACCTCAGCCATGAGAACGTCAAAGCACTTTGGCTCATAGTCCTTGTCGAAGTCGGAGTCGTTGGCCTCGTCCACGGAGATGCCGTAGAGGTCATCGAAATCTGAAGAGCTGAGGTACTCATCGAGCTCCGTGGATGAGCATGATCCAAACGGTTGGAGGATGACAGCGACTTCCCTTGAGCCCGGATCGCTTGAGTCTGGATCGTTCCAGTCCGGGTCGCTGCTTGATGACGATGGTTCTCCCGAGTGAGTCAAATTCAACTCGGAAGAAAGGAGATTGCAATAGATCTTAGCGGCGTTCGGTAACCCAATCAGCGCCGAGATGGTTTCTCCTCCCAAGTGGATGGATTCCGATGTGGAGGTCATAAGGTGGCTGTAGATCTCAGAGGCGTTTGGTAATCCGAACGGCATCGAGTGGATTCCTCCTTCCAAGTGGATGGATTCCAACTCGGAAGTCAGAACTTTGTAGTAGATCTCAGCGTTGTTCGGTAACCCGAACTGCGCCGAGCGGCTTCCCCCTCCCAACTGGTCTGAATCCGAGTCGAGGAGTGAGAGCTTGTTGAGTCCTTTGGCGGCAAAGTCGTCGATGCCTGATGAATATCCCATCGCGCTTGTCGGCGAGATTGAAGAAGAAGTCTTGACGTGCGGGCCCCTACCTAGCACGCCAACTGTCAAAACTTGGTTTCGGCAATAGAAATTTGGGGGTGCAGTCAAGATCGCCAAGCACAATGGTTAAGTAGAAAACAATGTTTAGACAGGTTTAGGCCCTCTCGTGAGGTAATACCCTACACCTGTTTCGGGGATTCGATCCGCCGAGTGTTTTTATTGATCTCTTGATCTTGTGTATCGCCTATCAAATCTATTGCTCATGAATCTGATATCCCTCAAGGGACGCCCCTTACCCCCTTATATAGTCTTGGAGGGCGGGCTTACAAGTCAGAAACCCTATCATACTCTAAGTCGATTACCTCAATCTTACCAAGTTATGACTATGCGCCGTTTCCTTATCTAATCAGCAACGTAACACCCAAGTCATAGTTGGTTTACACAATCATTAGGCGTAACCTATCCCTATTACCAATATGACAAGCTTGCCATGAGGGTATCCGATTGTCATAATCTCCACAAGTTCTTTGGGACACCTTGTGGCTAGATGGATTGGAACAAATCTCACCAGGGAGAGAGATAGCTTGCACGGGGTCAACAACGATGGCTTCGACCGACAACATGGAAGATACTGACGTGTTCTGGAGCTCCCATGGACGAGGTCACGTTCCTGAACGATGGCTGCAAGGGAGAGGATGAGGTTAGAAAACAAGTAAGGTGTCGATAGGCTAACTGAGATCGAGAGAAAGATGGAAAGGACGACGACTCTGGTGACGAACTGCTCGGCGGCGTTGGTGGACAACATCGCGGTGGTGTCAGCCTGGCGTCCCAGCTCGTAGCGACGCGGCGAGGGGAGAAGAGGTGGGTAGAGGCGATGGGTTTGGGAATTGGAGGAGCGGCGGATGAATATATGCGGCACCCAACACCGGCACGTCGCTTCCACGCGTCCGGCCTCGATCTCTCCCTCTGTCGTTTCTCTCTCGCCTTCTAGAGCAGTGGAACAATTTTCACTCGGGTGGAGCAAGTTCAAGTGGCTGCCAAGTGGGTCCAACACGTGATGGCTAGGCAAGGGAGAGGAGTATGGGTAGAAACACAAGTGGAATTGATTTTAAGCAAATTTCAGATTATTTTTTCTCTCTAATATTTGTAGCTTCATAATTTAATCTGTGGACATGGTAAATTAGTGAAATTTTTACTGGAAGTAGAGGAGTGTATCTAGTTTCCATTTTCTTTGGTTACATTCAAAACTCATTTGTATTTTGCTCTCAGAAATTAAACAAAATGGGGTATCTAGGGAACTAGTTTGAATTTTTAGGGGACCTAAACTGAGGAGAAAAATTCTGGAAAAATTATATTTATCCATGGAATTTAACCTAATATTTGAATAAATCATTTCCTACATACTCTTATGTGCATTTTAATTAAATTTTAGATAAGGTTGCATTTTAGCCGATAAGAATATTAATTAGCCCTATATTTGACTGTTTTGTCTAATTTGTTTGGGACTGCAAACCCAGTTATTAAATTGTACAAAAATTATGTTGAACTGATCATAATATTTGACACTTACATGAATTTTCCCATAATTTTAACTTGCATGGATTGTTCTAGAAAATTAGGGTACCCTTTTGATGTATCGGTTTTCCTATTTTGGTAAATGCATCTAAATCGTCATCAGAGATTATATTTGGACTTCTCCTAACATGAGGTGATGTTATTAAGTTTGATTTCTGTCCCTATAGCACGGATTCCTATTTATATGTATATATACATACAAATGTTTATTTTGGTTTTAAGTTAGGGTGATGCTTATGAAGGTAATTAAGGTAGATTATTTCCCATATGAGGTAACTTATTCATTCACCTCCATGTTTGTGACACGTCCTCAGATGAGTGGTCAAATTAATTTAGTGAGGCTCAATATTGGTAATATTGATATACTCTATGGTGCATGGTCCTTATATTAACTTTATCTAGTGAGCACTAGGCCCTAATGTTTTAGTTGTTTATCTAGATCATAGTGGTTAACCATGGGACCTATTATGAAATGCATACCAAAAATCCAAATACACATGAATGACTCAAGTCAAAACATGTAAATGATAGTTGCATGCTTTCACATGAGTTTGCATTTTTGTCCTAGGTTATAAATGAAAAAGTTTTAATTTATTCTCAAATATTATTCATGCAATAGGTCAATATACTTCACTTAATTAGAAAAGAAAAACTTTGGTTCTCAAAATTGAAAAACTACATTGTCATGTGATTTGACAAAAAGTCTTTCACCCTAGAATTTGGGTATGTGACAATTAAATAGATGTAAGTTGTACAAGATAAGTAGGTTACCATACCTGAAGAACAAATACTATTGAAAAAATATGAAGAGAATATGAATCGGAACAAATACTATAACAGAAATTAATTGAAATATAAAAACCCCTCAAACTGATCTTTACAAAACTAAATATAAAAATTGATGTGTTGGGATAAACTTTTTTGCAGTCAAGCCACAAGTGCATCTTGAAGGCTGAAGCAATCGTAGCCTACGAGTGAAAACGGGAGGTGGCGCGAGCTGCGTCGGGCGTGGGACACGGTAGCGGCGAGAGGTGGCACGACCGGCGTCGGCGTGGGACGTGGCGGCGGCGTGGGACACGGCAGTGGCAAGAGGTGGCGCGATTGGCGTCGGCGCGGGACACGGTAGTGGCGTGAGGCTGCTTGAGCAGCGTTGGCGCGGCACGTGGCAGCGGGCATGGGACGTTACAATGGTGGGAGGCGGCGCGACTAGCGTCAACGCGGGACACAGCAGTGGGCACAACATGTGGCAGCGACGGGAGGTGGCGCGAGTGGCCTCGGCACAGGACGCGACAGTGGCGGGAGGCAGCGTGAGCGGTGTCGGCATGGCACGTGGCAACGGTCATGGGACGTGGCAGCGGCGGGAGGCGGCATGACTGGCGTCGATGTGGCACGCTACAGCGGCAGGAGGCGGCATGACTGGCGTCAGAATGGCACATGGCAGTGGCATGAGGCAGCATGAGCGACGTCAGCGTGGGAGGCGGCAGCGAGGAAGGGACATGGCAGCGGCGGGATGAGGCACAACCGGCGTTGGCACGGGACGTGACAACGGCGAGAGGCGACGTGAGCGGCGGGAGGCGCAGGACGCGGCAGTGGGCACGGAACATGGTAGCGGCGGGTGGCGGCATGACCGGCTTCGACACGGGACGATGCAGCGGCGAGAGGCGACACGAGCGGCGTCGGCGCAGGACTGCGGTAGCAACATTGGACCATGGCAGCGATGTGGGACTACGGCAGGGGCGGGAGGCGGCACGACCGGCAGCAGCGACGATGCGATACTAGGCCTGCAGCTAGCTGGTCGAAGGCGGCACGACCGGCAGCACGAGGGAGTCGGACTGGGTTGATTTAGGGTTAGGTCATGCTCTCAACTCATGGGCTTGTGGTTGTGGTCTTGGGCCTTGGCCCATGGTTCAAATATCCGGTAATTTTTGCGGATATTTTCCAACCGGTTTTTTAAATCGGACAGATAATCCCTCTACCATATTCGTTTCCGTTTCCAAAAATAATTATCCATTTCTATTTCCATATCCGACATAATCCAAATATTATTTGACCGATACTTTCCTAATATGAATTTCCAGACGGAACCCGAATATTATTCGAGCCGTTTTCACCCCTATGTGTGGGTCCTCCCCTAGGATACCCTTGGCCTGCTGTTGAATTAGTCGGTTTAGTCCTATTTTGGGCCCTTTGATCCATGGGAGAATGACGTGGTGATCGTCGCTTGGTTGAAGTTGTGTTTCTTCACCACATAAGCGTGCTTTCACCTCATTTCTATGTATATGTACCTGCACTCAAATAATCTACAAGGACATGTGGACCTTTATTAGTTCTAAACCTATATGCTCGTAAGAAATATTAATTTCCTTTTTATTCCTGAGGTATGTGACGGTCGGAATTGGTACATAATGACCATCAACAATTGCCACCTTAGTTTTCTAGGTTCTAAACGAGTTGTTGTTTTTTAGTTTGGGCTGGATCGGTTTCGATCTCTAGCGAGAAAGTATTCTGGTCAAGTTCACTTGTATCGGTGGAATTAGTACTTCCTCCGTTAAGTCTGATATACTAATTTAGCTTTTAATCACGTTGCCTTTCCGATATATCGACTCTTGTGCAAATTGCTTGTTTTCCATCCTAGATCTGTTATATCAATCATCTTATATAAATACATTAAACCTCTAAATCTATTAAGCTCGCTGACGATTTTGTATTGTCTCGGTTAAGTCTAATCTATTAAAAATGCAGCTTGTTTAATAAATTTAATCAAGTCTAATATTTTATATAAGTTTGTTTTGGAGTTTTAGCCGATACATTATCTAATTATTACTTAAGAAACCCTATCACTTATTGACCTAATTTATTTAATCTTAAACTTATTTGATCTTTGTCACTAGCAGTCAAATACTATCTCCATTGAGTCCGGTTTATCATAACTGGTATTAATATAGAAAAAATAGGTCATTGATTGCATAAATATATTGATAGCCTGGTCGTGACTACCTTTGGATTTATTTGTGTGCATATCACAATTTCATGCATATAGACTATATAATTGTTTAGTGATCGTCTTTATTGATTTTAACCTTATACTGTCTCTCGATTGAGTTCAAAATATCAAGATTAAGAATAATAAATATAATTTTTTGGTAATTATATTAAACCTAAATTACATCGACGTACAACATTATTTGCACATCCTGAATTATGTTGATCATAGTCGATTCCTATCAGCATCGGCTGGGCAGCACGATATATCATCGGCCCAATGGTTGATTAGCCATTATAATCTAACGTTTCCTTCTCTATCCTGTTAGTTGCAAGATCAAACTAACTGGCATCCCCTGAACCCGAATTAATAGGACCTGCAGCAAAGGGAAGCAAATCTTCCAAGCCACCATGTAAACGAAGAATTTCATGTAAACATTCTTTTCGCATGCCCAGTGGGACAAACAATATTTTATCATGTTGGATCACAACGAATAAGACATTATTCCAGTCACAACAAAAAAATTTCAGTACATCAAAGGTTAGGGCCGATTTACCAAGAATATTTTAAAGGAGAGCTTCATCAAGAGGAAGGAATATAGAATCCACAATGGTGTCCAAGTGGGATTTTTATCAAAGAATAGAAGAGAAGGGTTCAATGATTAAGGATCAATGAACAAATGGAAGAAGCAGAAGAGGAAATTAATCATCGGCTAAAGAAAGCAAAGAAGAAATTGCGTGTCAAATCCAAGGCTGATGAAGTAACATATTCAACTCTAGTCAATATGGTATTCATGTTATCGGCAGTGTATAAAGCACCTATATCTGATGATGAGGAGTATGAAGAGTCGATGGCACAATTGATGTTAACACCACAACACATATATTTGAGGAGGTAGAGGAAACAAAACATTGGAGTTTGAGACCTCTATATGTCAAGGGTTTTGTCAATGGGAGGCCGATGTAAAAAATGTTGGTTGATGCTGGAGGGGCAGTGTATTTCATGCCATATACTACTTATCGAAAGCTTGGAAAGACTCCAGAAGATGTCATCATGGTTCTCAAGGATTTTGGAAGGAATTCATCGGAGGCCAAAGAAGTGCTGAACTTACTGTTAACTCTTGGCAGCAAAACTTTTCATACTATATTTTTTGCAATTGATGGCAAGGGATCTTATAGCTTGTTACTTGGAAGAGATTGGATTCGTGCCAATTTTTATATTCCATCAACAATCATCAGACCTTGATTCAATGGCAAGGAGATCAAATAGAGATCGTGCAAGCCGACAGGTCAGTAATTGTTGCAATAGTTGATTTATCTGTTTGGGAGATGGAAGGAATAGATTGTTTGTCTAGCAATGTTTGGGAAGGCAATTTCTTAAAACTGCCCGATAATGATATACAGCCAACCAGAGACGGAGAACCACAATTATTACTCTAAGGACACCGTGGACAATATTGTAGGAAAGTTAGGGCAAGGTTTTATGTCGGTTGATGAATTAGAAGATATTGGATCAGGCGATAGACCTAGGCCCACATTTGTTAGTGCTAAGTTGTCTTGTGAATTAAAAAGGAACTAATAGAGTTATTAAAAGAATATATAAATTGTTTTGCTTGGGAGTATCCTAAAATGATAGGACTTAGCCGATCAATGGTGGAACATCAGTTGCCTATTAAGCCAGGGTATCGACCATATAAACAACCGCCAAAGCGTTTCAAACCGGAGATGTATGATGCTATCAAAGCGGATATCACTAGGCTTTGTGATGCTACGTTTATTAGGCCTTGTCGGTATGATGAGAAAGTTTCTAATTTATTATCAGTATTGAAGAAAAATGGAAACCTAAGGGTTTGCGTTGACTTTAGAGATTTAAACAAAATTACTCTTAAAGATAAATACCCAATGCCGATTGTCGATTTATTGGTTGATGCTGCTTATGGACATAAAACTATCAGTTTTATGGATGGCAATGTAGGTTGTAATCAAATTTTTATTACTAAAGAAGATATTCGAGAAAAATTGCTTTTAGGTGTCCTCGAGCAATCGACTTGTATGAATGGGTTGTAATGACTTTTTGAATAAAAAGTGCTAGTGCTACATATCAAAAGGCTATGAATTATATATTTCATGATCCCATCAGTTCATTGGTTGTAATTTATATCGATGATGTGATTGTGAAGTCAAAGTGTGTTGAAGGGCATATAGAGAATCAATGAAAGGTGTTGGAAAGGACAAAGAAATATCGATTGAAAATGAATCTGAATAGTGTGCCTTTGGTGTATCGGCTAGACAGTTTTTGGTCTTTATTGTTCCTGAGAGGGGAATTGAGATCAGTCAAAGAAGTATCAAGGCTATCAAGAACATGGAACCGCCCGAGAATAAAAGTAGGTTATGGTGATTGATTGGCAAGATTAATGTTGTGAGGAGGTTTATTTCAAATTTGTTAGGGAGGATTGAACTATTCAATCCTTTGTTAAGATTAAAGCTGATCAGGAACTTATGTTGGGAGAAAAACTACAAAGGCGTTCGATGAAATCAAAGACTATTTAAGTTATCCTTCAGTATTGGTTCCACCATTGAAAGAGATTCCTTTTAAATTGTATTTGTCGGCTGACAAGAAATCTATTGGATCATTACTGATTTAGGAAATTTAAGGCAAACAAAGAGTTATATTTTATCTCAGCAGAAGGCTTCTTGATGTAGAAACAATGTATTCTCGGTTGAAAAATTATGCTTTTATTTGTATTTTTCATGTACAAAGTTAAGACATTATCTATTGTCAAGCGAATGCACAGTAGTTTGTAAAGCCGATGTTGTTCAATACATGTTATCTGCTCCGTGCTAAAAGGGAGAGTTGCGAAATATATTTTTTCCTTAACATAATTTGATCTTCGATGTGAATCAGCTAAAGCAATCAAAGGATAGGCCATTGCCAATTTTGTGGTACAACATCGGGATGATTCTATTGGTTATGTTGAGCTGATGCCTTCGACTTTGTTCTTCAATGGATCAGTTTGTACACATGGTGATGTCATTGGATTAGCGATTGTTTCACCTCGGGGGGCAAATTTTGAGTTTGCTTTTACAATCAAGCCATATTATACCAATAATTAAGCCGAGTATGAGCCAGTGCTCAAATGACTTCACTTGTTAAAAGAGGTAGAGGCCGATGCAGTAGAAATAATCGGGGATTCATTATTGGTAATCAAGTAATTGTTAGGAGAGAATGAGTGCAAAGATGAAGTCTTGAGGATTTATAATGAAAAATGTGAAGAGTTCATGAAGAATTTCCAAATTATATGTATGAGATATATTCCAAGGGAGCAAAATGTTGAAGCCAATGACCTTGCTCAAAGGGCATCGGGTTATAAGCCGATGTTAAAAGATGTCAAAATACAAATTTCTAATATTGATGTCGAGGACTGGAGATATGAAATTGTTGAGCATGTGAAGAATCCTTTTGAATCGACATCGAGAAAATTAAAATATAAAGCTCTTAAGTATGTGATGCTTAAAGATGATTTGTATTATCGGATTATTGATGGAGTTTTAGTCAGATGTTTGAACTTGGAGGAAGAAAAGTGGTTATCTGTGAGGTTCATGAAGGGATTTATGGAACGCATCAATCGACTCATAAAATAAGATGGTTGCTTTGATGAGCGGGTTATTCTTGGCAGACAATGCTTGATGATTGTTTCAGATATTATAACTGTTGTCAAGATTGTTAGAAGTTTGGAACAATTCAGAGAGTGCCAGCATCGGCTATGAATCTGATAATAAAACCTTGGTCGTTCAGAGGTTGAGGAATTGATATGATCGGCCAGATTAATCCACCATCAAGCAAAGGACATAAATATATATTGGTTGCAACGGATTATTTCACAAAGTGTGTGTTGGAAACTTTTTTGGCAAGAAGACAATCACGATCGGGACACCTAAATGCCTTGCGGTGATATGGAGTCGCCACCAACCTCAATCTAGCAAAAAACTAAACCAAGATGGGTTTTGTAGATTAAACCGGTTAGCGGAGCCAATTTAGATATCAAAATCAGCCCCTAGGCCGATTTAGATCAATATGAGGACGACTATCCGTCTCATGGGCAAACAAAAGGTTTTTAGGACAAACCTACAAAGAGATCTCACACTCTTGTAGCGGCGACGGATGGTTTACGGCGCGAACCGACAAAGATGGACTAAATAAGGGTAAAGTAGAAAACATGGCTGAAAAGTAAAAGTAAAAGAATGATTCGATTGGAGAGATTGGGGGGTAGATTGTGTATCTCCAATTGAACTGGCCTTGGCCCTTAAATAGGGGTTGGTCTTGCCTCCCACAGGTCCTCCTCGTCCAATTCGGGGTAGACACCTTAGGAAACCCGAAACATACCTTATGGAGCAAGAAAACCTGAGTAGTGATGAAAATTGACTCGGTCTCAGACTCTGCCGGTCCGACCGGCCACATGCCGCCGGTCTGACTGGCCCTTAGGCCCGGTCTGACCAGCCCGTACATGGTGATCAGACCGGCCCTCTGGAGGAAACCGACAGATTTTCCAAATATTAGCAATTATCCCTATTTCAACTCTAGGTGCCAATTTTAGGTGTAAACACATGCCCCCTTCCTTTTATGATGAACATCGTGAATCTAAAATCATAGAACATGTTTGTCTCAGGGCGATAATGCATATTACCGGCCATAATATTTCCTAAGCATCCTACCAAACGCTTGGGAAGTATTTCTTCAGGTATTTCCCATTAATAGCTTATTGAAAACGTTCTCCGTGAAGTGTCTCCAAAAAGTACGCATTTCCTAGAACGATTCCACTTATTCGATAAGACCCTTCCCAACTTGGCGACCACTTACCGAACTCTTTAGATTGAGAACCCAAAGGCAAAATTGTCTTCCATACCAAATCTCTCACTTGGAATGTCTTTGCCTTCGCCCTTTTGTTGTATGCTTTAGCCCCTCTCTTCTTCTCTTTCTCTATTTCTTCCAAAGCCTTCAAACGCTTGTTGATCACCTCATAAAGATTGTATCTCATAAAGGCCTTGTAGTCTTCAACCGACAGATCATCTTTCTTTATATATCGAAGAGAGCCAAGATTCACCTCTACCGGCAAAACGGCTTCTTGTGCATAGACCAACTCCAAAGGAGTAACCTTGGCAGCACCATGTTTAGATATCCTGTGAGCCCATAACGCTTCAGAAAAAACCTCATGCCACCACTTCAGATGTTCTTTGATCTTCTACTTGACTAACTTCAACAATGTTTTATTGCTCGACTTGGCTTGTCCATTAGCCCGAGCGTAGTAAGGAGAAGAACTCAACAATTTAATACCATAAGATTTGGCAAAACTTCTCACCTCTTTGGACATAAAAGAAGCTCATTGATCCATAGTAAAAGCTTGAGGAATACCGAATCTATGAACAATATGCTCCAAGATAAAGTCAATTACCTCTGTGTGTGTCATATTCTTGAGCGGAACGGCTTTGGCCCACTTAGTGAAGTACTCAACCGTAACTAGCACGAACCGATGCCCTTTCGATGATGAAGGATAAATTTGACCTATGAAATCTAAAGCCCAACCTTGGAACGGCCCCAAGACCAAGGTCTTTTCAAGTACTCAATCAAAGGAATTCTCTAGTCTTCTTCTGTATCCTGGGCACAAATGTCTGAACTTACAAGTAATTCGGCCTCTGAATAAGGTGTATCGTGCCCCCCAGCTTCCTGTTCAAACCCGGTCTGACCGGCCACGCAATGCCGGTCAGACCTGTACCTCTCACCGGTAAGACCAGCAACACAAGGCCGGTCGATCGCCGGCCACTGCGGTCGAATGGCGTGATGCGCCGGTCGACCGCCCGAGCCTATGACTTCGCCAATTTTGCCCAAAGAACTAAAATCAACCGCCGACTTTTTGAGTATTAAAAATACTCCTTTTTTGATATTATAGCCAGATGTTTGGTATATCAAATTATTGGACCAAAATTCCTTTCTTCTAGACATACGAAAATTGTAACATACAATTAATATGCCTAGATGAATACTAATTCAAGTGGCTTTTGAAACAATAATCATCAAGGCATCAGAAACACTTAGCCACTTGAAGTATGATCAACAATGAATCACCAAAGTCATATGCCTCACATGGATTAATTCAAATAAACTACAAGTGTAAGTAATCGGCTTAAACATGTATGCAAAATATTATAACAATCAATGCTCCTAAAGAAAACAACTCTAGAACAAATCATCACATTGACCATTGACATTAGCCGGATTACTAAGAAGCAAAATTTCATGATGCAATAATTATGAAATCTATATTTTCTATGGTGATTCATCAAAACATGCATGATTTGGCTTTTAATAAATATCAAATACCAATGAGCCGAATCATACTTTAAATAAATTATATGCCAACTTGTCAATTCCACCACTCAGACTTGGCATTTGCAAGATGTATGCATAATATCAATTTGATAAGCAAAACACAAATGTGCTAGATAGCAAGCAATGTTCTAACATGACATAGGCATACTATAATGATGAGCACGATAAACCCATACCTTGCTTTAGCATCCATCAAATGGCGGCTCCAAGATGTGATGTTGTATCCATCGCCGTTCATCTTTCTTGATTTCTTCATGAGCATATTAATGTCTTGC
This sequence comes from Oryza australiensis, assembly GCA_019925245.2. NCBI lineage: Eukaryota > Viridiplantae > Streptophyta > Magnoliopsida > Poales > Poaceae > Oryza > Oryza australiensis. The sequence goes on from JAIFGZ020000656.1 coordinate 751,824, forward strand.
TCCCCGAGCAAAATTGGCTTTCTTGATTGCACGATTTCAAAGGCAAGACAAACACCGTAGTAGCACCCATAGCAACATGTGGAGGAGAGTTTTCTCTAATGATCAAAGATTCTTTTCTCTTCAATTTGGATTTACTACTACTCCGGGAAATCATCGGTCTCTTAGCTTTTACTTTCTTGGGTCTCCACACTTGCTTGTGTGTTATTTGAGGCTTTAAATCATCACATGTCTTGTTCTCCACATCTTTGGCCTTCTCTTATTTTTGACCTATGGCTCGAAGACGTTGTAGCGTCCTCTTTTGGGAGCGAGATAAGCCGGAAGGTATCCACTTTGGCTGTGGTTGTTTTCTAGGAGCCAAGCAATGATTCTTGATATTTGTGGTCGAAGTGGAAGCTCATGTGTTGCCCTCAATTTTCTTCCCACTCATCACCAATACCCCCCAGTTAGACTGGCCTCTGGGCCCGGTCAGACCGACTGTGAGTAGTCGGTTAGACCGGTCTGATGGCTTGGTCAAACCAGTCGTAGGCTGGCAATTAGACCGCTCAACTGTCCCGGTCAGACCACCATTGTTGGAAGTCACAATGTCGGCTTTGGTCTTCTCTGCTTGTAGCTCCTTTGTCGCATATCTAGTAGGTACTTGAACATCTTGAGACTCCTCCTTGATAATAACGACCTCTGGAGCTTTGGCATCTTTTCTCACCAACACCTTCTTCATCTTTTTCGCCTTTGATCTACCGGACTGATTCTTTTGTGAGAAATGGTCTTGTCTTGATTAGATGAATTCTTTTGTGAGAAATGGTCTTGTCTTGATTAGATGAATAACTTGGTATTGACCTAGGTGATTCCTTCCATTCTTGATGAAACGACATAGGTGGTTGAGGAATCCATGACATATAACATATAAAAGGACAACCAAACAGTACTGGCATTGGATATGGATACCATGGCGTCACAACCGTCGGTTTGTATGGAGTTGATATTGTTGATGGTTCCGATTGCTTTGGCGTTTGACCAAATCTCTTTCTAGGAAGCGATCTTGGTCTTTTTGTATCACTAGTATAATTATCAAATCGTTGACCAGCTAATTCTTTATTGTATTTGGCCATAACCATATCAAAAGTGAGGTTAGGGTTTTTTGGCTTTAAAGAACTAGATGACTCATCTTTTGTGACTTCACGATCTTTGGCCTTAGCATTATTGATCCTAATTATCTCGGGTCGAGGATCCCTAATAATAACATTTTTCTCTTTTGTAGATTCGGCTTGGCTACACCGAATCAACACTTTCTTGTCGTCAAAATCAATAGGAACAATAGGAAGAGAATCACGAATAATTCTGGTCTTAGCAGTAGGTGCAACCGAAATAGTATCACAATTGACCGATGAATTATCAATCGGTCTTTGCTCCATCAAACTTGCATCTTAAAAATAATCAAGAAACTTATGCTCCATCTGTGACCATGTAGAAATTGAATCAGGAGCAAGTAAACTAAACCATTTAGATGCAAAGTTTGACAAAGAAAGAGGAAACAACTTTAACTTAAGCAAATCATCATTACTCGCCTTACCACATTGATCAATAAAATGGCCGATATGCTCCGTTCTTGTTCTAGCATCCTCACCTGCGAATTTTGTAAAGTTGGGCACCTCAAATCCTTGCAGGTATGGGACCGAATCTATATGTTCTGGATACGACCTTTCACATGTATGCAATGTTGCTTTAAGCTCTATTTCATCACTACCGTGCAAGACATTATCACTATCTTTCCCAACATTCACATTACCGTTCTATGACTCGGTCTTTGGTGACAATACTATTTCACTTTCGCCTGTAATACAATCCGAACCGTCATTTAGTTCGGCTATGTTTTCAATGATGCTATTATCTAAGCTAGCAACACAATCCGAACCAATACTTGGTTCAGCTATACATGCCATTGGATTATTAGTGCAAATAGCATGTGTATATGAAATAGCATGACTAACAACATTAACACGAGGTAAATAACAATTAAAATCAGTGCCATTAATCGTGGGACAAAAATCTAGACAAGGTTTCAGGGCGTCGGTCAGACCGGCTATAGACAGCCCGGTCGGACCGGCCAAACACCCGGTCTGACCAGCCCATGACTCGGTCTGACCAGTAGTTAGTGATGCAGTCAGACCTGCCACAGGAGGCACGATCTGGCCAAGATAGGGCATGGTCTGACCTGCTATGGTGGGCACGGTCTGACCGGCATCATGCACGGTCTGACCGTTGGCTAAATATTTTGTATAACCGATTCCTGGGGAATCGGTTGTGTAAATGCCCATTGATCCATCCATAGCATTATAGGTACGTTGTATAGATGCAAAACTAGAAGTAGCATTGTATTATCGATAACTGGCTATTTTAGAGCCAATTTTCTTAATAGCCTTATCAAAATTAGTTTTGGAAGCATTTTCTATCATATCATGATTTTTATCAGTACAAGCACTAAAAGATGCATCTACACACTGATCAATATGTTTCCGAATAGCAATAGATGGATCGGGCGGATTGGAGGTTACCTTGAATTTAGAGGAGGTCCAGGCATGAGAATCACACCTTGAGAGGTCCTGATGCATGATCTCATCAGCATCTCCTCTGTTATTGCCTTTATCGCTTCTCCATTACTTGACGTGCTCCTCATCAAGATCATCCAATGAGATGTGGATGACATTGGATGGATCCACCTCCAATGTGATCTCGTCAATATCATTCCCGCTCATCATGGTTGATGAAGAAATTCCTTGATTAATTTCGGCCATATATGTCATAGCCGAAAATTGACCAAATAGATTAATATACGGTCTTGAATTTTCATTAGGTACGAATGGCGTCTGAACTAATCAACTTCACCAAAATCAATGGATAAAGTCTTCTGTAGTATATGCGTGTGGCTTTTCTTGGACTGAAGGTGTCGATCGATTCCTATAAACCGATCTGGATTTAATTTTTTTTTGGCCACTGTGCGCAGCAGCCAGCAGGTTGGCTTTTACCGAAGCAATCCGATTGCAGTTGCTGTTGATCGCAAATATCGCCGAATCAAAATAATTTCATGAGAAAACTAACCGATAATTTCGTGAGAAAACTAACCGATAATTTCGTGAGAAAAATAACCGATGGTAGTAGATCAAGAATTTGGTCGTCATATGGCCGAATAAATTTCTTCCCCGGCGGAGTCACCAAAAATCGTGTTGGAATCTTTTTTGGCAAGAAGATAATCACGATCGGGACACCTAAACGCCTTGCGGTGATATGGTGCCGCTAACCACCCCAATCTAACAAAAAACTAAACCAAGATGGGTTTTGTAGATTAAACCAGCTAGCGGAGCCGATTTAGATATCAAAATCAACCTCTAGGCCGATTTAGATCAATATGAGGACGACTACCCATCTCGTGGGCAAGCGGAAGGTTTTCAGGACAAACCTACAAAGAGATGTCGCACTCTCGCAGCGGCGGCGAACGGTTTACGATGCAAAGAGACCCAGGCAGCCGCAACGCAGCTCAACGTTTCGGGCCCATCTGAGCACCCCTCCGGGAGTGCTGGACGCTTGAGATCACTGCCGTAGCGGAGTGCTGGTCATTCGGTATGTCCTACTAAGGATGCGGCCATGAAAGCCGGGGCCGCCTCGGGCGGTATGACCCGTCGCTCCAGGAGTGCTCGCAGAGCCGAGCACCAGGGGAGCTCATACACGGGGGACCTGCATGAGATAATCATGCAGAGGGTCCACGCCTGCAACATTGTTGAGGGACGCCGCCGATCGGAGGCATCCAGAGATGCGGCGCCGGGACGAGTACAACCAAATGCATGGACCTCCTGATGGAGCCCCCGACATCGTGCCCCAACACGATGGCTTTGCGGTCGTCACCGCCAAACTCCGGCGGGTCATGTGGCCCGAAGGTTTCCATCCAACAGGGATCGACCCCTACGATGGCAAGACTGACCCCACCCTGTGGCTTCAGTTGTACTATATAGCTGTCCGAGCTGCAAACGGCGATGTCGACGTGATGGTAAACTACCTCCTGGTCATGCTGGCGCCGACTGCCATTAACTGGCTCGCAGGTCTCCCCGAGAACTCCATCGATTCTTGGGATGATCTCTGCGACGCTTTCGTTGCCAACTACCATGACACCTGGCAGCGCCAGGCCACCCGCTACGACCTCTTCCAGGTTTGGCAGGGAGCTAGCGAGTCCATCCAAGACTACATCCGACACTTCTCGGAGCGCCGCAACATGGTTGCGAGCATTACCGACGAAGATGTCATGCGCATCTTCTCCGGGGGCCTTCGAAAGCCCTCTGAGTTGTTCCACTTCATCGTTCGGACGAAGCCAACCACTCCGGCTGAAGTGATCACCATTGCCGAAAGCTTCGCCGATGCCGAGGATGCCGAACAACATCAAATGGTCGCTCCCGAATCCTGCCTCGCAAGAGAGTCGCGGGGTAAGGAGCGGGCGAATCCCGAGCATCGCTCACCAAGAAGATCGGACCGCCGACCGCTTCTGCGGGCTAGGTGGGACGAGATGATGCGCAAGCCAACCCTGAAAGTCATCGCCATCGAGAGGCCGGGCTCGAGGGGAGAGCCCTCGGGAGAATCATTCTAGGAGGCATTGGAGAAGCCATGCTTCCCCCACCTAGAAGGTAATCACACTGTCCAGCAGTGCTACACCCGACAGGACCACATGGCCCGGGAAGCTCAGAACACCCGACCCCCGAGGCGACGGAAGGGGAGGAGTACGGACCCAAAGTTCCGAAAAGAAGATCACCGAGAGGAGGACGGCTTCCAGGAGCCGACCCACTCCGTTAACATGATCCTTAGAGGTGACACGACCTTGGAGAGTAGACGCCAACAGAAGCTCCTCTCCCGTCGAGTGAACGCCATCTCCGTCGGCCCGCCGGAGCCCCTCCGATGGTTGGAAGTACCGATCTCCTTCTGTCAGGCTGACCAATGGGCTGACGTCCCAAAGCCGGGTCGGTTTTCGCAGGTAGTGGATCCGGTGGTGCTCAAGGTGTGCCTCAAGCGTGTCCTCATCGATGAGGGAAGCGACATCAATGTCCTCTTCCGAGGAACCCTTCGCGAGCTTGGGGTCTCCCTCTCCGCTCTCAAGCCCACGGACTCGCCGTTCTACGGCATTGTCCCCGGTCGGGCAATCCTACCCCTTGGTGTGATCTCCCTCCCCGTGACGTTTGGGATGTGGGAGAACTTCCGCACCGAGTTCGTCAGGTTGTATGTTGCAGATTTCGAGACGGCTTACCACGCGATGCTCGGCCGTTTGGCCCTCGTCAAGTTCATGGCGGTCCCCCACTACACGTACCTCGTCCTCAAGATACCGGGGCCCCATGGGGAATTCTCCGTGCGAGGGATGTCACCACCTCCTACGCCTGCAAATATGAGAGCCTCACCCTAGGTGAGGCCGTCATTCCCTCGGCTCGCGCCGAAGGATTAACGCCCCTGTGTACCGACCGCAAAGGGAAGGCGCCAATGGGTGACGACGACACATGCCCGGCGTCGCCTGTGTCGAGACCCTCCACTGGTTGTGTCAAGTACAAGGTCGTCTCCCTCTCAGACACCAATCCCTCCAAGACGACACTGATTGGCTAACGCCTTGGGGAAAAACAGGAAAGCACACTCGTCGACTTCCCGTGTGTGAACATTGATATGTTCGTCTGGAAACCGACGGACATGCCGGGAGTACCCAGGGTATTGGTCGAGTATGAAGTTCACGTCCTCCCCGACACCAAGCCGGTCAGACAAAGGTTGTGCCGATTGGCTCAGGAGCGCAAGGACGAGATCTGGAAGGAGTTGACTAGACTGTTAGATATGGGTTTCATTCGCGAAGTGTATCATCCAGAATGGTTAGCCAATCCGGTCCTTATAAAGAAGAAAAATGGGAAATGGACAATGTGTGTTGACTATACTGATCATAAAAGGCATAGCCCTAAAGACCCGTTTACTCTTCCCCGCATCGATCAAGTTGTCGACTCTACCGCGTATCATGAGATAGGCCTCAAAGTGTCTGACCAGGAGAAGAGATCTTTCATTATGCCGTTCGGGGCCTTCTGTTACACCACAATGGCCTTTGGTCTAAAAAATGCCGGATCGACCTATCAGCGAGCCGTCCAGCGTTGTTTGGCCAACCAGATTGGTCGTAATGTCGAAGCTTACGTAAACGACGTGATGATTAAGACGCGGATCACCGACGATCTCTTGTCTGACATACCTGAGACCTTTGCGAACCTGCGCATGTACCAATGGAAGCTTAACCCCGAGAAGTGTGTCTTTGGCATACCTTTCGGGAAGCTCATAGGTTTCATCGTCTCTAGCCAAGGAATCGAGCACAACCCCAAGAAGATCTCAGCAATCCTGAATATGCGGAAGCCGTCCTGCGTCAAGGACATGTAGAAGCTAATGGGCTGCATGACGTCTCTCGGAAGGTTCATTTCCTAACTTAGCAAGCATGGAGTGCCGTTCTTCAAGCTGGTCGGGAAGGGAAAAGATTTCTAATGGTCGGATGAGGCCGACAAGGCCTTTGCCAACTTCAAACATCTCTTGACCACGCTGCCAATCCTCACCGCTCCGAACCCTGTGGAATAGCTGCTTCTGTATGCCACCGCAACGACGTCTATCATTAGTGTAGTGTTGGTTTTCGAGCGCCCGAAGGAAGCTCGCGCTTACCCGGTCCAAAGGCCTGTTTACTATGTATCCGTAGTCCTCGGGCCGTCGAAGACACGCTACCCGCAGGTGCAGAAGCTATTGTATGCAGTCCTCATCACCACTAGAAACCTAAGACACTACTTCTAGGCTCACAAGGTAGTGGTGGTGACTAGGTTCCTCCTTGGGGACATCATATGGAACCGTGAGGCCACTAGGCGGATAGTCAAGTGGGCCTTAGAGATGGGCGAATTTTCCATCGACTACAAGCCACGCAATGCCTTCAAGTCCCAAGTCCTTGCTGACTTCGTGGACGAATGGATGGAGATCCAGCTCCCGCCGACCTCCGAGGCTCGGCCAACCTGGACCATGTATTTCGACGGCTCGCTCAGCATTGACGGCGCTAGAGCTGGCCTGCTTTTGATTTCCCTGAAGGACGATCATCTTAAGTATGTCCTCCAGTTGCTTTTCAGAGTGTCAAATAATGCCGCCGAGTATGAGGCTTTACTCCATGGTTTTCGAATCGCTAAGTCCATCGGTGTCGACTGCCTTGTGGTATACGGTGACTAGAAGCTAGTAATTAGCTAGGTCAACAAGGACTGGTCCTGTTCGAGCGAGAAGATGGACACCTATTGTGCCGAGGTCCGAAAGCTCGAGGGCAAATTTAGCGGGCTTGAGTTCCACCACGTTCTCCATGATGCCAATTCGGCGGCCGACCAGCTGGCTAAGTTTGGGTCTTCCCGAGCTTCTGTTCCACAAGGGTTCTTCGTCCACGGGTTACACAAACCGTCGATCAAAGACTCAGCTTCCCGAACCTGCGCCTCCGCCTCCAGCTGAGTCAGTGCTCGCCATCATTGACATTCCGAGTGATTGGCATTGAGAGCTCATTGACTATATCACTACCAAGGCGCTCCCTCCTGATAAGGCCAAGGCCGAACGTGTTGCCCGACACAGCAAGCAGTACGTCGTGGTGGGCTTTGAGCTGTTCAAGCGCATGGCCTCCACCCGAGTACTCTTGCTGTGTGTTCCCTGGGACTGTGGAATCCAAATCCTCGACATGATTTACTTAGGCGTCTGTGGCAACCACGGGGGTGCAAGGACGTTGGTCGGCAAAGCCTTCCATGCGGGCTACTATTGGCTGCCAGGGGTGTTAGTTTTTTTCCAAACAATGCCATCTCCCGTCACAGGCTCTCCAAACCATCATGCCATCATGGCCCTTCGTGTGCTGGGGGCTCAACATGGTCGGCCCATTCCCGAAGGCACCCGGGGGCTTCACCCACCTCTTTGTCGCAATCAACAAATTCATGAGGTGGATTAAAGTAACACCGTTGAAAACTTGCACCAAGAATGCGACCGAGTTCATCGAGGGCATTACATTCTGGTTTGGCGTACCGAGGAATATCACCACCGACCTTGGTACGCAGTTCACTGGGAACGACTTTTGGGAGTTATGCGAAGAAAGATGCATCGAGGTCAGGTATGCCTCGGTGGCGCACCCCCAGGCGAATGGGCAGTGCGAACGTGCTAATGGCCTAAAATCTTGGGTATTTGACCCTCTCCAGAAGCATGAAGGCCGCTGGTTGCGCGAGCTCCCCGCCGTGCTCTGGGGGCTCCACACTCAGCTGAGCCGAGCCATAGGATGGTCCCTATTCTTCCTGGTCTACGGCTCAGAGGTAGTTCTCCCAATCAACATGCTCCATGAATCCCCAAGTATTCGGCTCTATGATGAAGGGATGGCCGAGCAAATGCGGGCCAAGGACATCAACAACATCGAAGAAGAACGCATGGCAACAGCAATCTAGATGGATTGATACCAGCAGGCACTTCGCTGGTATCATGACATGAACATCAAAGGGAGGTTGTTTAAGTTCGGCGAGGTCGTGCTTCAAAGGGTGCAGTCCTTGCCTGGCTTGAACAAGCTCTCACCTCCATAGGAAGTTCCTTTCGTCGTCCCCGCCATCACACGTCCAGGCTCCTACAGGCTGATTCTCAAAGACGGACAGGAAGTACCAAACTCGTGGAACATTGAACACTTGCGCCAATTCTACTTATGAACAGCTAAGTACCTAGCCCTCAATCCCTTCAATTCCATTGTTTTGATTATTTCTTGACCTTTTTGTAGGTCATTTTCCCGATCCCCAAACGGCTCGGGGGCTCGGAAGCCTTCCCGAGTACTATCGCCGGCCGCGTTGATCCCTTCTCACACTAATGTACTCATGGCAAGCCCTGAGTAATGTGGCCCTAGCTTATTAGCTAAGGGTTTCTTAGAAGATGTTCGCCCGTTGAGCTTGAGCTGCCCGGGGCTCATTCATTACCCCGTTCGACTGAACGTGGTCGGCTCGAGCAGTGACTTCATTCCTACCCGGGTATGGCTAGGGTTGGGACCGGCCGTGTTTCGGTCAAGTGCCGGCGAATGAGCTCGGGGCTCTTAACGAGCAAATCCTATGTATATGACTAAGACACTAGGAGCTCGACTTGGGTCACCCGGACAATGTCTGTCGATGGCCTGACTCGCTCAACTTCGAGGGTTAGACACACAGAGATTGGTTGGATGATGATGACCTCGCGATCATTCGCTACGTACACAGCTAAGTGACATTGCTCGACCGAATGCCCGCTCGGTTCCGTCCTGCCGGCTTCCGCCGCTCGGTCATGAGAGTTATACACGTACCGGATGATCATAGATCCTCCCCCACCCACCTATTCGCCCTGCACTCGGCTGAGTCGATCCGAGTAGACTGAGGAAGCCTTCGGATCTGTCTATTAAGGCCCAAAGAACACTCGACATCGAAGGTCGGTCATGTGGCGAATAGAAGGTCGTCCCTTCGCGTTCCGACCCGCTATGAAGGAGAAGGATCTGCTTGGAGTTTGATCGGTAGCCCTCCAAGCTTGGTCTATAGACGGCTGAGATCGCTCAGCAGGATCTACTCCACGAGATAGACATCCTTGAGTTTGACTGGAAGCCTTTCGGTTATTAGTCTGTTGACGGCCTAAATCGCTCGGTGCAGACTACCCGAAGTGGTAGCTTCCCCCAAGCTCGACTGCTTGCCCTCCAGACTCAGACCGTTGAAGGACAAGGTCGCTCGGATGGTCTGTCACATAGAAGCGTATCGGGTGTCCAAAAAAATTTATATCGGACATATCGCGAATCGGAGGCGGCATACAAAGGAGACTAAAAAAGTTTTCTTTATTATATTTTGTGGGGCGATGATCATACATAGGGCACGAGGTCCCCCTAACTTACAGCTCCATGGCGGCAACGTTCTTCTCCGCAGTCGGCTCGACTGCGAGGTAGATATCGTTGACATCGCCCTCTTCGATGCCAGCAGACCACCCTTTGGCTGCCACCTCAACGTCAGCCCGGGGGTACACCTCCCGTACCACTCCGGGGACATGTGCACATGCTGCAATGATTGGAACTAAAAGGCCTACACAATACCATATCTTCAAAACACCCCGACATCTGCACACACTGTACCACACCAAGGACGTGTATCGTTGTCGTCTCCACCATGCCCTGAGCATAGGTCCAGAGAAGCTCCTTCGGTCAGTCGTCACCACGGGAACACGCATCTCCGCAAACGCCAATGGCAGCAGAGCGCCAACATCTTGCAATGGCATCAACACCTGGCAGGTGAGGCTCTAGTGGAAGAACAAAAGAAGAAGCATCTGAGTAAAGGATGAAATTCAAGACTTGATCGTTGTCGACGGCTCCCGGAGCTTCTGCTCCTGCTCCAACCCTCAGTGGTACTCAACGACGAAGCCATAAGTCATAGAACACTTTGAGGAAGCAGAAGTTTGTGGAGCAGTGGTGGGAGTCTTGAGGTTTTCTTTCGAACTGAAGGAGTAGATGGCATAAGAAGAAAGGAACCTGGAATGACCGGGCTTAAATAGGGAGCTATGATGGGCTCGGTGGCATAATTCTCAAAAAATGTGCCTAGCACCGTTTACGACAAGCGCAAGAGCATTCGAAGCGCCCTCGCGTATCCGTCTTCGTGGTGTGCCACGTCGCCCCTGGGAAAAACCTTGACCGTCGGATCCTTAGAACAGCAAACGGGCACCCGCATGGCTTCCGTTTCCCATCTCGTCCCATCACGTAACGTTACGCCGATTTTCGCGCCCTCAGCGGGGTGTTGCAGGACTCTGCACAAGGATGTCAGAAGATCTCCTCTTTGACTCCGCTGACCGCCGTTGGCCTCTAGGTCAGGACTTCAAGGACTCGTGCGTGGGCTTCCAAGCTAGCCCACTATCAGAGTCGGGACTTCTATAGGCCTCCGGGCGGTAGTCCCGGCCGCACCGCCGACCTCCACTGCATCAGGGCAGTGGAGTTCACCGACTCGGGGGCTGGTTTTCGAGCTGACCCCCAGTCAGGTTTGGGACTACCATAAGCCTCAGGGCAATAGTCCCGACCACATCGCCTACTTTCGCTGCCTTAGGGCAATGGACTCAACGACTCAGGCGTTGGCTTTCGAGTCAACCCCTGGGGTTGGGGTCGGGACTACTATAGTCCTCTAGGCGGTAGTCCCGACCGCACCATCGACTTCCACTGCCTTAGGGCAGTAGCATTCACCAACTCAGGGGCTTGCTTCCGGGCTGACCCACAGTCAGGGTCGGGACTACCTGTTGTCTTCAGTCGGTGGACTTGTCTAGCACACCGAATACCACCTGCCTTCGGGCTGTGGTTTCCTTAGCTCTCTTCGTGGCCTCCAGGCCACAATGAAGGCAACATAGGGACCACTGTATGCTTCCAGTTAGCAAGCCCATCGGATCCAAAAGAACCTTCGTTAGATCGCAGGCAATGCTCAAGTCAAAGAGTGAATGAAAGACATTCTTGATGACTTGACCCTAGGCTTGGATGTGCCATCCGACCATAGGCTCAGGGGCTAGACTTGCCAGGTGCACTTGGGCGGTGTACCTATAAAACCAAGGATTCCCAAAACTTCGACAACCTGTAGGGAACTAGCACCTTGGGAGAAAACTTGACCCTAAGGCCGAATGTTCCATTCGCCCTTAGGCTCTGGGGCTAAACTTGGCAGGTGCACCTAGGCAAAACCTTGGTTCGATGCTTTGAGGATCCTTTGAAGACAACGACAAAGAAGAAACTCTGATCCTAAGGATGGATGTTTCATTCTTCCTTAGGCTTGGGGGCTGCTGTCGGGGGTGTCACCCCGAGGTACCCCATGGACTGGAGTCAAAGTCCAACTAAAGTCAAAACCGAGAGTCCTCGGGATGTGGTCGACGGCCCGTCCACCCGTTGCGGGGTGTCGGACGTCCCGACCTTTCCCCGAGTCTGACCTCGGTTCACCTCTCTCGACCCTGATTCCACAACCCGACCTTGACCGTCTTCATGACAAGACTTGGCACGCAAGGAGGAAGAGGGAGGAGACAGCCCGATAGAGACCGATGTCACCCAACAGCACAGTAAAGACATCTCCACCGGAGGAGGGATCCCAAGGCAAGTGAGAGAGCACAAGATGCCACCGATGTATAGGACCTAGCAGACCATCTTGTACCTTTTTAGATGTTGTCTGTACATCTTTCAGCACATTAGGAATAGATTTCTTGGGCCCCAAGTTCTCCTGTAACTGCCCCCCTTGAGCTATAAAAGGGAGGTCAGGGCGAGGGGCCCGGGTGTTGATGCAAAAAACACACTGGCCTGAGAGATCTGCTTAACTACAATGCAGGACCTAAATCTTTGTTTTGGGTTTCAAAGGCGTGCCAGTTGGTTTCATCCTACAACCAACAAGAAACAAAGAAAGAGACCAAAGTCAAATCCATAAACGATAGCCGATCGGCTAATAGTCGATGACGTATCGTTCAATATTGAGTCGATGCAATATGCATAGGATCGGCAATGGAGAACAAAGCAAAGGGAAAATTAGATCTACTTGATTGGCTGTAGATATCAATAATATATAATCTATGTCTCAAGATATGTTTAAACCAGGTGATTGGGATAAATCTGACAGTACGCCGAGACAATATAAATCACTTATGTCTAAAAGTACTTTAAGGCAGAGATTATATGTATTTATAGCATAGCCGATGTAATAAATCTAATATGTATCTGCTAATATTCCGATACCACTCTATACTAGGATATCAATATATATTAAATATATTAATCAAGAATCAATCAAATGTTAAGATGACCAAACAGATTAATAACAAGCTTAATATATTTTACCACAATGAGATCTTAATATAGAGCGCAGATTTAGCATATCAAGTAAACATGTAGGAAACACGATAACTGAACCAGGTAAGATCGGCTGAAACCCTGATGCTATCTCTATAAGCAATCATAGAACAAAATAGATATTATGATTTTAGATAATACTTAATAGGTCAGACTTAACTGATGCAGTACTAAGTATAAAGGTCTAAACACATCGATGAAAGCCTTTTGAGATGGTGGGCACACTATATAACCTAGGTCAAAGTTGATATCTAACCCTATCGGCTGTTGTCTAGTAACAGATGTTAGGCGATTGGGGTTAGATAGCAATATTGATTTGGATTATATAGCATATATGATAACTCGATGATTGACGTAAACAGGATTAGAGTGTCATAAAGATGTAAGCACTAATCCCGAGAACGCAAGCCACCATAACAAGTTTTACCTCTTGTCGGAGATCGAACCCGATGCAGCCCAACTTGAAAGCAAGAACTCGTTGAAACTAACAAAAGTAGAAAAGGTGGCGATGCGCCGAAGGTGTTGTTGAACTCACTGTTGTTTAATTACACGGTCTTGGGCTATATTTATACCCAAATACATAATATGTCCTTGTCGGGCATGACTCTTATCTCTATTACTACTCAAAATATGAACAAGTCCATTAGGTAGACTATAACCGGCAAAATCTATCAGGAAATTACTTAAAATAACCTAACTAATAGATACAGTTGTCTTTTTAGACTCTATCCATATTTGGCAATCCTCATGAAGCACATCAAACTGATCCGACAATGATCCCAATGTCATCTTACCGGAATCGGCTACATCGGCTTACGTTGTCCGACTCGGTATCAGCCGATGAACACATTAGCCAATTCAGTTTGCAACTGGCGCGTACTCTGTTTCTGAGAATCACGATTTTCTCCAAATCTGCTACGGCCTTAACTCCAAATCTGATGCACGATTTACCAAATTTGGTCGATAACACATGCCCCCAAGTCCACTATATTTATAGTATTGCGGATTTGCCTAATCTTATCTCCAATAAAATCTAGGGCTTTCCATTCCGATCGTTACCGCACCTCTTTAAATAATAACCACTGCTTTGAAGTTTTTCACGCCGTTATCTCCGTTTTCACTTCTTTAGCCACAATCGTCCCCAACTTCACCAGCGATCTCCTCAAAGACCTCGGCAAACCCGCACGCGATCCCCTTGCGACGGCAACTCCATCTCCGGCAATGTCGACTTTTGCCAATCCCTCTGGTGCCCCATCGGCTGAATTCCCCGAGGTAAGCCCTGTCGGCTATAACTTCTTTTCTTGCTATAGATTGGTTTTCCTCTTCGTGATTCGCTTTTCTCTACTATAGCATCTTTCCAAAAAAGTTGCAGTTCCTAGTCTGGTCCATCCAAACCAATTTTTCTTGGGACCAATCGGCAACACAGACCCTACTGAGTTTATCAATGCCAAGAACAATAGGGTTCCCTTCAGGTTGACAAACCGTAGCTTAGCTCACTGGGCTGGAACCTTCAAATCTTGGCCATCTACTGACAAAACTTGGCCGGATTGGTACAATAGAATACAGGCTAGCAAGCAGACCCATCGGGAAGAACTTGTAATAGCACAATGCTTAGCTTTGACTGTAGTCGATATAACCAAGGATGAACCCATGCTATCGGCTTCAACTTACTTTTGGTCCAACACCCTGAACACCTTCTTGGTTAATCAAGGACTAATGACACCAACCCTTTTGGACGTAGTCATGATCACAGGTTTGGGTATCACCTCATCGGCTAACCCAGTTAGCTTGAATACCAAGAACCAATTTTCTTTCAAAACCCGGGACATCGGTGGTTGGAATGGACTCAAAATATGGGAGCTGGTCCAGTAACCCCCAAAGAACATGCAACTTTTCTCTTGATGTGGCTGAAAAAATTCTTGTTCTACGGTCCGAGTTGTGGCCCTACCACCAATTGGCATCATGGCCGAAGCCCTAGCAGATAAGAAGCAATTTCCTTTGGGCAAGTATCTGCTAGGATATCTCTATCCGACCTTGAACTCTGCATCAGCTCGGATTGCCATAAACTATACCATCGGCACAACTGGCACTTGGTGGCTCTTGCAGACCTGGCTCAACCTGCACACCCTCAAAGCTGCTAAGAGACCAGCATTAACAGAAGCCGATTTCCCATCAACACAGCCGACCACAGACGATGATGGCAATGAGGTTAAAACTCGCCGATGCATGTCCTTTGGAGAGGCAACATCTACATACATATGATCAAAGCTATCAGCTGGTCTCTTTAGCAATTGGTTCGGCAACTTCTATGAGGGATTTCCAAGGGATTCAAGAATTTGGTTTCTTATGAACATTTTCAAGACTTTGAACTCCCAGCCGATTTCTTATTTGACAAAATCAACTCTGAAAAATTTGAAAAAACCAGAGAAGTTTTTATAACCGCCATATCCCCTTGTATACTCCCTGTCGGCATCCATCAGGGCAGAAATGTTCAAGTCTCATATGAGTTTTATCATCCGATAAGTGCTGCTTGACAATTGGAAATGAGCCAGCTATCAATCGGCTTGTATTTTGTGGACAAGATCTAAACCAGAGGAGAAATCACCTCATCCCTTAAGATGGACAGGCTGCTAAATATTCCAGGACCTTCACTAGGCAGCGTTGACAACATCGAGTTAGCCATGGTGGATAGAATGGAAGAAACATCTTTTTCATCAATTGGCTTCCATGTATATCACTACTATTTATCCAGAGTGAAGGGTTACGCGGAAGCTACGCTAGCCGAAAACAAAAATTTCTACCGCGCAAACCAGGAACACTTGCAAGTAAGGGCCGATAGATCGTTACCGATTAAAGTAGAGTGCAGCGGAATAGCCAATCAGGGCAATCCGATCCGGAACAGTGTAGCCTATTCCCGGAGACAGCCGATTCGCCAATCAGCCGATTCGAGTCGTCCGGCCGCGTTCTCACGCCTCGCTCCGATGCGCCCGACCGCAGCCGATCAAGAGCGCGCAACGTAGCAGCGCCTCTACCGGTATCCACACGTCCGGGGACAGAACGCCGTACACCCGTGTGCTAGCACGCGATGCAAGGCTAGGGTTTGGCTCGAAAGTGGGGAGGGTTTCCGTGGAGATTGATCTCGGCGACTTCTGTTGCACGTGATGCAATTGACGTCTCACAGCTCTCCACCCCTCCCTCCTTTATATAGAGTTGGCCGACTGGGACTAGTGGCCGATTAGGACTCTATTTTGAATCGGATCTCATCCGTATCTCATAGAGTTGGCCGCCCCACACGTCGTAAGCCCATAGGACTCTATCCGATCGGATCCCTATCCGATCGAGCCGTATCCGAGTCCAACTCGAATATCTATTCTATCCCCTTAAGCGTGCGACCCCGTAGGTTCAGGTATACTCGGTTTCGGCTATAGTCTAACTTAGCCGATCGTCGGCTCGAGTCCAACTCAGCCACTGTCAATAGCGGCGCCTAGCAAGCACATATTGACACCATAGTATACAAGAATATAATATCGGCTCGAACCTGTAATGTGTACACAAATCCCTTTGCCTCACGATACCGGTTAAGCTATAGGCAAGATGTGTGCCATCCCTTCAATAGCTTAACCATTCACTCGAACCGTATTGGATTATCCGTCGTTGATTGACTCCTCAATCAACTTAGCATGGCCATGCATTTCCATAATCCATTACCTCGAGGGCCAGAGATATCTCTCCAAAGGAGGGGCAAATTCCATCTTGATCACTCACATCCCACTCCATGTTTCATAGCAAACCCGAAAACTACCTTTATAACTATCCGTTACGGAATAGGGTTTGGTAGTCCCAAAGTAGGCTACTACACATGTTGGAATCCATGGTGATCTCGGTCTAAGGACTTTGTACCAACACTACCGAGACCAACTAATGGCACATTAATTCTGTAGTGTCTCATGGTGGGTCTATCCAACAATGTGTTCTCTAACACATATGTCCATGTTTATTGATTTGGTATCTCCATACCCATGATCTACGAGACATGATCATCAATCAATAAACATGCCGATCTTAGAATCATATTTGTTCCAACAATATGACATATGATCAGGGATCGTTTAGAAATAGATTCATACATATCGAGTCTCATAAATAAGTCACGTACTTATTGATCAATACAAGATGTCTATTTCATGGAACTGAATAACACTTTATTCATTTATACATAAACATTGACGTGATATCCAACATCTCCATGTTGCCTCTAGTGCATATCACTAACACAGAGTTGGTTCCACAAGTAAGCATTCTTCCTTTTGTCAGATTCTTCATTGCCAGCTAACATCTTTCAATATTTGACCACTTCTTTTTCCTTGTTTTGCACACCACAGACTCCTCACCTCCTCATGCCAGTCAAAGTGGAGCAGTTATCTGTTATGCTGCAGGAATTCTTCTAAATGGTGGTAGACTAGTGTTGATCGCAAATCGTACCGGAAGTACGTTGACTTAGAAACCGCTCACTGGCCTTAGAGATTTGCTTTACTCTAGTGCAGGTCCAAAAATACTGCTTCTTGTGTTCGTAGGTGTGCCAGTTGGTTTGATCCTGCATCCAACAAGAAACAAAGAAAGAAAGTAAGTATTAGTCTATAAACGATAGTCGATCGACTGGTGGCCGATGACGTATCGTATGGTGATAAGCCGTTGCAGTATGCACTGAATCGGCCAAGGAAATTAAACCTAATTGATCGGCTGAAGATATTCATAATACATAATCTAAATATCAAGATACATTTAAACTAAGTGATTGGGATAGATCATTAGCGTACCGAGACAATATAAAGCACTTAAGTCTAAAAATACTTTAATATGCAGATTATATATATTTATAACGTAGCCGATGTCATAGATCTAATGTGTATCGGCTAGTACTTCGATACCACTTTGTACTGAGATATCATTGTGAACTAAATATATTAAGCATGAACCGATCAGGTGTTAAGATAGCCTAACAGATCGATAACAAGCTTAACATATTTAATTATAATGAGATCTTAATTTAAAGGACAGCTTTAACATATCAAGTAAATATAAAATATACAAGACAGTTAAAACAGGTAAGATCGGCTGAAACCCCGATACTATCTCTAATAGTACTCATGAGATAATACAGATATTATGATTCTAAGTATTACTCAATAGGTTGGAGTTAATCGATGCAGCATTAAGCGTAAGAAGAAGCACAAGATCTAAACAAACCTATGAAAACCTTTTGAGATGGTGGATATACCATATAATCTAAATCGACGATGATGCCTAACCTTATCGACTGTTATCTGATAACAGACTAGCCGATTAGGGTTAGATCGCATTATCGATCTAGGTTATATGGCATATATGATAACTTGACGATTTACGTAAACAAGATTAGAGTATCATAATGAAGGAAGCACTAATCCCGAGAGCGCAAGCTGCCATGACAAGATTTTACCTTTTCGTCGGAGATCGAACTCGACGCAGCCCAACTAAAAGCAAGAACTCATTGAAACTATTAAAAGAAAAGGGTGGCGATGCGCCGAGATTGTGTTGAACTTTATTGTTATATTTTTACATGGTCTTGGTGAAAGGTTACGCGCAGGCTACGCTAGCCGAAAACAAAAAATTTTCTACCGCGCAACCCAGGAACACTTCCAAGTAAGGGCCGATAGATCATTATCGATTAGAGTAGAGTGCAGCGGACTAGCCAATCAGGGCTATCCGATCTGGAACAGTGCTGGCCGATGACAGCCGATTTGCCGACAGCCGATTCCCGGGGATAGCCGATTCACCAATCAGCTGATTCGCAGATACCACAGTCGATCCGAGTCGTCCGACCGTGTTCTCGCGCCTTGCTCCGATGTGCCCGACCGCAGTCGATTCCACCACACCCGATTCGTAGCCGACGAACAGCACCGCAACGTAGCAGCGCCTCTACCGGTATCCACACGTCCGGGGACAGAACGCCGAACACCCGTGTGCTAGCACGCAATGCAAGGCTAGGGTTTGGCTGGAAAGTGGGGAGGGTTTCCGTGGAGATTGATTTCGCTGACTTCTGTTGTGCCAAATCAGATTGATTCGTTTCAATTCGATGCCGCAACTCTCCACCCCTCGCCCCTTTATATAGAGTTGGCCGGTTGGGCCTAGAGGCCCACCGGTACTCTATTTTAGATCGGATCCTATCCGAATCTCATAGAGTTGGCTGGCCGGACTTCGTAAGCCCATAGGACTCTATCCGATCGAGCCGTATCCGAGTCCAACTCGAATGCCTGTTCTTATCCCCTTAAGCATGCGACCCTATAGGTTCAGGTATACTCGGTTTCGGCTATAGTCCAACTTAGCCGATCATCGGCTCAAGTCCAACTCAGCCGACCTGTCAACAGCGGCGCCTAGCAGCACATATTGACACCATAGTATACAAGAATATAATATCGGCTATGAACCTGTAATGTGTACACAAATCCCTTTGCCTCACGATACCAATTAAGCTATAGGCAAGATGTGTGCCATCCCATCAATAGCTTAACCATTCACTCGAACCGTATTGGATTATCTGTCTGTTGATTGACTCCTCAATCAACTTAGCATGGCCATGCATTTCCATAATCCATTACCTCGAGGGGCCTAGAGATATCTCTCCAAAGGAGGGGCAAATTCCATCTTGATCACTCACATCCCACTCCATGTTTCATAGCAAACCCGAAGACTATTTTTATAACTACTCAGTTAGGGAATAGCGTTTGGTAGTCCCAAAGTAGGCTACTACACATGTTGGAATCCATGATGATCTCAGGTCTAAGGAATTTGTACCAACACTACCTGAGACCAACTAATGGCACATTAATTCCTGTAGTGTCTCATGGTGGGTCTATCCAACAATGTGTTCTCTAACACATGTGTCCATGTTTATTGATTTGGTATCTCCATATCCATGATCTATGAGACATGATCATCAATCAATAAACATGCCGATCTTAGAGTCATATTTGTTCCAATAATATGACATGTGATCAGGGATCATTTAGAAATAGATTCATGCATAAAGAGTCTCATAAATAAGTCATGTACTTATTGATCAATACAAGATGTCTATTTCATGGAACTGAATAACACTTTATTCATTTATACATAAACATTGACAATGATATCCAACATCTCCATGTTGCCTCTAGGGCATATCACTAACACTTGGGTTGTATTTGTACCAAGATACAAGATAAGTCCTTGACGGACACAACTCCTATCTCTATCACAATTTGAATTACGGATGTAAGCCTAAAACAAACTTTTGCCGATATTATCTATAAGGAAACTATTTAAAATATCCCAATTAACAGATACAATTGCCTTTCCTGGACTCTATCCATGTATGACAATCTCCATGAAGCACTTTATCCGAATCCGAAGATAATTCCTACGTCTTTTCCCCAAGATCAGTCATACCAATCATCCTTATCGAAATCGGCTGCATCGACTATCCTTGTCCTGTTCGGTATCAGTCGACAGTCTCCTTAGCCGATTCGATCACCAACCGATGAACTCCTTAGCCGATTCGGTCAGCAGGTGCGCACCCTGTCTTAGGAAAAACTCGATTCTCTCCAAATCGGCTTCGGCCTTAGATCCAAACCTGATAATTTGCTTACCAAATTTGGTCGTTAACACATGCCCCCGAAGTCCGCTATATTGTTAATGTTGCAGATTTGCCGAATCTTATCTTAGAGATATGTTAGGCTTTTCGTTTCGGCCGTCATCACTCTTCTTTAAATAGCAACCAATGCCTCAGAGTTTTTCACGCCATCACTTCCGCCTCCGTTGCCTTAGTCCAAAACGTCTTCAATCTCCACCGGTGACCTCCCCGGCGCTCTTCGGCGACCTCGCAGACTTCTCCGCACAACGGCGAACCCGTTCCAAGCGATGTCGACGTCGACCACCCCGTCCACGGCGCCATTGGCCAAATTTCCAGAGGCAAGCCTTATAAGCTTTAACTCCCCTTTTTTACCACAATTTGGCATTCGCCCTTTGTAATTTTCCTTTTTTCTTTCTTGTCCATTGTAGCATCTCGCACACCAAATTGCAATTCCCAACCTCATCCATCGCAACCAGTACCTCTTAGGGCCAATCGGCAACCAAGAACCCTCAGAGTTCATCTATGCCGGAACCAACCGGATCCCCTTTCGGCTGTCAAACTCTAATCTCGCACATTGGAGCGGAACTTTTAAATCACGGCCATCAACCGATAAGACTTTGCCAACATGGCATAGCAGGGTGTCAGCTAGCAAACAGAACCATTGGAAGAATTAGGGATAGCACAGTGCTTAGCCTAACTATAGCCGACATGCCTAAAGATGAACCCCTGCTATTGGCTGCCAGTTACTTTTGGTCCAACACTTTAAATGCTTTTATCTTCAACCAAGGACCAATGGCTCCCACTCTTTTGGATATCACAATGATCACGGGTTTGGATATAACAGCATCGGCTAACCCAATTAGTATGAACACCAAAGGTCAGTTTTTCTTCAAAATCTGAGCCATCGGAGGCTGGAATGGATTCATAAGTCAAAACATGGGAACCAACCCAGTGGACTCCAGAGAACACGCAGCTTTCCTTCTTATGTGGCTGGAAAAATTTCTGTTTTTTGGTTCAAGCTACGACCCCACAACTAACTGGCAACACATAGCCGAAGCCTTAGTGGAAAAGAGGCAATTTCCTTTGGGAAAATACCTATTAGGGTACCTTTATCAGATGTTGAACAACACATCGGCTAAAATTCCCACAAGTTCAGCTATCGGCACTGGAGGTCCCTGGTGGCTGCTGCAGATATGACTAAACTTGCACACATACAAAGTTGCTCAGATGCCAGACTTGCAAGATGTCATCTTGCCATTAGCACAACCGACAACAGATGAAGATGGCGATGAAATCACAACACGACAATGTATGTCATTTGGAGAGGCATCATCTTCGTATTCCGGAGCTAAACTTTCAACCGATCCCTTCAAGCACTGGTTTGGCAACTTTTATGATGGGTTCCCAACAACTTCAATGATTAGGTTTGCCTATGAGAATTCCGAAGACTTCGAACTCCCTAATGACTTTAGATTTGATGAAATAAACTCTGAGAAATTTGAGAAGTCTAGGGAAGTCTTTACATTGGCTATATTTCCCTGTATCCTCCCAGTCGGCATCCATCAAGGCAGAAACGTACAAGTGTCTTATGAATTTTACCATCCTATGAGTACTGCCAGACAACTAGGCATGGGACCATTGCTGGTTGATCTATCCTTCGTGGATAATATTCAAACCAGAGGCGAAATCGGCTTAGGCCTCATGATGGATAGGCTGTTAAGCATTGAGGGCCCCCAGTTGGCATCATAAACAACATCGAGCTGGCTATAACGAGGTCTCCAATCTTCCGATGGTGGAATGAATGGAGAAAACACTTGTTTCACCAATCGGCTTCCATGTACCTCACTAACATATACCCGAACCTGATCCCAGAAGCAAGCACTTCTCCCTCTTGTCATTTGTTATTTATTGTCGGCTATCCTTCTTTACCATTTGACTAACTCTTTTGTTTGCAGACTACCGATTTATCTCCTCCACACATCAGCAACACCGGGGTGGCCATCAACTATGCCATTGGCATTCTTCCCAACAACACTGGACTGGCCCCTTCACGAATCGGCTACAATGCCCCTAGGGCATCAACCGTGCTTCAAGGAAAGACCTCAAAGCCACTTCAAAGGAAGAAAAGAACCAAGCCATCGGTTGCCGATCCACCAGCTGTACAAAAGAAAACCTCAAAGAGATAGAAAACAACTACAGCTGACGATCTGCCGCCCTTGGATCCATAATTGGAATCGTTCTTGGAACAAGAAGAAGTGAATGAAGCTATTGACGAGGCTGCGACTGGAACAAGTTAACCACAGAAAACCGTGCAGACGCCACCAGCTGATGACCGAGCTCAAAAAACACCAAGCCCTCCAAGACGTCAACCTCAACCTCGACCTCAACCGGTATGCATTTATCCAAAATCCTCTTCCCCAAATTTCACATACAACCCCTCATTAAGTTCTTTTTTTTGCAGAAAAAGAAGTTGGCCTCGAGGAAGAAATCGGCTCCAGCCCCATCGGTAATCTTGACTTTGAACTCTTTTCAATTTTTTTAACTAACCGATGCTTAGTCGAACTTGTCTTTCTTTGTGTACAGCCTCCTCACTCTCCAACACCTTCCCCCAAGCATCTAGTAAAACAACTCCATTGGCTAGGGGCAGCCACAAACGTTGAGGCAGAAACAACATCGGCTCCTGTCATCCCTATAAGTCTTTCTCTTCATATCGTCTACTTTCAAAGTCCTTGATGACTACTTATCAAATCCAATATTCTCTTTGTAGGCTCTAGTCAATATGTTTCCTTTTGATATAAAGGAATTCATGGATGACGAGGAAGACACCACCAACAAGATTCTAACCTTTGTTGCCGATGATTTAAAAACAACACTGCAAGAATTGGCTCGTCAGTTAGAAAGTTCTTTAGACTTCCTAGTCGCTGACTATGGAGCGATCAGAGCCCGATTCGAAGAAATTAAAGATCGACTCCCAGACCACATAGCCGACGCCATCTCCCAAGGAGTATATCTCGAGCAACATCGGCACAAATTTGAAAGAGCCAAACAACGGATAGCCGATCAGCGAGAAAGGACATCCCTTGAAGCTACAATAGAAGCCAATCGGCGATCCATACTAGAAGACAAGACCAAACTCGATGAGATGACAGCTATGCCAACTTCTAATCTTGATTGGCTGCGCAAACGGAAAGAGGAGCTGCTAGCCGAACTCGCCAAGTGTGATGCTGATATAGTATATGAAGAACAAAGTCTTGTCGATCTCCCGAGAATAATATTAGATCAGAAATCTAGGCTAAAGGCTTGAATGAAAAATTTATTAGACCTTACTAAAGCCTTGAAGGTAATCCCCGGGAATTATGCAGCCGACCTCAAAGACATCAAAGAAGTTGACCGAATTCGGCAAAGAGCAATATCGGCAATCAACAACTTCATATCCGGCTAAGCCGATTTATGTAATAGGGCTAGAACTTGATCACTTGTGAACTTCAACTTCTGTAATATAACTTTTGTGTTGACCCTTTTTGTGAACTCCTGCAATGTTACTTGTAATATAATCTTGTAATCTGTTATATCTGTCATGCATTGAAAATTTTCCAAAATCCACAAAAATTCTGAAGTCCACCTGTGTTCACTTGTGCGTGTATATATATGCCCCCTAATTTTATAATGTCAGCTGATCATTGATAAAATTATAACTTAGAGGACGATATCAGGCAAAGTCGGCCATGATGCATTGTCAGAAACATAACCGATTATGATAAGAATAAAATGACTATGGGCGATATAACTTATATTGGCCATCACATATCGATAGAACCTAGCCGGTTATGATAAATTTGAAAAGACTAAGGGCGATACGAACCATATTGGCCATCTAGAGGGGATGTAAACACATCGGCTATCATGTATTGGCTTATCATAGCCGAATCATGAATTGATCCAGACACTTGGATAATATTTCTTCAAGTATTTTTCGTTCAGAGCCCTTACAAAAATTTCTCCATCAAGCCCTTGCAACATGTAGGCTCCTTTGGAAACACACCTGTAAATTTAAAGGGCTCTGCCCAATTTGGTGACCACTTGCCAAATTTATTATCACGACACCAACCGGCAAGATCAACTTCCAAACCAACTCGCCTTCTAAAAACGATTTCAACACAACCTTCTTGTTGTAATGACAAGCGACTATTTCCTTATCTCTTGTCACCTACTCCAAAGCACGCAACCTGGATTGGACCAAGTCTTAGGATTCATCTACAATAAGATTATGATAATCATCGGCTGTCCATTCATTTTGCAATTCAATCCTTCTAGAGCCGATGACACTTTCACATGGCAAGACGGCCTCATGCCCATAAACTAGCTTGTACGGAGGCACTTGAATCAATCCATTACAAGCCATCCGATAGGACCATAATGCTTCGGCTAATCGGCTATGCCATTGCTTTGGGTAATCAGAGATCTTTCTCTTTATTAATTTGATCAGACTTTTGTTAGATGCCTTTGCTTGTCCATTAGCCTAGGCATAATATGGTGAATAATTTAGCAATTTGATCCCCATGCTTTTTGCAAACTGGACAAACTCATCAAATACAAATATGGATCCCTGATCGGTTGTTATTGTATAAGGAATACTGAATCGGTAAATGATATGCTCTTTAACAAACTGGATCACGTCACCAGAATCCCCATAATATTTAAAGCAGTCTTCTAGCATTGGTGGCCAAAAATACCCAGCTCGTTGAAGCAGCCACTTCATCTTGTGAGTCGACTGATGAGTACACATATCCCTTCATGCACTTCGCCCATCACCACCTTGGCTTGATCGAGACTTAAACATCTTAGCACCACTCCATCAATCATCTGATAGTTTAGATCATCATCGAGCAAAACATATCGCAGAGCCTTGTAGCGCAATTTTCTCAAAGCCGATTGAGAAGGATTCTTGAGATAATTATAAACATCGTACCTCCAATCATCGGCTGCGATCGTTGCAATTTCTACCTCGATGTCCTTGACCATCTGCTTGTATCCCGATGCCCCCTGTGCCAAATCATTAGCTTCAATGTTTTGTTCTTGAGGGATGTGTGTCAAAGTCACTAGCCGAAAATTTTGCATCAACTCTTGGCATTTTTCATAGTAGATCACCAACGCATCATTTTTGCACTCATATTCTCCAGCTAGCTGATTGATGACCAGCAACAATTCACCCATGTTCTCCACGGTATCGGCTTCAACTTCCTTCAAAAGTTGCAATCCTTTGAGCACTGCTTCGTACTCGGCCTGGTTGTTTGTAGCATAGGGCTTAATAGTGTAAGAAAATTCAAAACTTGCCCCCTTAGGTGATATGATGACCAAGCCGATACCGCAGCCATGAGTACAAACCGAACCGTCAAAGAATAAAGTCCAAGGAACTACGTCGACTGTGCCGATTTAGTCATCATGATGCTCAACAATAAAATCAGCTAGAGCTTGTCCTTTAACTGCCTTGGGTGACTCATACCTGAGGTCGAACTCTGTTAAGACATAAATCCATTTGCCAACTCTTCCTTTTAGTACTGGAGCCGATGGCATATATTTGACAACATCGGCTTTGCAGACTATCGTGCATTCATTGGATAACAAATAATGCCTTAGCTTCGTGCATAAAAATACAAGCATAGACGTAACTTATCCACCGGGGAATACCTTGTCTCAGCATCCAGAAGCCGTCTGCTCAAATAGAGTATTTCTCTTTCCTTGCCCTCAAACTCTTGGATTAAGACAGAGCCGATTGACTTCTCATCGGGTGATAAATAGAGCTTGAAATGCATCCCTTTTTGTGGAGGAATCAATTCAGGAGGGAAACTCAAATATTCCTTGATGTTGTCTAAGGCCTTTTATTGCTCTTCGCCCCAAGTAAATTGCTGGTCGACTTTCAGCCTTAGCAAAGGTGTAAAGGGCTCCATCCTTCCAGATAGATTGGCAATAAATCTTCTAGTGAAATTCACCTTGCCGACTAGCGATTGAAATTGCTTCTTGTCCTGTGGAGGCTGAATTTTTTTTATTGCATTGATGCTTCTTCGTGTTACTTCAATCCCCCTTTCATGGAGAAGAAAGCCCAAAACTCTCCAGCCGATACGCCAAAGGCACATTTCGTGGGATTCAGCTTCAGGCCATATTTCCTTGTTCTTTCCAACACTTTCCTAAAATCGATTATATGGTCATCAATCTCCTTTGGTTTTATGACCATGTCATCAATGTAAATTTCAACAAATAAGGCGATTAGATCATGAACGATTTAGTTCATAACCCTCTGATACGTAGCTCCAGCGTTCTTTAGACTGAAAGTCATTACAACCCATTCATATAAGCCGATTGCGCCAGGGCATCTGAAAGCAGTCTTATGGATGTCTTCTTCTGCCATGAAAATTTGATTATATCCAGCGTTGCCATCCATAAAACTTATGATTTTGTGTCCTGCAGCAGCATGCACCAACAAATCGGCAATCGGCATTGGTGTTCATCCTTAGGGGCAGCTTTGTTGAGATCACGAAAGTCGATACACACCCTAAGTTTGTCGTTCTTCTTGATCATTGGAACTATGTTAGGAACCCACTCAGCATATCGGCAAAGCCGAATGAAACCAGCATCATACAAATGAGTGATTTAGGCCTTGATAGCATCATACATATCAGCCTTGAACCGTCTAGGTGCTTGCTTAAACGGCCGATATGTTGGTTTGATAGTTAGCCGATGTTCAACAATCGATCGGCTAAGTTCTGACATCTCAAAATACTCCCAAGCAAAGCAATCCTTATATCCCTTCAAAAGTTCTATAAGCTTGGTTCTAAATTAAGACAATTTTTTACTAATGAATGTCGACCTAGGCCTATCTCCAAGAACTTTATCGACTTCTTCCAAGTCGTCGGCCGACATGAAGCCTTGTCCTAAGTGTTAACACTGAAATTTGGTAATCGACTCCCCAAGTCTGCAAAGACAAAGTAGAGTCGGATCGGCTGGAGATAGGGGTCGCATCGGCTAAGGAATGATCAGCTGCGAGGCCAATCGGTTAAGGTTGGATCAGACAGGGGCAGCCGATAGCCGATTCCAGCTCTGGAAGAGATGAGACCGTTTCTAATAGAGAAGTTTGATGATAAACAGAGGATTCGGTTGTTAATTGCGTGTTAAATGATATTGCCACTTATGGATAGTGTCCTATAACGATAATTGTATCTGTAATTTAGGGGTTTGTTTAAGCTGTTAGTTGTAACACGGCATGGGTCTCACTCGAGACAATGTTGTGTTTTAAATAGTAGTTTAGATAGAGTCTAGGGTTTGTACAGATAATTGTATCTTGGGTATAAATAGGACCCGAGACCCCCTGTAAAAAATACATACAATCAATCAAACCTTCGGTGCATCGCCAACTTTTCTTCAGACGAGCACTCTGTTTGGCAACGGGCTGCATCATTTCGATCCCGAGATCTAGGTAAATGCTTGTCGTTAGTGGTATAATCTATTGTTTCTAGTGCTTCCATCGTAATGACACATTAGAATCAGGAGATTATACTGCGCTATTTATCATATAGCGCATATAAAATAGATCAATGTTTAGATCTATCCCGCCATTGGCCGGTTCTAGCAAGAACTTGCAGCCAATAGGCTAGATCTAAAGGTTGGTTGTTTTATATGCGGTATCCACCGTCTCGAGAGATATAAATCGGCTGCAACAGATTGGGTTGTTTTTTTGTACTTAATGCTGCATCATGTTTGAACTATTAAGTCGTTCTTAGAGCTGCCGATGGTCTGTTCGGATGGATATATATTGTTTAGAGACAGTGTCGGGGTTTCAGCCGGCCTTATCTGTCCTGATATGTTTCTTTTGATATATTTATTATTAGATCTGTATTAGGACTGCCTCTTATGTTAAGATTGCATTCCTGTCGGACGTTGCCAACCGAAATCGGCCTATCATCGACAGCCGATGGCCAATTTCTAGGCTATGCATTCGATTTAGGAGTGATATCTTTCTATAAGATTCATCGGAGTACTAGCCGATTCCTTGTTAGCTTTCCAGTATCGGCTAGGTTATCGATCCATATATTTAATATTCTTCACTGTATTTGGGTTAAGCGGCTGATGCTGTCTCGGTATAGCCGATCGATTTCAGTCACTTGGCTTAAATATAGTATAGAATAGCATATATATGTTTATGGATTCCCTTAGCCGATCCAATGGGGATCTAACTTAACACTTAATGCCTATTCTCTTGTTTTTCTTGTCAATTAATAGATCAAATCAACTGGCACGCCTTGCACTGAACAGGCAGCCGAGAAGGACCTGCGCTGGAGTCAAGCGAGATCTCCCAGACCAGCGCATGAGAGAGATTTCTCATCAACACGCTTCTTGGCACGCCCAGTTGGACTTTCTTTGTCGGCTCGACTCGGACGCATAGATTCAGCCGGCAAGATGGTCGACTCCAAGAGCCCCCTCGTTTCCCAGGACAACATTGTGCCTGTAAAGATGGAACAATTATCGGCTGAACAGCAAGCCGAATATAAGAAGATGGTCGAAGAGCTCCAGGCTAACTATTTACAATCTTTCACCCAAACAAGATCTGGGGCTGTGCACCAAAAATACAAGTTTAGCCTGACCGTTACTAAGGCATCTTCCTCTGGTGACACAAAAGGCAAACAGAAGGTGGACGAGCCGACCCAGGTACAGGATGATCTGGCTGTATATTCTCTAGAAGATCGGATTGACTCGACCGTTCACCATGCATTGGTCAACCAAAGTAGCATCTTGGTTAACACTCTCAATAACATGATCGCTACTGTGGTAGACGCCAAGATAGCCGACCAGCTGCAACGGGGGCCAATGTACTTTACAGATGGCCAATTTCCTGGTTACAGGACGCTGGTCACGCAGAATCGGCCAATCCCACTGATAGCACAACAAGGGCCACCGGGAGGAGCCCTCGGTCAGCCAAATCCAGGCGAATCATCTATAAGGCCGGCGGTTACTATACTGAATCGACAACAGCCGTTGTCCCATGATCAGACTGCTAATATATTCAATGACAATCGGCAGTTAGAGCCGATTGATCCAGACAGACGACACAATGCCGGTGGCTGACAACTATTTCTAGGACCGCCAACGCCACAACCGGTACATCAGCCACCTCCTGCTGGTCATCCCTACCAGTACCAAGGAGGCCGTCAAGATCATCATTATAGGCCTCAGACGCCGCCACCGCTGTATCGGCAAGCACCCGCGCCGCATGACCCATACGAGCCGATATAGCAAGACAACCGGACATGGGCCGATCTGATCGCAGACGTCATGCGCGATCAAATCGGCCTCAAGCCGAAAGACTCCAGGAACATGTATCGGTATCCCTATCCGGAGCACTTCGAACGGATCCCATTGCCTAACCGATACAAGATCCCAGATTTTTCGAAGTTCTCAGGGCAGGACAATATTTCAACATACGAGCATGTTAGCCGATTCTTGGTGCAATGCAGTGAAGCATCGGCTATAGACCCCTTGAGAGTTCGATTGTTCCCTCTTTCTCTTTCAGGATCAGCCTTTACTTGGTTCTCCTCATTACCCTACAGCTCGATTTAGAGTTGGGCTGATCTTGAAAAAGAATTCCACAGCTATTTCTACTCTGGCAACCACGAGATGAATTTGTCGGACCTCACCAGCATCAGGCAAAAGCACAACGAATCGGTCCAAGAATACATCCAACGCTTTAGGAGATGAGGAAACGATGTTACAGCCTGGTGCTATCAGACGCCCAGCTGGCCGATCTCGCCTTTCACGGCTTAATCGCGCCAATCCGAGAATGATTCTCTGTGCAGGACTTTGACAGCCTAGCCCACTTGGCGCAGAAGGTGACGGCCCACGAACAGCGATTCCAAGACACCAGGAAGGCCGTCAAAAATATAACTCAGGTCATCGTCGAGTCCAACAACGAGTCCGATGACGATGACGCAGAAGTGGCAGCAGCCGAATGGGCCAAGAACAAAAAGGCCATCGTCTGCCAATGGCTGCTGAAGACGCCTAAGGAAGAAAGGTACGACTTCGACATCACCAAGGCCGACAAGATTTTTGACTTACTGCTCAAGGAAAAGTAGATTCAGTTGCCCGAAAATCATGTGATCCCGTCGACCGAAGAGCTGAAGAAAAAGAAGTACTGCAAGTGGCACAACTCCACATCCCATGCCACCAATGACTGCAAGGTCTTCAGGCAGCAAATCCAGTTGGCGATCGAGGCCGGGAAGCTGATGTTCGCCAATTCAAATCGACCGATGAAGGTAGATGGCAATCCCTTCTCGGTTAACACGGTCCAAGCCAGCCCCAGGCAAGCTGATCGGCAGGACAGAATGGCGTACAGCTTAGTCAATGTATCGATCGGGGTCAAGGCAGAAGGCGATCAAAATGGATCTTACGCCGTGCCAATTAATATGGTACGCCCAGTCATCAGATCGGCTGACCGACGGCCGATCCATGAACGAAGCCAATACCGTCATCAGTATCGGTCTCGGCATGAAGAAGCTCACGATGAAGAATCTCGTCAGCGCGAGCCAAACACCCAAAGCCGACGATACAAGGCTGTCACACCCAGAAATTCAAACCCGAATTTCCAGACTATTCTGTGTATTTAATCCCTGTCCAGGCATGAACCAGGGTACACAAAATGACAAATCAATACACATATCCATACGTATAAATGAAGCATATAAATACTTACAAAAGAGGCACTTAGTCCTCACACCCGAAAGGGAACAGCAGCGGAAAAGGACGATCCTAACGGGGCTTCAGCTCCACTCCATAGGCAAACTCAACTGGGGTCTGAGCCTTGGTCTTCAAACACCGTCTTCAACTTAGAAGCACTACACTTCTGAAGGGGGGAGAAAATGCAAGGCTGAGTACAACCACGTACTCAACAAGCCACACCAAGGAATGCAGACATGCGAGAGAGGCAAGGAGGGGCTTGGGGCTACTTTGCGGAAAGGCGGTTGCAAAACACTTTATTTTGGAAACTGGGAAAGCTGTTGAGTAGTTAAGTCAATATTAATCCTCCACTGAACAACGTTATCCCCACGTTGAACAGGACCAACCAATTCCCACCTGGTCTAATCCAGATTAGTAAGCCAATTTATTAAGGGTGGGACTAATCAAGGTGAAGCTGGTCGATCGCCCATAACTGTGGGCACGGCTATTCGAATAGTTTTACTCTGATCAGAGGTCCACTACTTTACCCACAAGACACGATTCCACATATGTTGCCATGCCCCGAAGTATCGCCACGATACTGCAAAGGGGGAAATCGTGACAAGACCTATAGCATAACTCCCCCTAACCAAGCGAATCCACACCAAGGTTTCGCCCCCACTCCCGGTTCCTAGGATGTGGGCAGCCCCCCCCCGAGTGCCGCGGTGAATCCAGCAGCCCAGCAACCCTTATACCGGGGCCGACTGAAACTCCATCACGCCCACCCTCGCCACGGATCGTCGGCTAGGGAAAAGCTATACTACGGATCCAACAGTTGCCCATTCTTGCTTGTGGTAAGCACTGAATGTCTTCCAGGGTTTCCCATGAACCGGTCCTTAATTGCCATGGGTGCGACAAGCCAAAACCATGCACCCACAGCCCACCATTTAGTCATATTATAGTTGGGATATTACGACCAATAAAACATGGCCAAGTGTTCCGAGCTTGCAGCTCAACTGAACTAAGTTTAGATAGTGTGATTATCCCATTTAGTGAGCTAGTGGTAAATAAGCATGGCTAAGCATATAATTCTAGCAAAAGTCATGTAAGTGACTAAAGCTAGTCAAATTATCACCCAAGGTTTGACAAAGGACGGATATCAAAAGGGTATGGCACAAGCAAACAGATAGGTAATCCCATCATTTTATGTAATTAGCAAAATAATGCAATTTTATTGGCAAATAGTGAAACATTTGTAAAATAGGTTCAATATGCTTCAAGTGGAGTGTGACTTGCCTTGCTTCTTCCAACCAACTTCTGAACTCTTCGCGAGCAGGCAAAACGAGGGAAAACCCTAATAAAAACCAAATAACAGCACATGAAAAGTAAACCAACATGTAGAGCTCAATTTTAGATAAATTTTGCAATTTGAATGGCCCAATTTGGAGTTTAAATGAATTACATAAATTTTAGAAGTTTTGGACCATTTAATGAATTCTATAAATTAATTAGATTTATAGCGCAATTTTTAATTATTTTTCAAAGGAAAAAAAAGGCCGATGCCGACGTCGCGGCCGAGGGCCGATGTCGCCGGGCATGGGCGCGGCATGACATCGGCGAGCCGGATCTTGGCACGTCGCGGCTAGGCGACGTCGCCCGCGGCCGGCGCGGTCCATGGGCGGTCCAAATCGTGGCGAACACGTGGCGCCGTCGGCAGCCACGCGGTGGCCACGCGGGCAGCCGGATGGATGGCCACGATCGCCTCGAGGCGGATCGGGCGCGAGAGCGGCGACGGCCGGCGACGGTGCGGCGGCGACGCACGTGGCCCGATGGTCGCCGGCGGCGGCCATCGGCGCGGCGATGAGCTGCGGAAGGCGGCGGAGGAGGCGAAAAGAGGGGAGGGCTCACTGGCCGGTGGGAAAAGGCGGCGCGGCGATCGGTGGCGAGCGGAGGAGGCGGCCGGCGTCCGGGCGCACGACAACAGGGCGGTTCGGCCACGGTCGACGACGGCAGAGGGGTGGCCGATGCACGGGGGTACGCGACGGAGCCGATGGAGGGGACAACACGGCTCAGGGAATGGCGAGGCGGCGGGAAGCGGCGGCCGGAGGCGGCCATGGCGGCGGCGGCTCGGGTCTCACAGCGGCAAGGCGCTCCTGCGGCGATCCGGGCGCGGGAAGCGGCGATCGGGGAGCGTGGCACGGTGGCGAACGCGGTGGCGGGCTCGGACAATGGCGCCGACGCTTGGGGCGGCAGTGGCACTCGACCGGAGGGAGGCGGCGAGCGGCGGAGGAAGGGTAGGCGTGGGGAGAGCGGGAGGGGGCTCGGTGAGCACGGGCGCTTTGGGGAAATGGGAGAGGAGAGTGCGGCGATCGCTTTTATAGGCCGGGGAGGCGCAGGGGAGGTTGGCGCACGGCGGAATCAGAGGGGAGAGGCGGTGACCGGCGACGAGTAAAGGTGCAGGGTAAATGCGGCTATTAATGGCGTGGGGTTAGGGGAAATTAAGGGGAATAGCCGGCGGCTTGAAAGCGGCGTCAAGGCACGCGCGGGAGCAGCGGGGATGCGCGGGAATCGCGGCGCGCGGGCGCAGCTTGTGGCGGCAATGGCGGCCGGGGCGAGGAAGGAGATGACAAGTGGGCCCCACCTGTGATCAGCTCGAAGAGGGGAGGGAGGCCGGATGGACTTGGCGGGCGCGCGCGCGAGAGACGGGCCGCGGCCTCTGGGCCGGCCCAGGGAAGGAGAGAGAAAATGGCGCGTGCGGGCAGGGAGGTCAAACAGACTTTCAAGGGTTTGGGCCGAAACTGGCCCGGGAACAGGAGAAGGATTTTTAATTTGTTTTCCATTTAAATTAATCGCATAAATGGTTTTGGAATTTTTATAAATACTTTCAATGCTCAAATAATTCCAAGAAAATTCTTGAAAATATAAGGACACTCAAAGTATTAAATAAAAATATATCCAGACCATTTAGTGATCAATTTATTTATTAAATAATTCTTGGAATGCTTTTTTAGCATTTTAAATTATTTTCGGAGCTCCAAAATTTTACGGAAAATTTCGGAGAATACTTTACGGCATGGAGAATATTTCAAAAATATTTCCAGCCATGATTTTTAAAGGAAATTTGAATTTCCTTATTACTTTCACTTGATATCTTATTTTTCCTTTTTATTTAATTTTTGGAAAATGATTTATTTAATGATTTTTGATCCCGAACGAAAATCGGGTTGTGACAACTCTACCCCCTTACGGGAATCTCGTCCGAGATTCGGGGCTAGAAGGAGAGAGGATTTGGTTGGATTGGGTTGGCCGACTAACTTCTACGGTTTCCTTTTGGCTCACTTGATGGGAACTGACCGAACTCGGACAGTTGAGCCTACTGACACCAAACTTTGTGCTTTACTGTCATTGCCAAAACTTCGCTAGCTGGTCATGATCACTCTGACCTTGATCTGGCTGCAGAGGCAGTAAGATCTTTCTTCCCTTAGGCTGCACAGTTAACAACAACCTCTTCTGCAATCTGAGAATTCCCTCTCGCTCGAAACCGATGAAATTGTTCTGGAAACCTTTGAAATTCACTTTCAGGAACCACGGTCTCTGAGTTCCGCTTCGAACTGCTCTGGACCTGGACGACATGCTTTTCAAAGAAATGCTTGATCTGCTTTTATTTGAAATGCGTGTGCCTTGAGTTATTGCTTCTTTTGGGCTAAACTGCGGATATGACTGCTTGGCGTGTGCCTTAGATTCGAGCTTGTTAACTTAGGATTGATGTAGCTCTGACAATGGCTTGCAACTGACTCCCTTGATTACAACCCTGCCTGCTTCACAGGGTTGAACCTCTAAGCAAAACAGTTACGGGGTAAATCAAATTTGTCTTCACGCTCACTTTACCAAGGTGGTTAGGCTTTAGCCTGACTGTGACTGATGAAGCTACTGCCCTTGAGATTAATCGGCCTCTTCGATTTTTGGGAAACTTTGATCCGTAGATCTGACGCTTCGTCATTCCCTCGAAATGAAGTACTGACCAGGTCCTTTCACTCCGGGAAAGGCTTGGAATACACCTTCCAGTTAACGATGGGAAGTTCCTTGTGAAAGTGATTCCGGCTCACCTTTACAACAAGTAGCACTGCTTTCGCCTGACCAAGAACAAACATACTGCCATCCTTGAGGTTGTCCCTCATCTCTCTTATTTACTAAGAATATTGACTTTAAACAACGGGATACTCCATTGGTCGATCAAAAAGAGGCAACGACTGCGCACTTTTAAACCAATGACTTTTGGATCTCAACACTCAACCGATGATTGGGAATCCCTCCGAAAGGGTGACTCTCATACCACTAACGAGCATATCGACTTATGATTGGCCTTTCCCATCAGTTGTGACTTCAGACATGACTCTTCTGCTTCTGGCTTTACTGAGGTGGTCAACCTTCTGCTTGAGTTGCTTAGCGGTTGGTCTGTAGAACAAACACTGGCTACTTATCAAACCTCATCAAAATGGTGCTCTAGCAAATTCTTATTTTGTTGGTTCTCATGTCATTTTCTAACTTTGAATGTTGATAGGTCCCTAAACTTTGATGAAACTAATGAACTATCGAGAACTGCCTTTGAAACAACCAAGGGTTCCTATTGTTGGTCTCACAAGTTCACTTTAAAACTTTGAGTAGAGGTGGTTCACCGTGACGAATTTTCCATTGCATATTTGGGTGGCTGGATGTTCTTAGCCTAGCATTTGGATCCATTTGACTCTAAGTAGGACGATGGGGAATTTTCTAATGTCGTTCTCCGGGAGACATCGAGGTGGTTTTCGAGAACTGGAATGGTTGCATTGAACTAAGGATAGCCATTCCTGATCCATATTCACTGCTAGGGGGCGGCTACACTTCGTGCTTTCCAGTGAAACTTACAAGATTTAGAGTTCGGACGTTTCTCCCATGATGTCATTTCCTTGAGGTGTCCCTAATTCTAAATTTTAAGGAGGTCGCGTCAGCTGAATATCACTGTGGTCTGAACATTCGCATTTCCTTGATCTGTGTTCACACCACTAAGGTGCTATTGCCAATCCCCACGTCCTTACGACTTTAAAGGTTATGGGATTCCAGTAATCCTTATATAATGTTCCACTTGAACATTTTGTGCACCTTCCCATACTCTTCGGGTATCCATTATAGGACCCTTTTGATGTATCTCCTGAGGTTAAAGGTTTTAATGGTCTAACCATTCACACATCCTTGATCAACCGTTTACTTCTTGCTGTAAGCAATTTTGTCCTAAGGCCTAACTGAAACTGGAATCAGCGCAGAGAGTGAAACTCTAGGTTTCATATAACATTAGCAGTCACACAAGCTAGCTTGCTTTTGGGATGTTCGAGATGAATCATAACATGAGAGAGACTGTGCATCTCAATCTCTATTCCATAATCCCTACTTATTATATAACTTGTCATGAAACTTCTATGTACAAGCTTAAACTTCCTTAAGGATTACACACTTGTAGACTGTTGCCGGCTTGACTAGCAGACGTCTTGACCAGTGTGACATTTATTCCTATGACTCTGGCCTGATTGACTTGATTTGCCCATGCTTACATACTGGTGTTCCAACGGGGTGCTGTTTCGTGTACAGACATTTTTGCCTTCTTAGCAGCTACTGTAGGTAGACCCTTCTGCTTGAGGTGTGGCTCTTGCTCAATTGATTGCCAAACATCTAAGCTGAGGTAATACGGGGTGCCTTGTTGGTCCTTACGGTAATCATGACCTGGTGCTGCCTACAATTGATGCGGTTCCTACTGAAGGTGAGTATTTTTTCTTGTCCGTTAGGGTGAATCACTGCTTCCTTGGCACTGCTTGCCCTGCTGCTGATTCTGTAGCTTGGGGATGGGTTGGCGGGTGAACCTTAGAGCCTTTACTGGTGCTATTAATGACAACACGCCGTGGGGGAGATTTTATGCACAGGCGATGACTGTTATCCTTGGGCTGATGGGCGCCTTTTGGTCGGATTGGACCTTGCGGCGCTGAATCAAACAGCTTGCGGAATCGGTGTTGCGACAACGCCGATACTTAAAGGATGGTGGCGCCGAGCACCGGGCATCTTCCGTGTACATGTCCTATTTCCCTACAGTTGAAGCAACGACGAGCATCTTTTGCTAGCCTTGAAAAGGGACATTTGTTGGAATAATGTCCTGGATTGCAACAGTTGAAACAAATCAGGCCCATTTTATCATGGTGTGCACTCGTCTGGGTCTACAGATTCACAACTAGAACTGAAATGTGCACTGGCTTGCGAGCCTCGTTTTCCATGCCTTTGTTACTGCTAGTGGTCTTCACAGGGGTTGGAGTTGGTTGATGACCAGGAGCATCATCGCCATGGATGGTACCAACCACAAGTGGACCGACACACTGTCGGGTTGTCCCATGGTCTTTCTCCTTTTTGGTTAGAACCGAATTCAACCGACAGCTCTTGGGCACATGGTCTGTTCCCTCACACAAGAAACATGTGACCTTGCGCATGGGGCATTCTCTGGTACAAGGGTGTCGTTACCATAAAGGCAGGTGTGGTTGCACATGCTCACCGTGTGTCCAACTTCTCCACAGCGAGTACATGCTTTGAGCCTCATTTCTTTTTCACTGAAGTTTTCAAGGATTGCTTCCTACTCGTCAGAGGATACCTCTTTTGACTCATCATCCTCTGGCTTGGGTGGTCCATGAAGCCTGAGATGTCGGGTTAGCTGACATGCACCACAAAAAGTATTCTTTCTTAGGCGTCAAGGAATCTTCTCCGCATCTTCGGGAGTAAAATCTGTACCAGTGACGATCATCTTGCTGGCACATCTTGTGTTCCATTCTGGTGCCTTTCTCTTCTTTGAGTTGGACGGTCGCATAACAAAACTCTGGCTAATTGGTTGACCGGAAAGTTTCTTCCTTCGAGGACACTGCATCTCATCATTGGTCTGTGTCCTGGCGTACACTTTCCATGAACTGTGTCTTACATCATGACCTTTCTCCTTATAGCCGTAGCAGAGGTCATGTGTTGCCCTTTGGCTGGATGGCGGGGTTGGTGCCCTCATCTCCTGAAATCTTGATGACAAACTCGTGGGAGTCACCAGGGCGAGCATCTGCTGCTGCTGTTGATACTGCCCTTGCATCAGTTGCATCATAATGGCCACTAATTGCGTCTGATTGGCCACTACCTGGGCTAGGATTGAGTCCACAGGAGAAGGAGGTGGAGTCCTCACCGGGTTGCTCTGAGCTGATCCAAGGAACTGTTGTGGTCTTGATTTACTGGCACTGCCCCTGACTTTACCCATCTGTTGTCGAAGAAGAAGGGAAAGGGGATAGAAGAGGTTAAACTAAAGATGAGACCTTAGTCCACTTGATTACTGATCTGATGTAGGTGTACCTTTATTGTTCAAGTTGATTAAGCAAACAACCTAGTATGGTCACATCCCCACCACTGATGTAAACCATACCCCTGCACACAGCAAACAACACACGACTTAGGAACTACCGAAACTACTCTTCCAGGAAGGATTGGGTTCTAGGCCAACTCCGGGAAGACTTCGCTTGAAAATTCGGGAAGCGCTGACTCTGAGCTGCTCAGCTTGAACTCCTTGCTTGAAACATGGACTGGACTTGGCTTCTGGATGGCGCTCCAGGATTAACCACTAGAGAGTTGGAGGGGAAAGGAGAGAAATTTTGACAAATTGTTTTTCAAAGGCTCCAGCGGGATAGAAGAGATATTTTCGCAAGTAGGGTTTTTACAAAACTAATCCTGAAGGGTTTTGACCATTTGGCTGAACCTACAGTCAAGATTGCTCTGATACCAACTTGTCATGCCCAGAAATTCAAACCCGAATTTCCAGACTATTCTGTGTATTTAATCCCTGTCCAGGCATCAACCAGGGTACACAAAATGACAAATCAATATACAGATCCATACGTATAAATAAAGCGTATAAATACATACAAAAGAGGCACTTAGTCCTCACACCCAAAAGGGAACAGCAGCGGAAAAGGACGATCCTAACGGGGCTTCAGCTCCACTCCACAAGCAAACTCAACTAGGGTCTGAGCCTTGGTCTTCAAACACCGTCTTCACCTCAGAATCACTACACTTCTGAAGGGGGGAGAAAATGCAAGGCTGAGTACAACCACGTACTCAACAAGCCACACCAAGGAATGCAGACATGCGACGGGAGGCAAGGAGGGGCTTGGGGCTACTTTGCGGAAAGGCGATTGCAAAACACTTTATTTCGGAAACTGAGAAAACTGTTGAGTAGTTAAGTCAATATTAATCCTCCACTGAACAACGTTATCCCCACGTTGAACAAGCCCAACCAATTCCCACCTGGTCTAATCCAGATTAGTAAGCCAATTTATAATGGGTGGAACTAATCATGGTGAAGTTGGTCGATCGCCCATTACCGTGGGCACGGCTATTCGAATAGTTTTACTCTGATCAGAGGTGCGCTACTTTACCCACAAGACACGATTCCACACATGTTGCCATGCCCCAAAGTATTCGCCATGATACTGCAAGGGGGGAAATCATGACAAGACCTATAACATAACTCCCCTCAACCAAGCGAATCCACACAAGGTTTCGCCCCCACTCTAGGTTCCTAGGATGTGGGCAGCCCCGAGTCTGCGGTGAATCCGGCAGCCCGGCCAACCCTTATGGGGCCGGCGAAAACTCCATCATGCCCACCCTCGCCACGGATCGTCGGCTAGGGAAAAGCTGTACTACGGATCCAGCAGTTGCCCATTTTTGCTTGTGGTAAGCACTGAATGTCTTCCAAGGTTTCCCATGAAGCGGTCCTTAATTGCCATGGGTGCGACAAGCCAAAACCATGCACCCACAGCCCACCATTTAGTCATATTTTAGATGGGATATTACGACCAATAAAACATGGCCAAGTGTTCCGAGCTTGCAGCTCAACTGAACTAAGTTTAGATAGTGTGATTATCCTATTTAGTGAGCTAGTGGTAAATAAGCATGGCTAAGCATATAATTCTAGCAAAAGTCATGTAAGTGACTAAAGCTAGTCAAATTATCACCCAAGGTTTGACAAAGGACGGATATCAAAAGGGTATGGCACAAGCAAACAGATAGGTAATCCCATCATTTCATGTAATTAGCAAAACAATGCAATTTTATTGGCAAATATTAAAACATTTGTAAAATAGGTTCAATATGCTTCAAGTGGAGTGTGACTTTCCTTGCTTCTTCCAACCAACTTCTGAACTCTTCGCGAGCACGAACTCGAAACGACGGAAACTACACGCCGGCATGCAAAACGACGGAAAACCTAATAAAAACCAAATAACAGCACATGAAAAGTAAACCAACAAGTAGAGCTCAATTTTAGATAAATTTTGCAATTTGAATGGCCCAATTTGGAGTTTAAATTAATTAGATATGAATTTTAGAAGTTTTGGACCATTTAAATAAATTCTAGAAATTAATTAGATTCATTGCGTAATTTTTAATTATTTTTCAAAGGAAAAGGCTGATGCGACGTCACCGGTAGGGGCGACGTCGGTGGCACGGGCGAGGCATGACGTCGTGGCCGGATGCGCGTCAACGGCTAGGGCTGATGTCGTAGCCAAGGCGACGTCGGCCGTGGCGGCGCGCGGTCCATGGGCCGGTCCACAGTGGTCCACGGGCGGGCGCGCCACGTGGCGCACACGTGGCGCGAGCGCGGCAGCCACGCGGCGGCCACGCGGGCGGCCGGATGGATGGCCACGATCGCCTCGAGGTAGATCGGGCGGCGGAAGCGGCGGCCATCGGCGCGGCGACGAGGCTGCGGAAGCGGCAGGAGGCGGAAAGAGGGGAGGGCGTGGCGGCGGCGGGAAGCGGCGCGGCGATCGAGCGGCGGAGGAGGCGGCCGGCGTCCGGGCGCCACGGCGGCGGGCGGTTTCGGCCACGGTCGGCGACGGCAGAGGGGCGGCCGATGCACGGGGGCACGCGGCGAAGCCGATGGAGGGGACAGCGCGGCTCAGGAAACGGCGAGGCGGCGGGAAGCGACGGCCGGAGGCGGCTATGGCGGCGGCGGCTCGGGTCTCACGACGGCAAGGCGCTCCGGCAACGCGAGAAGCGGCAGCCGGGGAGCACAGCACGGTGGCGAACACGGTGGCGGGCTCAGACAGTGGCGGCGACGCTTGGGGCGGCGGTGGCACTCAACCGGAGGGAGGCGGCGAGCGGCGGAGGGAGGGTAGGTGCGGGGAGAACGGGAGGAGGCTCGGTGAGATCGGGCGCTTAGGGGAAATGGGAGAGGAGAGCGCGGCGATCGCTTTTATAGGCCGGGGAGGCGCGGGGGAGGTCGGCGCACGGCGGAATCAGTGGGGAGAGGCGGTGACCGGCGGCGAGTAAAGGCGCAGGGTAAATGCG
The DNA here is from genome assembly GCA_019925245.2 of Oryza australiensis. Classification (NCBI taxonomy): domain Eukaryota; kingdom Viridiplantae; phylum Streptophyta; class Magnoliopsida; order Poales; family Poaceae; genus Oryza; species Oryza australiensis. Next base: position 793,436 of record JAIFGZ020000656.1, read on the forward strand.
ACGATTAATGGCGCGGGGTTAGTGGAAATTAAGGGGAATAGTTGGCGGCTTGAATGCGGTGTCAAAGCACGCGGGGGAGCAGCGGGGATGCGCGGCAATCGCAGCGCGCGAGCGCGGCTTGCGGCGGCAATGGCGGCCGAGGCGAGGAAGGAGATGATAGGTGGGCCCCACATATCATCGGCTCGAAGAGGGGAGGGAGGCCGGATGGACTTGGTGGGCGCACGCGAGAGAGACGAGCCGGGGCCTCTCGGGCGGCCCCCGAAGGAGAGAGAAAAGGGCGCGTGCGGGCGGGGAGGTCAAACGGACTTTCAAGGGGTTGGGCGAAGCGGCCGGGAACGAGGAGAAGGATTTTTAAATTGTTTTCCATTTAAATTAATCGCATAAATGGTTTTGGAATTTTTATAAATACTTTCAATGCTCAAATAATTCCAAGAAAAATCTTGAAAATATAAGGAATTAAATAAAAATATATCCAGACCATTTCGTGATCGATTTATTTATGAAATAATTATTGGAATGCTCTTTGTAGCATTTTAAATTATTTTCTGGAGCTCCAAAATTTTACGGAAAATTTGAGAGAATACTTTACGGCATGGAGAATATTTTAAAAATATTTCCAACCATATTTTAAAAGGAAATTTGAATTTCCTTATTACTTTCACTTGATAACTTATTTTTCCTTTTTATTTAATTTTGGAAAATGATTTATTTAATGATTTTTAATCCTGAACGAAAATCGGGTTGTGACAGAGGCCAACCACGACAATGCCGACCCACATTGGCATTGTGATTTTTCAGTTCGGTGGGAATCCGGCATGAGGCGCCAACATTGGATGATTGCCGCTGCAATGATCGCCGCAACGAGCGAGCACGGAGATCACCGTCTACAAGTCCAACCCGGTTCGTCCCCGGATCCGTTCGGCTAAACCATAGGCGGCGATCTGTCTATGATCGGCTCGGCCCGATCCACGGGATTTCTTCGTCGACGAAAACCACGATGGGAACAGTCACGACGATGAAGAAGCCGACGATGAGGAATCGGCCAACCCCCAATGGTGCCCGTCCGATCTCTTCACGAAGACGCAGAAAAGAAGAGTTCAATGGCTTAAGCGTGAAAGGAGGGAAGACGAAGTGTAGCAAATGATCCACGAACAACGCCGTCGGCTAGGCAAAATCAAAAGGTGGTGGGTACCCAAAAGGAAAGTTGCCACAAATGACGAAGAGCAAACCGAGGAAAGCCCAGCTGATCAAGCCAGGAGGGCAGCCAAAGGGAAAGGCAAAATATCTGCATCGGTTAACATGGCATTCGTGTTACCAGCCGAGTTTGGTGCTCCTGAAGCCGATGCAGACGCCGTTGAAGATGACCTGGCAAAACTAGCGATCTCACCAGACCAGGCTGTCTTGGACAAACTCAAAGGAACCGAAAATCGGCACTTCAAGCCGTTGTACGTTAAAGGATTCATCAACAGCAAGCCGATTTCCAAAATACTAGTCGATGGAGGAGCTGCAGTCAACCTCATGCCTTACGCGACATTCAGAAAATTAGGCAAGGGAGCCGAAGATCTAATAAAAACCAACATGGTGCTCAAGGACTTTGGCGGCAACCCATCGGAAACCAAGGGCGTCATCAACGTTGAACTGACCATCGGCAACAAGACCATGCCCACAACATTCTTTGTCATCGACGGGAAGGGTCTTACGCTGCTTGCTTGGAAGGGACTGGATACACGCTATGTTGTGTCCCTTCTACAATGCATCGAGTCGATCCAATGGGACGGCGACAAGATCGAGATCGTACCAGCCGACAGGTCAATTAGTGTTGTCAGTGCTGATTTGCCGCTTTGGGAAATCGAGGGCATCGATTGTTTATCCGGGAAAATCTAGCAAGCCGATTTTCTAAATGTGTCCAATTCAATGATACAACCCATCGTAAATGACGAGCCACAGCTACTGCTTTGAACAAGACACAATGGAGGGCTCGAGCGTTCTCGGCATCGGCACCGCGGACGAAGACGATGGCAAGCTAGTGCAAGGTTTTACGTCGGCTGACGAACTAGAAGAAATCGACATCGCCTCTGGTGATTGAAGGGTTACGCGGAGGCTACGCTAGCCGAAAACAAAACTTTTCTACCGCGCAAACCAGGAACACTTGCAAGTAAGGGCCGATAGATCGTTACCGATTGGAGTAGAGTGCAGCGGAATAGCCAATCAGGGCAATCCGATCCGGAACAGGCGTAGCCGATTCCCGAGAGCCCGATTCGCCAATCGCCGATTCGAGTCGTCCGGCCGCGTTCTCACGCCTAGCTCCGATGCGCCCGACCGCTCGATTCCACCACAGCCGATCACTCCGATTGCAGCCGATCGAAGCCGATCAACGGCGCGCAACGTAGCAGCGCCTCTACCGGTATCCACACGTCCGGGGACGAACGCCGTACACCCGTGTGCTAGCACGCGATGCAAGGCTAGGGTTTGGCTCGAAAGTGGGGAGGGTTTTCGTGGAGATTGATCTCGGCGACTTACATTGCACGCGATGCAATTGACATGCCGCAGCTCTCCCCCCTCCCTCCTTTATATAGAGTTGGGTGACGGGACTAGTGGCCGATTAGGACTCTATTTTGAATCGGATCTCATCCGTATCTCATAGAGTTGGCCGCCCACACGTCGTAAGCCCATAGGACTCTATCCGATCGGATCCCTATCCGATCGAGCCGTATCCGAGTCCAACTCGAATGCCTGTTCTTATCCCCTTAAGCGTGCGACCACAGCAGGTTCAGGTATACTCGGTTTCGGCTATAGTCTAACTTAGCCGACCGTCGGCTCGAGTCCAACTCGGCCGACGTCAACAGCGGCGCCTAGCAGCACATATTGACACCATAGTATACAAGAATATAATATCGGCTCGAACTGTAATGTGTACACAAATCCCTTTGCCTCACGATACCGGTTAAGCTATAGGCAAGATGTGTGCCATCCCTTCAATAGCTTAACCATTCACTCGAACCGTATTGGATTATCGTCCGTTGATTGACTCCTCAATCAACTTAGCATGGCCATGCATTTCCATAATCCATTACCTCGAGGGGCCCAGAGATATCTCTCCAAAGGAGGGGCAAATTCCATCTTGATCACTCACATCCCACTCCATGTTTCATAGCAAACCCGAAAACTACCTTTATAACTACCCGATTACGGAATAGCGTTTGGTAGTCCCAAAGTAGGCTACTACACATGTTGGAATCCATGGTGATCTCGGTCTAAGGACTTTGTACCAACACTACCGAGACCAACTAATGGCACATTAATTCTGTAGTGTCTCATGGTGGGTCTATCCAACAATGTGTTCTCCAACACATATGTCCATGTTTATTGATTTGGTATTTCCATACCCATGATCTATGAGACATGATCATCAATCAATAAACATGCCGATCTTAGAATCATATTTGTTCCAACAATATGACATATGATCGAGGATCGTTTAGAAATAGATTCATACATATAGAGTCTCATAAATAAGTCACGTACTTATTGATCAATACAAGATGTCTATTTCATGGAACCGAATAACACTTTATTCATTTATACATAAACATTGACGTGATATCCAACATCTCCATGTTGCCTCTAGGGCATATCACTAACAATCTCCCACTTGCACTAGAGTCAATCATGTAAGTATCTAATACCCATTGCTCTTGTGTGTGCCTCATGCTTCGGCCGAGGGAGAGGTTTTGTCGGCGGATCGGCTATGTTGAGATCCGTGTGCACTTTGCATATCTTGACATCACCTCTGTCCACTATCTCGCGGATGAGATGATATCGCCGAAGTATGTGTTTGGACTTCCGATGTGACCTCGGCTCCTTGGCTTGCGCAATGGCTCCACTATTATCACAATAGAGAGACATTGGACCAGTCGTACTAGTCATCACACCAAGCTCGAAACGAATTTCTTGATCCAAACGGCCTCCTTTGCGGCTTCCGAAGCAACAATGTACTCGGCCTCCGTTGTAGAATCAGCAACGGTATCCCGCTTGGAACTCTTCCAGTGGCTGCGCCTCCGTTCAGGCGAGAACACGAACCCAGATTGCGATCTATAATCATCCTTGTCTGTTTGGAAGCTAGCATCGGTGTAACCACTTACAACGAGCTCTTCTTCACCTCCATAGACTAGGAACATATCCTTAGTTCTTCTCAAGTACTTAAGGATATTCTTTACTGGCGATCCAGTGACTTTCACTGGATCGGCGGTATCTGCTCGTAGCACTCAAAGCGTACGAGACATGCAGGCGTGTACAAAGCATGGCATACATGATGGATCCAATTGCCGAAGCATATGGAACCATACCCATCTTATTCCGCTCATCATGTGTCGAGGACACCGATTCTTGCTAAGATTAATGCCATGTGACATGGGCAAGAAACCTTTCTTGGAATCATGCATGTTGAACCTTTTCAACACCTTGTCAATGTATGTACTTTGGCTTAATCCAATTAGCCTCTTGGATCTATCTCTATAGATCCGAATGCCAATATATATCTTGCCTCCCTAAGTCTTTCATGGAAAAACTATTTTTCAATGAAGACTTGACTGATTCAAGCATAGGGATATCATTTCCAATCGGTAATATGTCATCCACATATAAGATTAGAAATACAATTGCACTCCCACGACCATTTTGTAAACATAGGCCTCTTCTTCGTTTTTGATGAAACCAAACCCTTTGATTACTTCATCAAAACGAATATTCCAACTCCGAGATGCTTGCTTCAATCCATAAATGGACTTCGTAGCTTGCATATCTTTCTAGGCGATTCTGGATCGACAAAACCCGAGGTTGTATCATGTATACATCCTCGCTTAGGTTTCCATTCAGGAAAGCCGTTTTGACATCCATCCGCCATATCTCATAATCGAAATATGCAGCAATCGCTAGGATAATCCGAATAGATTTAAGCATTGCGACGGGCGAGAAGGTTTCATCATAATCAACTCCTTGAATCTGTTTAAAACCTTTCGCCACCAATCGCGCCTTATAGATGTGAACATTTCCATCCATATCGGCCTTTTCTTAAAAACCCATTTACACTCAATGGTTTTGACACCATCGGTGGATCAACCAAGTTCCAAACTTGATTGTCGTACATGGATTCTATTTCGGATTTCATGGCTCCAAGCCACTTGTTGGAATCGGGTCCCACCATCGCTTCCTCATAGGTCTTAGGTTCATCGTTGTCCAACAACAATATATCACGTTGTTCCGCTTTGTGTACCGGTCGGGTGCACGACGTGATCTTTCGGACCTCCATGGGGTGGTGTATCTACAACGGTGGCGCAACACTTTGCTCCTCCTGTTGTGGTTCGTGGTCGTGAAACGTTTTTCGGTGTTTCTTGAACTTCTTCAAGATGCACCCTGCTCCCACTAACCCTTCTTGAAAGAAACTCTTTCTCCAAGAAGACACCATGTCGGGCGACAAACACTTTGCCTTGTTCCCGATTATAAAAGTAATATCCCTTAGTTTCCTTAGGATATCCCACAAAGAAGCACTTGTCGATTTGGGTGTGAGCTTGTCGATTCTAAACGTTTTACATAAGCCTCACATCCCCAAATTTTGAGAAAAGACAAACTAGGGGTTGCCTGTCCATATCTCATATGGTGTCTTTTCAACCGACTTAGATGGAACTCTAGTTAGTGTGAGCGCTGTTTCAAGAGCATATCCCCGAAGGATAACGGAAGATCACTTTGGCTCATCATCGACCGCACCATGTCCAACAAGGTGCGATTTCTCCGTTCGGACACTCCGTTCCATTGTGGAGTTCTGGCGGAGTCAAGCGTGGAACAATTCCACAATCTTTCGATGATTACCAAACTCTTGGCTCAAGTATTCCCCTCCACGATCGATCATAGAAACTTGATTGTTTTCCCTAAATGATTACGTACTTCATTCGGAATTCTTTGAACTTTTCAAAGGATTCGGACTTATGCCTCATTAAGTAGATATAACCATATCTACTAAAGTCATCGAAAGGTAATGAAGTACGATAACCACCTCGGCCGTTGAGCTCATTGGTCCACATACATCGTATGTATGAGTGCCAACAAGTCACTTGCTCTTTCACGTGTCCCGTGAAAGGTGCCTTTGTCATCTTACCAAGTAAACAAGACTCACATGTCTCAAATGATTCAAAATCAAAAGAGTGAAGCAATCCATCCTTATGGAGCTTCTCCATGCGTTTCTTATTTATATGGCCTAAGCGACAATGCCGGATAAACGTGGGGTTTATATCATTAGAGAGTTGCCTTTTCGTATTAATGTTATAGATGGGAGACGCTTCAAGATTCAAAACGTATAACCCATTCACCAATGGAGCATGAAAATAGAACATATCTCGAGATATATTGAACAACCATTGTCCATTGATCTAAAATCATATCCTTCCGCTTGCAAACATGAAGCGGAAATAACGTTTTGACATAGTGTTGGAACACAATAACAATTATTCAATTCCAAAACTAATCCCGAAGGTAGATGAAGTGGTACTGTGCCGACAAGAAGCGTAGCAACGCTTGCTCCATTGCCGACGCGCAGTTCACCTCGCCCCTTCTCAATCCTCTACTTCTTCTCATTCCCCGCAACGATTTGCAAATATGAGCTACGATCCGGTATCAAATACCCAAGAGTCAGTAGGGTGAAGTAGCAAGATTAATGTCTATAACATTAATACCAGCGTAAGTCGTACTTTGCTTCTTTTTGAGATCCTCCATGTACTTCTTGCAGTTCCTCTTCCAATGGCTGTCTCCTTGCAATAGAAGCAAGCGCATCGATGCCGCCGACCCCTTCTTGCCCTTCTTTGCATTGGAGGCACTCGCGATCTCATCGGGAGTTAACTTCCTCTTGGTGAAAAGTTTCTTGACAGTGGTTTGCGCTTTGCCTTCGCATCATCATCACATGATGACCGTTTTTCGGATACTCTCCTCTTGTCTTTAGCATCCCATGCAATTCAGCCAAGGTTCTATCCATGTTGTTCATGTGATAGTTTAATATGAATGGCTCGAAGCTCGGAGGGAGCGGCGGAGAATTACATCGGTAGCCAACTCTTGGCTAAGGGGAAAACCTAGTTTTTCCGGACTCTCGATATAGCCAATCATCTTTATCACATGCGGATGTGGGATTCCCTCAACAAGCCGCACGCAAACAAGGACTTTGAGGTGTTGAACCTCTCGGCCCGAGCTTGGTTCTCAAACATGCCACGCAGTCCTAAATAATAGTGTGAGCATCGTTGCTCTCATATTGCTTCGAAGCTCGGGGGACATTGTAGCTAGCATGAGACAGCTTATGTCTAGGGCATCATTAGTGTGCTTCTCGTAAGCTCTCCGTGCGGTTGCGGTGGCATTATTAGGCAAATCCTCGGATAAGGTACTTCAAGAACGTACTCCTTACGCTCTTGCTTGAGAACAATTCTCAAGTTGCGATACCAATCCATAAAGTTTGTTCCATTTAATTTTTCCTTTTCGAGAATAGATCGCAAATTAGAGGTACGGGTGTAGTATTAGCCGCCATTTATTCTACAACGAAAAAACAAAGTTTAGCACAATGTTTATGCTATGTCTATTGTTAAACAATTTAACATTAGACTCCCATTACGTATTTTCCACCTTCCCTCTAGGTTACATATTGGGTCAAGATCCACATGTTAATTAATTTTCTAGTGAGCTTTGGCATCACGCTAGAAGATTAATAACATCGGTAAGCAACTCCTTGCTAATCACATCTAATCACTGCTAGAAGACCAAATGCTCCTGCATGTATATATCGACATATACCCCCTCGTGTTATGATAGAAAATGGCACTCGCTTTGGCAGACCCACCATTGACGAGCATAACGGTGACAGTGCAACATTTGGAAGGGCATCATTACTACTTAATTTTGTGAGGGATGCTATCCTATCAAACAAACATATCACATATGAAAGCAAGAAAGAATAGCATATAGTGAAATAGTATGGCCCCCTTCACATGGTGATCTCCATCTCCATGCCGGTGTACAGGATCTCCATCTTCATCACCGTTCTTTCGAGTGCCGAATGCTTGATTTCTTCAAACTAAGCTACTACTATAGAAGCTCTAATTGAAGATTACATCGACTCGCAGTCGTGAAAGAATATTACAAGCATTGCACGTATGAAAGAATATTACAGGGGATTGCACATATGAAAGAATATTACATGCATCACATGCATCTCATACATCTCATACATACAATAGGGCCATACCATCTCAAAGCATTCTCTGCAAAAACAAGTTAGGCGTAGAAACGTTTTCCACTTATCGCGGAGAAACGGCATCGAGACGACCTATAAAGGGGGTACGCACACGGCGGTCCCGCTAAGGGGGTACGCACACGCCCGGAACACCACACGAAATTCATAGATCCAATCTATGAAATCGCTTACGGAAACCATGTCGGCATAATCATATTATGCCATCCCGATACACTATCAAGGGAGATGGTTTGCGTAGGCGCGAGGAGCCTAACAAGATCGGACTACGAGATAGCTTCGGCATAATCACATTATACCGTTCCGATACACTATCAAGGAACGCTATCTCGAACCCAACTCAAACCGAGTCATATGGAAATTGCTTCGACGTAATCACATTACGCCGTTCCGATACACTATCAAGGAACGCAATTACCATCTACTCTCCTCAACAGATTCCGTAAAACCGATTGATCTAATCAACCCGTGCGCAAAACTTGTTCCGGATCCAATCTAAAACCCGAACTAAGCAAGATTAGCTCTGATACCACTGAAGGGTTACGCGGAGGCTACGCTAGCCGAAAACAAAACTTTTCTACCGCGCAAACCAGGAACACTTGCAAGTAAGGGCCGATAGATCGTTACCGATTGGAGTAGAGTGCGGCGGAATAGACAATCGGGGCAATCCGATCCGGAACAGGCGTAGCCGATTCCCGGAGACGGTCGGTCGCCAATCAGCCGATTCGAGTCGTCCGGCCGCGTTCTCACGCCTAGCTCCGATGCGCCCGACCGCGGCCGATTCCACCACGGCCCGATCGCTCCGGTGCGGCCGATCCGAAGCGATCAACGGCGCGCAACGTAGCAGCGCCTCTTACCGGTATCCACACGTCCGGGGACAGAACGCCGTACACCCGTGTGCTAGCACGCGATGCAAGGCTAGGGTTTGGCTCGAAAGTGGGGAGGGTTTCCGTGGAGATTGATCTCGGCGACTTCGTTGCACGCGATGCAATTGACATGCCGCAGCTCTCCACCCCTCCCTCCTTTATATAGAGTTGGTCGACTGGGACTAGTGGCCGATTATGACTCTATTTTGAATCGGATCTCATCCGTATCTCATAGAGTTGGTCGCCCACACGTCGTAAGCCCATAGGACTCTATCCGATCGGATCCCTATCCGATCGAGCCGTATCCGAGTCCAACTCGAATGCCTGTTCTTATCCCCTTAAGCGTGCGACCTTGTAGGTTCGGGTATACTCGGTTTCGGCTATAGTCTAACTTAGCCGACCGTCGGCTCGAGTCCAACTCAGCCGACACATCACGGCGCCTAGCAGCACATATTGACACCATAGTATACAAGAATATAATATCGGCTCAACTGTAATGTGTACACAAATCCCTTTGCCTCACGATACCGGTTAAGCTATAGGCAAGATGTGTGCCATCCCTTCAATAGCTTAACCATTCACTCGAACCGTATTGGATTATCGTCCGTTGATTGAGTCCTCAATCAACTTAGCATGGCCATGCATTTCCATAATCCATTACCTCGAGGGGCCGAGATATCTCTCCAAAGGAGGGGCAAATTCCATCTTGATCACTCACATCCCACTCCATGTTTCATAGCAAACCCGAAAACTACCTTTATAACTACCCGTTACGGAATAGCGTTTGGTAGTCCCAAAGTAGGCTACTACACATGTTGGAATCCATGGTGATCTCAGGTCTAAGGACTTTGTACCAACACTACCGAGACCAACTAATGGCACATTAATTCTGTAGTGTCTCATGGTGGGTCTATCCAACAATGTGTTCTCCAACACATATGTCCATGTTTATTGATTTGGTATCTCCATACCTGTCGAAACTTGGTTTCGGCAATATATTTTATGGGGTCGCAATCGAGATCGCCAAGCACAATGGGTTAGAAGAAGAAGAAGGTTTAGACGGGTTCAGGCCCTCTCGAGAGGTAATACCCTACTCTGTTTCGGTGGATTCGATCCGCCGAGTGTCTTTATTGATCTCGTGATCTCGTGAATCTAAAGCTCTCACTTATGAAGTCGAATCTCAGATCTAGAATCTGATCAAGTCTAAGATATCCCTCAAGGGACGCCCCTTACCACCCTTATATAGTCTTGGGAGGAAGGATTTACAAGTCGGAAACCCTATCTTATTCTAAGTTGGTTTCCTCAATCTTACCAAACCGTGACTATAGGCCGATTGCCTTATCTCTATCGGCAACCGTAACAACTAAGTCAAGTTCGGCTTACAGATATAGCGGCGCAATCTATCCCTACCTCCGGTCGGATAAGCTTGCCATGTGGATACCCGATTGCCACAATCTCCACGTAGCCCCGAGTCCTTTTCGGTCGACGAGACAACTCGGCTTCAGACCAAAGCGGCACTCAACCAAAAATCTCTTTGACCGAGTGCTTTTGGCGCCGAGTGATTCCATCATCTCTGCTGAATCTTCCCGAGTGGCTCCAAAGGCGTGAAGGGCTGGAAAAATATACATAAAAATTCTCAAAAAATAAATATCTAGGTGCATCTCCGATGCACCTAATTATAGGTGTAGCCCCGACTATGTGGTTAGTCAAAAATAGACTAAGCGTATAGTCAAGAACTATAAAAAATTATTCTCATGTAGATGCCTAGCTCATGCTAAAGCAATCATAGAAATCTTATTACTCAGCAAGTTCATACTCAACCGAGTGAATTTGCCCGAGTCATCTCGGAACAAATAATTCAATCATCCCTCATGGGTAAAAAGCACTCGGTAAGCTCATGCTTATCCGAGTAGATCCGCCCGAGTCATCCGGAACAAATACTTTAATCATCCCTCATGGGAAAATAAGTTCTTTCAATCATATGAAAAATATGACCAAGTTATTAAACAGCTTTTGCCATAATACTGGTCTCAATCTTATAAAGATCTTCACCAAGGTGGAAAACAAACAAGCATCGGTAAGATTACCCAACCAAACGCGAAAAACCAAACAGCCCTTGTTCACGAAGGTGGCTATAAAAACTCAGTTGTTGGTCACCTTCCAAATTGCATCGTGTCAGCTTCTCATGAAGTCAGACAAACCGCGGTATGGAAGGATCTTTTAAAGGTATTGGGCACTCGGACACGCGCATATTGCCGGGGCAAATCTGCTTAAGCTCATCCGCTTAAGTCCCTAAGGACACGTATCGAGACCACACCTTAGCCGGGCCGTAGATTTTCTTATGGGCTCGGCCCACTCACCGAAAACCTAGCGCAACCCTCAAATCTTTCTTTATAAAGACACGAGGTCGTCCCCGCCTCTTCATCTTCCAAAAATTCCCCTTCTCGCAATACTGTTCATCGGTTCATTGCGGAGAACCCTAGGCTCGCGCGCTTCTCAGTCCATCCGCCAAGAAGCTTGCTTGCCGCGACAACTAGCTTCTACGGCCAAAACTCCCACATCCATCGCCCAAGATCTAACCTTTCTCACCGGATCCGCTCCCCAACAACCTCGCTCTCATGGCGGAGGAGAAGAGGATTCCGTTCGACCAATGGGCCACCTCGGACGTGAGAGAATACACCCTCAAGGAGATGGTGAAGCACGGCGTGCTTCCGCCCAAGGAACTTGTGGGATGGCGCCGGCGGCGGGGAGGACTTCCGACCCCTAACACCGGTGAGCTTGTCGTCTTTACCTCCTTTTTCTATTGCGGATTCAGTCTTTCCACCTCCGAATTCTTTCGGGGCTCTTGGATTACTATGGTCTTCACATCTACCATCGAACCCCAACTCGATGCTTCACATCGCACTCTTTATTCATGTGTGTGAAGCCTTCCTTGGCATTCTTCCCCACTTCAATCTGTTCCATCGTATGTTCTACCGAAACCCCATCCGAACAAGGACCATCCTTGTGTCGTTGGCGGGGAGCTTCCGGCTCGCGGATCTCTCCGCAAAGACTACTTCTCTCTCCCCTTGAAATCCTCGAACAAAGGCGGCACGCGAACGGTTCTACATCGCAATCTTGAACCTAGCCTTCCTTCCTTTGTCGGTCTTCCTCCTGTCCCCAAACCATCTTGGAGCACCTTCCCGGTAGCCCAGAATGGGATGAAGCCAACGATCTGCTCGCGAAGATCCTGGCGATGAAGAAGAGGAACCTTCGCGGGGAACAAATCACTCGGCACTTCATCAGTGCCGACGGCGCCAATCGGGAGCGATCGAAGCCGGCCTTCGAGTACGAAGGCGGAACGGACCCCAATCGGGAGGACCCGAGATCCGCTCACATACGAGATCCCGAAGATCCGGATGTACAAGCTCTTCTCATCGGGATCTCGTCGAGCGAGCCCTCATACTACCAGTCCTTCCATTCAGCATCCATCGACCTCCTCCTCCGGTAAGCCGATTGATTGCTTTATAGTATCTTTCGATCTTGATGTCTTGTCGCTTAACGTTGCGCCTTCCTTCTTCTGCGAGGAGAACGCCTCTATCATTTCCAAGCCGTATAAGATGGCTCATGATGACGCGCAGCGTCGCCCGCTAAGAAGCCCTGGCGGGATAAAAATCCAAGCGATCCGGTCGGGAAAGCGGCGGCGCCGAGTGAGGACTCGAACAAGCGCGCAAGCAAAACGCGGGCGATCATCGAGGACTCGGATGACGACGTCCCGCTCCTCCGGTCGAGACCCCGCCTCTAAGGCGATCGCGCGGACGCACCGAAGATCCGCCGATCAACAGTAAGCTCGAAACCAAAGTCCCGAGTTCTTTCGTAGAGAACTCTTCTTTATCTTCGCTGTATTTACTTGTGCAGGAAACCCGGATATAGATCCCGTCGGAAGGGATGAAGGGCCGACCCGGCCGCTGCTCCCGAAGCGCCAAGGCCGTCGAGCCAAAACCCGGAGCCCGCAACCAAGTGCGAGCGTTCGGAGAAGCACCCTTCTCCTCGAAGAGAGCGCCCCGAGGAAGAGCCCCGAGCGCGGTAGGGATATCCCGACCGGAGACCGAGTCGGTTGCGGGAACCCTCGGCTGCGGCCCGAGTGCCCACGGCGAGGGTCACTCGGCACGAGAGCCGAAGAAGAAGAAGGGCCCGCTGCCCACCTAGGCAAAGCACTGCGTCGAAAGCCGTGAGACTTGCTTCGGAACTTTCCTTTGTTCTTTCAATTTTGAATCTTTCATGTCTTCATTGGTTTTTCTTGTTTGCCACCACGGTAGAAGAGATTCCCGGCTACGGTCTTCGAGACACGGGTTCCTCCAATCGAATCGAGTGGCGGGACTCGGAAGGCGAGAGACGGGGCATCATCCTCGACCAGGCGGTGAAAAGGATGAAAGGGATGCCCTCGTCGAGAGCTTGAACGAGGCGACCCGCCGCTCAACGTAAGCCTTCATCTTTCTTTTTGATTATATCTTCGTTATCCTTCGTCGATCATCCTTACGCCTTCGCATGCGAAAGAATATTGCCGCTCAATGGCAAAATCCGAGGTGCTTGGAAAATGGTGCCTCACTTAAACTCCTTGGAGGACGTTCGCGGCAGTGAAGGTCACTCGGGAGGAGGCCGCTTCGAGGGAGGCCGCTTTAAGGAGGGAGATCTCGGAGCTTCGGGAGGCGAACCTCGACCTCCGTGGATCAATCGGAAGTAAGCTCGCCTCTCCCGGCTTCATTATGATTCTCTTGTTGATCTCGTCAATTGATAATCCTCTTTCGTTGTAGAAAATTCTTCGGAGGTCCACTCGCTTCAAGTCCAGCTGGAAGCGGTCAGCCTCGACAAGGCCGAGACGGAGGCCGAATTTGAAGGTAACCTTCTCCGAAGTTGAATTTTGTGTCTTGCTTCATTCCCGAGTGCCTTGGCTGATCTAGGACTCCTTGCGGCTTATAAGATAAAGACCCGAGCCCGGTATGACGTCTTACTCGGGCGGATCAAATCCAGCGACGAGATACGGGAAGAGGTCGCCAATGCCGCCGCACCAATCTTGGCAGCCTTGTTTGATCAAGGGGTTGGGGCCAGCTCGCTGGAGCCAATCGAGATCTTCGACAAGCTCCGGTGGCTCCCGAGCGATATCGAAGAACATCACCGAAGCAGCCAACATGGGGGCTGTGCGGCTCTTGCACGAGACCAAGTCCCTCTACCCCGAGTGGATATTCATTCAATCGGGAGGGCTTCGTGAGGGGACAACCCATGAGCAGGCCTTAGATATGCTCGGCGAGGCGCAAGAGGCGGCGAAGAAGATCTCTTTAGATGTAGTAAACAATTTCAAGCTTTGAACTTATATTCGACTTCGCTTTGTGAATGTCATGTAATCGTGATACTCTTGACATGGAATCTTTGTGACTATTTTTAGTTTATTTATGTCAATGCCTTGATTCGAGCTTTTGCGTGAAATTTCTTAAGTAGTTTTCGTCTGGCTGTCATCAAGCCTAGGCTCGATTAGGTCATCGGAAAACTCTCGGTCCTTAGACACCGAGCTCGAGTCGAAGGACATTAAACAATGATAAACCAAATTATGCACAAAAATTTGACGAGGAAAATTCGAGCTTTATTGATATGTGTATCGGCCCCACCGCTAGCTCAAGAAGTCATCTTGCTTGGGGTTGGCAGTCAAGGAAAACATGAGGCCTTAGCCAAATTAGGCGTAAAACCGCCGAAGATGTTCGATGTTCCGGGAGTTCTCCACCATAGACCCGTCCTCGCGCTTTAGCGGTAGGCACCGGCCGAGTCACTTCGGCGATTATATAGGGTCCTTCCCATAAGGGAGATAACTTGTGTCGGTCTTTGGTGGTCGGATTTTGCGTAGGACCAGTCGCCAACAATGAAAGCTCGTGCTCGCACGTTGCGGCTGTGGTATCTTTCGAGCCCTTGAAGGTATTTGGCCGATTGGATGAGGGCGCCTCGCGGGCCTCTTCCAATCGGGTGAGGTCATCCACTCGGTCGATGTCGTAGAGTTCATCGTTGAAGCTGCGGACCGGAGGGACTCAAACTCCATCTCATTTGGCAACATGGCTTCTGCGCCATAGACCGAAAGAAAGGAGTTTGGCCGGTGGCCCGGCCAGGTGTAGTTCGCAGCGACCATAGAACCAGGGAAGCTCTTGGACCCACTTGCCGGCGTAAGGGCTTAGCCGGTCGAAGATGCGAGCCTTGATGCCTTGAAGAACCATGCCGTTTGCTCGCTCGACTTGCCCATTGCTTTTGGGGTGAGCTACGATGCGTAGCAGATCTTGATTCGAAGTCTTCGCAGAATTCCTTGAAGATGCCTCCTGTGAATTGAGTCCCATTATCGGTTATGATTCTGTTTGGGACGCGGAAGCGGTGCACGATGTTGAGGAAAAATCCCGTGCTTTGTCGGCGGTGATTGTGGCGGCGGCTTGGCTTCAATCCACTTGGAGAACTTGTCGATTGCGACGAAGAGGTGTGTGAAACCTCCTGGAGCTTTCTTGAAAGGGCCAACCATGTCTAGCCCCCATACCGCGAACGGCCGGGAAAGTGGAATTGTTTGAAGCTCCTGGCGGGACATGGCTTTGTCGGGCAAAGAAGCGGCAGCCTTCGCGGAGTTCTTACGACTTTATCCGCGTCGGAGACCGTGGTAAGCCAGAAAAATCCTTGTCGTAAGCTTTGCCGACCGCAGTGCGTGCCGCCGTGTGGCTTCCGCATATGCCCGAGTGGATATCTTGGAGTAATTGTTTCCCTTCTTCGGGTGTGATGCACCTCATTAGAATTCCGAGGGCTTCTCTTGTATAAATCGGAGTCGACCATGACGTACGCTTGGCAACGCGCGGACGCGTTCGCTTCATCCCGGTCATCCGGCAGCTCTTGCTTGAGTTAGAAATTTGATGAGCGGCGTCCTCCGGTCGGTGTCGATCATGGTGACTTCGTTCGTGGTTTGCTCGTTGGGGTTGTCTTTGCCGTGACGGTTGGCTCGTAGAGATGTTCGACAAAGACATCGTCGGGCGGCTTCGCGCTTTGATCCGGCTGCGCTAGCTCATCGGCGGCTTCGTTGTTGTGTCTCAGGACATGTGAGAGTTCGAGTCCGTCAAACTTGTCCTCAAGCTTGCGGACCTCTTGTCGGTAGGCCTCCATAGTGTCGTTTAAGCAAGACCAGTCTTTCATCACTTGATTGACGACCGGTGGAGTCGCCTTTCACAATAAGTCGACGAATCCCGAGTGAGCGCAAGGCGCATCCATGTAAGAGAGCTTCGTATTCGGCGACGTTGTGTGAGGCGGAGAAGTGGAGGTGAAGGGCATATCTTAGCTTTTCCCGGTCGGGAGATCGGCACAACTCCTGCTCCCAAGCCGGTGATCCTCTTGGATCCGTCGAAGTGCATGGTCCAGTGTTGGAGGTCTTCCCGAGGTACGTGCTCTTCCGTTCAGTCCACTCGGCCGGGAAGTCCGCTAAGGCTTGTGACTTAATGGACGTCCTAGGCTTAAAAGTTAAGTCCGGCGGCATCGGTTCGGGCCCACTTGGCGTGCGCCGGTTGCCTCGCGGTTGTGGATGACGTCGCCGAGTGGAAAAGAGGTGATGACGGTGACCGAGTGACCCGAAAGTAGTGTGCCAATTTCCTCGCGGTTATTAGAACACCATAAACCAATTTTGTACACGGGGTATCGGATTTTGGCTCCTGCCAATACTTGACAAAGTAAATTGGTCTTTGAATCTTCGGGCCGTCCTTCTACTTCTCATTCAACCACAAGGACCGTGCCGACCACTTGGTGAGTGGTGAGACGACTGCAAGAGGGGTTCCGGGGCTGAGGTGAAGCTAGGACGGGTGGCGTGGTAAGGAACTCTTTGAAGTCTTCAAAAGCCTTGTCGCCTCGTGGTCCACTTGGAAGTCGTCTGTCTTCTTCAGCAGATCGAAGAAGGGCATGCCTCGCTCGCCGAGTCGGGATATAAAACGGCTTAGCGCCGCCATGCAGCCAGTGAGCTTTTGGACGTCTTTCGATTACTCGGGGCTTCATGTTTAAGATGGCGTTGATCTTTTCGGGTTTGCTTCAATGCCGCGATGTGATACCATGAAGCCGAGCGGTTGCCGATGGGACGCCGAAGGTGCACTTCTCGGGTTCAACTTCATTCGAAGGCCCGGATGTTTGCAAAGGTTTCTTCTAAGTCGGCGATCAGGTCTTCTTTTCGCTTGGTCTTGATGACAACATCGTCGACATAAGCTTCAACGTTTTTGCCGATCTGCGTCCGGAAGCATCTTTGGATCATGCGTTGGTATGTAGCTCCGGCGTTCTTCTGCCGAAAGGCATGGTGATGTAGATAGGCCCCGAACGGCGTGATGAAAGATGTCTTCAAGCGGTCGGATTCTTTCGACTGATGCGTGATAGCCCGAGTAACAATCCAAGAAGCTCGGGAGTTCGCAGGCGTTGAGTCGACAACTTGGTCGATATGAGGTAGCCCGAATGGATCTTTGGGGCAGGCTTTGTTGAGGTCGGTGTAATCGACGCACATGCGCCATTGCCCCGTCTTCTTGCGGACCAAGGCTGGATTGGCTAGCCGTCGGGATGAAGGACTTCTTTAATGAAGCCAAGTGAGCCAAGAGCTTTGCGAGTTCTTCTTTGATCGCGTCTTTTCGATCCTGTGCGAACCGCGTAATCGTTGTTTAATTGGTTTGGCGTGATCTTTGACGTTCGAGAGTGCTCGATCACCTCCCTAGGAATTCCGGCATATCGATGGTTTCCAAGCAAAAACATCTTTATTATTTTGGAGGAAGGTGACGAGCGCGCTTTCCTATTTAGGATCTAGGTCGGCGCCGATTATGGCAGTTTTGGAGGGATCGGACGAATCAAGGGAGATCTTTTTGGTCTTGGCGTCGCCGGATCCTGATTTGGCTATCTTCTTCGCGGGACTTCGCCCTCTGCCGAAGTAGATGCAGCCAATCGGACTTCTTGTTGGCCACGTAATCTCTCGAGATTGGGCCGTGTCGCAGCTCTCCTTGTCGCAGGTGAAGGCTTGCTTCACATCGCTGCGAAGAGTGATGACGCCGTTGGGACCGGCATCTTCATGCAAAGATAAGTGTAGTGTGGGATCGCCATGAACTTGGCAAGCGCGAGCCTTCCGATGATGGCATGATATGCCGTTTCGAAGTCGGCCACCTCGAAGGTGACGTTCTCCGTTCGGAAATTCTCTCGGGCTCCGAAAGTGCGGGAGAGATATGCCCGAGTGGTGTTGAAGATAGCCCGGGATAACTCCGTGGAAGGGGGTGAGCTTGCTTTGAGTTCGGCCCTCGGGATCGCATTTCGTCCATAGTCTTGGCAAACGGGATGTTGAGGGCGCGCCCCGTCGATGAGGACGCGCTTAAGCCTGATATTGCGGACTACGGGGTCCGGGACGAGTGGATAGCGTCCGGATGGACCACTCGGTCGGGAGGATCCGAGCGGTCAAAGGTGATGGCCACCTCCGACCATCGCGAGATATTGAGGGACTTAGGTTGAGCCACGTTGACCTCCGGCCGGTTAGCTTCGTTTCCTCTTGGATTCATAAGCTAACGGGCCCCGAAGATGTGGTTGAGCTCCCCTTGGATCTTGAAAAGGTTCGGCATTCTCGGCCGCATTGTTCTTCTTGGCGCCGGACGGGCCAGCCTCGTCGTCGGCTTCTTGTTGAGCTGCGCCGCGACTTCGCGAACCGCTTGTAGATAAAGCGTCCTTTGCCGCGTGCTTGTGATTCGGATGGTGGGTGCACGGCGTTCATGATGGCGTCGTAGGCGGCGACTGGGACGGCGTTGAGTATTGGAGGTTGCGGCCACCAGCTCTTGGATCGGCGCTTGCGATCTTTCGGGCCCCGGTTGCTGTTGTTGCCGCCATCCTTCTTAGGATTTCGGCTTCCTCCTCGCTTGCTTGTCCTCTCTTCGTCGGGTCGATCTTGACGGCGGCCTTGATGGCGTCGTTTGATTTGGCGTATGAATTCGCCGTCTCAAACATCTCGCTTCACCGTCTTCGGTGGCTTGCGTCCGAACTTGCCGATAAGCACTCATCACGGACTCCCTTCGGAAGGCGGCGATGATGATGTCATCGGTGATGTTCGGGATCTTGTTGCGCTTCTCGGAGAAGCGACGAATGTAATCCTTCGGAGGCTCGTCCGCCTCGGATGACATTGTAAAGGTCGAAGTGCGTGCGGGCCTCTCGAAGGTGCCTTGGAAGTTGGCGACGAAGTGGTCCCTCGGCTCGCTCCACGAGCCGATTGAGCCTCTTGGCGGTGGTGAGCCAATTTCGGCCGAGTTTGCGAGGGCCACGGGCGGTAGTTCGCCATGGCTTTGTTGTCGCCACTGCAGCGGATGGCAAGGGTATATACAGATTAACCAAGATTCGGGTCGGTTTTGCCATCGTACCTTTCTATCCCGGTGGGCTTAAAGCCACTCGGCCAATGCACTCGGCGGAGCTCCCGAGTGAAGGCCGAGTACTCCATCGTCGCCGCTATCGGGTGATCCCCTCCGATCTTCCGAGTGCGGCGGTCGCGCTCTTGGTAGCGGCGGTCGAGGACTTCCCGCAGATCACTCGGCGGGGTCTTACGTTGGCTGGTTGGGTAGGCGGAGCTGTTGCGGCGGACTCGGTGGTGGACGGGCGGACGTCCATGTCGTTTGCGGCGGGAGTCGACTGCACTGCTCTTGGTGCCTCGGCATGGACTCGGGAGGCGGGCCTCTTGGCCTAGTTGACGACCGAGCCGGCTCGGGCCTCCATAGTCTCCTAACCTTAGGGGTGGGAGCCGGCTCTTGTCGGGCGTTTCGGCCACGGATTCGATCGGCCTTCTTGCCGAAGTGGTGGGAGGGCCGTTAGCCGTGGCGAGCAACGATGGTTTTGATCTTATCCAGTATAGGAGTCACGTTGGCGGAGCCGTCTCCATGACGGTGTCCAAGAGCGTGAGTGCGGCGGCGGCGTTCGCTGTGGCGTCGGAAGACATTGGTGTTGCGAACCCGTGTTTGGAGGATGGCCTCCGGCGGATCGTCCCGCACGCAGATCCCGCTTCCTTTTATCGGCCTCGTCTTTGCGTTGTTTGTCTTCTTGGTGTCTTGCGTTCA
Source organism: Oryza australiensis (assembly GCA_019925245.2). Taxonomy (NCBI): domain Eukaryota; kingdom Viridiplantae; phylum Streptophyta; class Magnoliopsida; order Poales; family Poaceae; genus Oryza; species Oryza australiensis. Next base: position 813,670 of record JAIFGZ020000656.1, read on the forward strand.
AGCTCCACTCGCTCGCTCCTCTTCGGCAAGCCTTCGGCCATGGCTGAGTCGGACTCATCCGGCTCGGCCATGAGGACGTCAAGCACTTCTCGCTCGCAGATCCATATGGCGGTCGGAGTTGTCGGCTTCGTCGAGGGATGCCGTAGAGATTGTCGAGCCGGCGGAGCGAGGTATCCGTTGAGCTCGAAGATGAACAGGAGCCAAAGGACGGGAGGATGACAGCGACCTCCCTTGATCACGGGTAACCCGGATGCGGATCGTTCCGGTCCAGTCGGAGCTTGGGGATCGGGCTCTTCCGAGTGGATCTCGCCAACTCGGGGAGAGCAGTTAAGCCAGATCTTGGCGACGTTTGGTAACCCAAACGGCACCGAGAGGTCTTCACCGAGTAGATTGCTTCCGTCGGGAGGCAAGAAGATTGGCGCAGATCTCGGCGGTATTCGGTAATCCGAATGGCGCCGAGTGAAGTCCGTCGTCGGAGAAGGTGGATCGCATCTTGGTCTTCAAGATGTTGTCGAAGATCTCGGCGCTGTTGGAGAGCCCGAACGGCGCCGAGTAGGTTGTTCCCTCCGACCGGTTCGAATCCGAGTCGAGGAGGAGTCGCCGGCGAAGTTGGCGGCGAAGTCGCCGAGTCTTGAAGGAGATCCCATCACGCTTGTCGGCGAGATTGTTGAAGAAGTCTCGACGCGCGCCCCTACCCGGCGCGCTAACCAGCGAAACTTGGTTTCGGCAATATATTTTATGGGGTCGCAGTCGAGATCGCCAAGCACAATGGGTTAGAAGAAGAAGAAGGTTTAGACAGGTTCAGGCCCTCTCGAGAGGTAATACCCTACTCCTGTTTCGGTGGATTCGATCCGCCGAGTGTCTTTATTGATCTCGTGATCTCGTGAATCTAAAGCTCTCACTTATGAAGTCGAATCTCAGATCTAGAATCTGATCAAGTCTAAGATATCCCTCAAGGGACGCCCCTTACCCCCCTTATATAGTCTTGGGAGGAAGGATTTACAAGTCGGAAACCCTATCTTATTCTAAGTTGGTTTCCTCAATCTTACCAAACCGTGACTATAGGCCGATTGCCTTATCTCTATCGGCAACCGTAACACCTAAGTCAAGTTCGGCTTACAGATATAGCAGGCGCAATCTATCCCTACCTCCAGTCGGATAAGCTTGCCATGTGGATACCCGATTGCCACAATCTCCACAATACCCATGATCTATGAGACATGATCATCAATCAATAAACATGCCGATCTTAGAATCATATTTGTTCCAACAATATGACATATGATCAGGGATCGTTTAGAAATAGATTCATACATATAGAGTCTCATAAATAAGTCACGTACTTATTGATCAATACAAGATGTCTATTTCATGGAACCTGAATAACACTTTATTCATTTATACATAAACATTGACGTGATATCCAACATCTCCATGTTGCCTCTAGGGCATATCACTAACAGTGATAAGCCGAGGCTGACGTACATTAGCAAAAATTTGTCTCCTCATTGTAGATCACAGCTTATTGAATTATTAAAACAATATAAAGATTGTTTTGCTTGGGAGTACTTTGAGATGCCCGCCTCAACCGATCGATAGTGGTCCATCATGCCGATTAAGGCGACTATCGGCCGTTCGATAACCTCCCGGGAGGTTTAAGGCCGATATGTACGATGCAATTAAAGCCGAAATTACTCGGCTATACGACGCGGGATTCATTCGGCCTTGCCGATACGCCGAGTGGGTCTCGAACATCGTCCCAGTATTGAAGAAAAATGGCAAACTTAGGGTGTGCATCGACTTCGGGGATCTTAACAAGGCAACCCTAAAGTCAAATACCCGATGCCAATAGCCGATATGCTCGTTGATGCTTCTTCCGGCCATAAAGTTATTAGTTTCATGGATGGCAATGCAGGATATAACCAAATATTTATGGCCGACGAGGACATCCACAAGACCGCTTTTTGGTGTCCCGACGCAATCGGCTTGTACGAATGGGTAGTGACGTTCGGGTCGAAGAATGCTAGGGCAACATATCAACGTGCCATGAATTACATCTTCCACGATTTGATCGGCTCATTGGTAGAGATATACATTGACGACGTGGTTGTCAAGTCAAAGGAGATAGAAGGCCATATTGCCGATCCGAGACAAGTGTTACAACGGACGAGGAAGTACGGTCCGAAGATGAATCGCTTAAGTGCGCGTCAGCGTATTGGCCGAGCAATTCTTGGGATTTCTCGTCCTTGAAAGAGGGATTGAAGTTACACCAAATAGCGTAAATGCTATCAAGACAATTCAACCTCCAAAAGATAAAAAATAACTCCAGTGATTGATCAGCAAGATAAACTTCATCAGATGGTTCATAGCCAACCTCTCAGAAAAGATGGAGCCATTCACGCCACTGCTTCGGTGAAGGCCGATCGAGACGTTCACATGGGGGCAGAGCAGCAAAAGGCGTTAGACAACATAAAAGATTATCTAAGCTCCCTCCAGTTTTAATGCCTCCACAAAAGGGGATACTTGTTCAAGCTGTACTTGTCGCCGATGACAAATCAATCGGCTCGAGTCCTAATCCAAGAGGTCAACGGCAAAGAAAAAGTAATTTTCTATCTCGTCGACGTTGCTATACGCGAGACAAGGTATTCACCGTGGAGAAGTTATGCCTATGCCTCTATTTTTCATGTACAAAGTTAAGGCACTATCTGCTGTCCAACGAGTGTACGGTAATTTGCAAAGCCGATGTAGTTAAGTATATGCTATCGGCTCCAGTGCTCAAAGGAAGAATCAGGAAGTGGATCTTCGCACTAACAGAGTTCGACTTGAGGTACCAGGCACCAAGGGCAGTCAAAGGGCAAGCCATAGCCGACTTCATTGTGGAGCACAGGAACAACTCAATCGGCTCAGTGGAAATTATGCCTTGGACCCTGGCGTTCGATGGCTCGGTTTGCATCAATGGCTGTGGCATCGGCTTGGTCATTATTTCGCCGAGGGGAGCAAGCTTCGAGTTTCCTTTTGCCATCAAGCCCCACGCTACAAACTGTTAGTGATATGCCCTAGAGGCAACATGGAGATGTTGGATATCACGTCAATGTTTATGTATTTATGAATAAAGTGTTATTCAGTTCCATGAGATAGACATCTTGTATTGATCAATAAGTACGTGACTTATTTATGAGACTCGATATGTATGAATCTATTTCTAAACGATCACGATCATATGTCATATTGTTGGAACAAATATGATTCTAAGATCGGCATGTTTATTGATTGATGATCATGTCTCATAGATCATGGGTATGGAGATACCAAATCAATAAACATGGACATATGTGTTGGAGAACACATTGTTGGATAGACCCACCATGAGACACTACAGAATTAATGTGCCATTAGTTGGTCTCGGTAGTGTTGGTACAAAGTCCTTAGACCTGAGATCACCATGGATTCCAACATGTGTAGTAGCCTACTTTGGGACTACCAAACGCTATTCCGTAAGCTGGGTAGTTATAAAGGTAGTTTTCGGGTTTGCTATGAAACATGGAGTGGGATGTGAGTGATCAAGATGGAATTTGCCCCTCCTTTGGAGAGATATCTCTGGCCCTCGAGGTAATGGATTATGGAAATGCATGGCCATGCTAAGTTGATTGAGGAGTCAATCAACGGACGGATAATCCAATACGGTTCGAGTGAATGGTTAAGCTATTGAAGGGATGGCACACATCTTGCCTATAGCTTAACGGTATCGTGAGGCAAAGGGATTTGTGTACACATTACGGGTTCGAGCCAATATTATTCTTGTATACTATGGTGTCAATATGTGCTTGCTAGGCGCCGTTGTTGACAGTCGGCTGAGTTAGACTCGAGCCGACGATCGGCTAAGTTAGACTATAGCCGAAACCGAGTATACCGAACCTACGTGGTCGCACGCTTAAGGGGATATAATAGATATTCGAGTTGGACTCGGATACGGCTCGATCGGATAGAGATCCGATCGGATAGAGTCCTATGGGCTTACGACGTGTGGGCGGCCAACTCTATGAGATACGGATGAGATCCGATTCAAAATAGAGTCCTAATCGGCCACTAGTCCCAGTCGGCCAACTCTATATAAAGGAGGGAGGGGTGGAGAGTTGCGGTAGGTCAATTGCATCGCGTGCAACGAAGTCGCCGAGATCAATCTCCACGGAAACCCTCCCCACTTTCGAGCCAAACCCTAGCCTTGCATCGCGTGCTAGCACACGGGTGTACGGCGTTACGTCCCCGGACGTGTGGATACCGGTAGAGGCGCGCTACGTTGCGCGCTGTTGATCGGCCGGATCGGCAATCGGAGCGATCGGCTGTGTGGTGGAATCGGCTGCGGTCGGGCGCATCAAGCGAGGCGTGAGAACGCGGCGGACGACTCGAATCGGCTGATTGGCGAATCGGCTGTCTCGGGAATCGGCTACACTGTTCCGGATCGGATTGCCCCGATTGGTTATTCATTGCACTCTACTCCAATCGGTAACGATCTATCGGCCCTTACTTGCAAGTGTTCCTGGTTTGCGCGGTAGAAAATTTTTGTTTTCGGCTAGCGTAGCCTCCGCGCAACCCTTCGGTGGTATCGAGCTAATCTTGCTTAGTTCGGGTTTTAGATTGGATCGGAACAAGTTTTGCGCACGGGTTGATTAGATCAATCGGTTTTACGGGATCTGTTGAGGAGAGTTAATGGTAATTGCGTTCCTTGATAGTGTATCGGAACGGCGTAATGTGATTACGTCGAAGCAATTTCCATATAACTCGGTTTGAGTTGGGTTCGAGATAGCGTTCCTTGATAGTGTATCGGAACGGTATAATGTGATTATGCCGAAGCTATTTCGTAGTCCGACCTTGTTTGCTGCCTCGCGCCTACGCAAACCATCTCCCTTGATAGTGTATCGGGACGGCATAATATGATTATGCCGACATGGTTTCGTAGCGAATTCATAGATTGGATCTATGAATTTCGTGTGGTGTTCGGCGCTGCCCGAAGCCCGCCGTGTGCGTAACCCCTTATAGGTCGTCTCGGTGCCGTAGCTCGCGATAAGTAGAAAACGTTTCTACGCCTAACTTGTTTTTGCAGAGAATGCTTTGAGATGGTATGGCCCTATTGTATGTATGAGATGTATGAGATGCATGTGATGCATGTAATATTCTTTCATATGTGCAATCCCCGTAATATTCTTTCACGACTGCGAGTCGATGTAATCTTCAATTAGAGCTTCTATAGTAATAGCTTAGTTTGAAGAAATCAAGCATTCGGCACTCGAAAGAACGGTGATGAAGATGGAGATCCTCTACACCGGCATGGAGATGGAGATCACCATGTGAAGGGGGCCATACTATTTCACTATATGCTATTCTTCTTGCTTTCATATGTGATATGTTTGTTTGATAGGATAGCATCCCTCACAAAATTAAGTAGTAATGATGCCCTTCCAAATGTTGCACCCGTCACCGTTATGCTCGTCAATGGTGGGTGCGCAAAGCAGAGTGCCATTCTCTATCATAACACGGGGTATATGTCGGACATATACGGCAGAGCATTTGGTTTACTTAACAAGGCTATCAAAACAGTTTTGGGCCTTGAGGCATAGGTTGGGGCCGGGGCATGGAGATGCCACACCAACAACAAGAGTCACATAGAGATGTGATTAGCAAGGAGTTGCTTACCGATGTTATTAATCTTCTAGCGGTGATGCCAAAGCTCACTAGAAAATTAATTAACATGTGGATCTTGACCCAATACGTAACCTAGAGGGAAGGTGGAAAATACGTAATGGGAGTCTAATGTTAAATTGTTTAACAATAGACATAGCATAAACATTGTGCTAAACTTTGTTTTTTCGTCGTAGAATAAATGGCGGCTAATACTACACCCGGTACCTTTAATTTGCGATCTATTCTCGAAAAGGAAAAATTAAATGGAACAAACTTTATGGATTGGTATCGCAACTTGAGAATTGTTCTCAAGCAAGAGCGTAAGGAGTACGTTCTTGAAGTACCCTATCCGAGGATTTGCCAACTAATGCCACTTTGCAACCGCACGGAGGGCTTATGAGAAGCACACTAATGATGCCCTAGATATAAGCTGTCTCATGCTTGCTACAATGTCCCCGAGCTTCGAAGCAATATGAGAGCGCGATGCTCACACTATTATTCGGGACTGCGTGGCATGTTTGAGAACCAAGCTCGGGCCGAGAGGTTCAACACCTCAAAGTCCTTGTTTGCGTGCGAGCTTGTTGAGGGGAATCCCGTCGATCCGCATGTGATAAAGATGATTGGCTACATTGAGAGTCCTGGAAAAGCTGGGTTTTCCCCTTAGCCAAGAGTTGGCTACGATGTGATTCTCCGGTCGCTCCCTCCGAGCTTCGAGCCATTCATATTAAATTATCACATGAACAATATGGATAGGACCTTGGCTGAATTGCATGGGATGCTAAAGACAAAGGAGAGTATCCAGAAAACGGTCATCATGTGATGATGATGCGAAGGCTAAGCGCAAACCACTGTCAAGAAACTTTGCACCAAGAGGAAGTTAACTCCCGATGAGATCGCGAGTGCCTCTAATGCAAAGAAGGGCAAGAAGGGTCGGCGGCATCGATGCCGTTTGCTTCTCTGCAAGGAGACAGAGCCACTTGGAAAAGGCTGCAAGAAGTACATGGAGGATCTCAAGAAGAAGCAAAGTACGACTTCGCTTCGGTATTAATGTTATAGACATTAATCTTGCTACTTCACCTACTGACTCTTGGGTATTTGATACCGGATCGGTAGCTCATATTTGCAAATCGTTGCGGGAATGAGAAGAAGTAGAGGATTGAGAAGGGGCGAGGTGAACCTGCGCGTCGGCAATGGAGCAAGCGTTGCTACGATTCTTTGTCGGCACACAGTACCACTTCATCTACCTTCGAGGATTAGTTTTGGAATTAAATAATTGTTATTGTGTTCCAACACTATGTCAAAACGTTATTTCCGCTTCATGTTTGCAAGCGGAAGGATATGATTTTAGATCAATGAACAATGGTTGTTCAATATATCTCAGAGATATGTTCTATTTTCATGCTCCATTGGTGAATGGATTATATGTTTTGAATCTTGAAGCGTCTCCCATCTATAACATTAATACGAAAGGCAACTCTCTAATGATATAAACCCCACGTTTATCCGGCATTGTCGCTTAGGCCATATAAATAAGAAACGCATGGAGAAGCTCCATAAGGATGGATTGCTTCACTCTTTTGATTTTGAATCATTTGAGACATGTGAGTCTTGTTTACTTGGTAAGATGACAAAGGCACCTTTCACGGGACACGGTGAGAGAGCAAGTGACTTATTGGCACTCGTACATACCGATGTATGTGGACCAATGAGCTCAACGGCCAGAGGTGGTTATCAGTACTTCATTACCTTTACCGATGACTTTAGTAGATATGGTTATATCTACTTAATGAGGCATAAGTCCGAATCCTTTGAAAAGTTCAAAGAATTCCAGAATGAAGTACAGAATCATTTAGGGAAAACAATCAAGTTTCTACGATCGGATCGTGGAGGGGAATACTTGAGCCAAGAGTTTGATAATCATCCGAAAGATTGTGGAATTGTTCCACGTTGACTCCCGCCAGAACTCCACAATGGAACGGAGTGTCCGAACGGAGAAATCGCACCTTGTTGGACATGGTGCGGTCGATGATGAGCCAAAGTGATCTTCCGTTATCCTTCTGGGGATATGCTCTTGAAACAGCTGCGCTCACACTAAATAGAGTTCCATCTAAGTCGGTTGAAAAGACACCATATGAGATATGGACAGGGCAACCCCTAGTTTGTCTTTTCTCAAAATTTGGGGATGTGAGGCTTATGTAAAACGTTTACGGTCGACAAGCTCACACCCAAATCGACAAGTGCTTCTTTGTGGGATATCCTAAGGAAACTAAGGGATATTACTTTTATAATCGGGAACAAGGCAAAGTGTTTGTCGCCCGACATGGTGTCTTCTTGGAGAAAGAGTTTCTTTCAAGAAGGGTTAGTGGGAGCAAGTGTGCATCTTGAAGAAGTTCAAGAAACACCGAAAACGTTTCGGCGACCACGAACCACAACGGAGGAGCAAAGTGTTGCGCCACCCACGGAGGTATGAAAGATCACGTCGTGCACCGCAGTACATAGGTGCGGAACAACGTGATATATTGTTGTTGGACAACGATGAACCTAAGACCTATAAGGAAGCGATGGTGGGACCCGATTCCAACAAGTGGCTTGGTGCCATGAAGTCCGAAATAGAATCCATGTACGACAATCAAGTTTGGTACTTGGTTGATCCACTGATGGTGTCAAAACCATTGAGTGTAAATGGGTTTTTAAGAAAAGGCCGATATGGATGGAAATGTTCACATCTATAAGGCGCGATTGGTGGCGAAAGGTTTTAAACAGATTCAAGGAGTTGATTATGATGAAACCTTCTCGCCCGTCGCAATGCTTTAATCTATTCGGATTATCCTAGCGATTGCTGCATATTTCGATTATGAGATATGGCGAGATGGATGTCAAAACGGCTTTCCTGAATGGAAACCTAAGCGAGGATGTATACATGATACAACCTCGGGGTTTTGTCGATCCGAGAATCGCTGGAAAGATATGCAAGCTACGAAATCCATTTATGGATTGAAGCAAGCATCTCGGAGTTGGAATATTCGTTTTGATGAAGTAATCAAAGGGTTTGGTTTCATCAAAAATGAAGAAGAGGCTGTGTTTACAAAAGGTCGGTGGGAGCGCAATTGTATTTCTAATCTTATATGTGGATGACATATTGTTGATTGGAAATGATATCCCTATGCTAGAATCCGTCAAGTCTTCATTGAAAAATAGTTTTTCCATGAAAGACTTAGGGGAGGCAACATATATATTGGGCATTCGGATCTATAGAGATAGATCCAAGAGGCTAATTGGATTAAGCCAAAGTACATACATTGACAAGGTGTTGAAAAGGTTCAACATGCATGATTCCAAGAAAGGTTTCTTGCCTATATCACATGGCATCAATCTTAGCAAGAATCGGTGTCCTCGGACACATGATGAGCGGAATAAGATGGGTATGGTTCCATATGCTTCGGCAATTGGATCCATCATGTATGCCATGCTTTGTACACGCCCGAGATGTCTCGTACGCTTTGAGTGCTACGAGCGGATACCGTCGATCCAGTGAAGGTCACTGGATTGCCGTAAAGAATATCCTTAAGTACTTGAGTAGAACTAAGGATATGTTCCTAGTCTATGGAGGTGAGGAAGAGCTCGTTGTAAGTGGTTACACCGATGCTAGCTTCCAAAGCAGACAAGGATGATTATAGATCGCAATGCGGGTTCGTGTTCTTGCTGAACGGAGGCGCGATCAGTGGAAGAGTTCCAAGCGGGATACGTTGCTGATTCTACAACGGAGGCCGAGTACATTGCTTCGGAAGCTGCAAAGGAGGCTCATTTGGATCAAGAAATTCGTTTCGAGCTTGGTGTGATGACTAGTACGACGGTCCAATGTCTCTCTATTGTGATAATAGTGGAGCCATTGCGCAAGCCAAGGAGCCGAGGTCACATCGGAAGTCCAAACACATACTTCGGCGATATCATCTCATCCGCGAGATAGTGGACGAGAGGTGATGTCAAGATATGCAAAGTGCACACGGATCTCAACATAGCCGATCCGCGACAAAACCTCTCCCTCGGCGAAGCATGAGGCGCACACAAAGCAATGGGTATTAGATACTTACATGATTGACTCTAGTGCAAGTGGGAGATTGTTAGTGATATGCCCTAGAGGCAACATGGAGATGTTGGATATCACGTCAATGTTTATGTATTTATGAATAAAGTGTTATTGGTTCCATGAGATAGACATCTTTTATTGATCAATAAGTACGTGACTTATTTATGAGACTCGATATGTATGAATCTATTTCTAAACGATCCACGATCATATGTCATATTGTTGGAACAAATATGATTCTAAGATCGGCATGTTTATTGATTGATGATCATGTCTCATAGATCATGGGTATGGAGATACCAAATCAATAAACATGGACATATGTGTTGGAGAACACATTGTTGGATAGACCCACCATGAGACACTACAGGAATTAATGTGCCATTAGTTGGTCTCGAGTAGTGTTGGTACAAAGTCCTTAGACCTGAGATCACCATGGATTCCAACATGTGTAGTAGCCTACTTTGGGACTACCAAACGCTATTCCGGCGGGTAGTTATAAAGGTAGTTTTCGGGTTTGCTATGAAACATGGAGTGGGATGTGAGTGATCAAGATGGAATTTGCCCCTCCTTTGGAGAGATATCTGGGCCCCTCGAGGTAATGGATTATGGAAATGCATGGCCATGCTAAGTTGATTGAGGAGTCAATCAACGGACGGATAATCCAATACGGTTCGAGTGAATGGTTAAGCTATTGAAGGGATGGCACACATCTTGCCTATAGCTTAAGCGGTATCGTGAGGCAAAGGGATTTGTGTACACATTACGGGTTCGAGCCGATATTATTCTTGTATACTATGGTGTCAATATGTCTTGCTAGGCGCGCGTTGTGACAGTCGGCTGAGTTAGACTCGAGCCGACGATCGGCTAAGTTAGACTATAGCCGAAACCGAGTATACCTGAACCTACGGGGTCGCACGCTTAAGGGGATATAATAGATATTCGAGTTGGACTCGGATACGGCTCGATCGGATAGAGATCCGATCGGATAGAGTCCTATGGGCTTACGACGTGTGGGCGGCCAACTCTATGAGATACGGATGAGATCCGATTCAAAATAGAGTCCTAATCGGCCACTAGTCCCGTCGGCCAACTCTATATAAAGGAGGGAGGGGTGGAGAGTTGCGGTAGGTCAATTGCATCGCGTGCAACGAAGTCGCCGAGATCAATCTCCACGGAAACCCTCCCACTTTCGAGCCAAACCCTAGCCTTGCATCGCGTGCTAGCACACGGGTGTACGGCGTTACGTCCCCGGACGTGTGGATACCGGTAGAGGCTGCTACGTTGCGCGCTGTTGATCGGCTTCGGATCGGGCGCAATCGGAGCGATCGGGCGTGGTGGAATCGGTGCGGTCGGGCGCATCGCGAGGCGTGAACGCGGCCGGACGACTCGAATCGGCGATTGGCGAATCGGTGTCTCCGGGAATTGGCTACACTTTCGGATCGGATTGCCACGATTGGTTATTCCATTGCACTCTACTCCAATCGGTAACGATCTATCGGCCCTTACTTGCAAGTGTTCTGGTTTGCGCGGTAGAAAATTTTTGTTTTCGGCTAGCGTAGCCTCCGCGCAACCCTTCACAAACAACCAAGCCGAATATGAAGCCGTCCTTAAAGGATTGCACCTACTCAAGGAAGTCAAAGCCGACGCCATCGAAATAATGAGGATTCATTATTGGTCATCGGCCAATTATCAAGAGAGTATGAATGCAAAAGCGACGTTTGTTGGTCTATTATTGGCAATGCGGGAATTAATGGATGGCTTTTGGCTAGTCAATTTGAAGCATATCCCCAAAGAGCAGAACACGAGAGGCCAATGACTTGGCTCAAGGGGCATCAGGCTATCGCCCGATGCTGAAAGAAGTAGACATGGACGTGGCCGCCATCAAGGCCGATGATTGGAGGCTTGAAGTTTACAACTATCTCAAAAACCCCTCTCAGTCGGCCACAAGGAAACTACGATACAAGGCATTACGATACGTGTTGCTCGATGAAGACCTATACTATCGGACGATTGATGGCGTGCTACTCAATTGTTTGGGAGCCGATCAGGATACAGTGGCCATCGGGGAAGTAGATGAAGGAATCTGTGGCACGCACCAATCCGCCCACAAAATGAAATGGCTACTTCGCAAGCGGTACTTCGGACAACGTCTTGGAGGATTGTTTCGAATATTACAAGGGGTGCCGAGATTGCCGAAGTTTGGCGCCATACAACGAGCACCGCGCTCGGCTATGAACCCGATCATCAAGCGTGGCCGTTCGGAGGATGGGGCATTGATATGATCGGCCAGATCAATCCACCCTCAAGCAAATGGCATAAGTTTATCCTGGTGGCAACGGACTATTTCACAAAATGGGTGGAAGCGATTCCCCTCAGAAAAGTGGATTCTAAGGACGCAATCGAGTTTGTCAAAGAACACATCATCTGCCGATTTGGCGTTCCACAAACAATAACAACAGACCAGGGATCTATCTTTGTATCGGACAAATTCGTTCAGTTTGCCGACGGCATGGGGATCAAGCTACTTAATTCTTCGCCGTACTACGCACAAGCCAACGGGCAAGCCGAGTCCTCAAACAAAAGTTTGATAAAGCTGATTAAAAGAAAGATCTCTGAGTATCCTAAGCAATGGCACAGCCGATTAGCCGAGTCACTATGGGCGTATCGGATGGCATGCCACGGGTCAATCCAAGTCCCTCCGTACAAAGTGGTCTATGGACATGAAGTAGTGCTGCCATGGGAAAGTGTCATCGGCTCAAGTCGTATTCAGCTACAGGATCAACTCACAGCCGACGATTATTATCACCTGATGGTGGACGAATCGGAAGATCTTGTTTTATCCAGGATGAGGGCCTTAGAAAAAGTCACAAAAGATAAAGAACGAGTAGACAGATATTATAATAAGAAGGTGGTGCCTAAATCTTTCGAAGAAGGCGAGCTCGTTTGGGAGCTTATACTGCCGATCGGATCTAGGGAAACAAGTTCGGCAAATGGTCACCAAATTGGGAAGGGCCTTTCAAGATCCACAAATACGTCTCCAAAGGAGCTTACATGCTAAAAGGACTGGATGGAGAGATATTCGGAAGGGCTCTTAATGGAAAATATTTAAAGAAATATTACCCAAGCGTGTGGATCAACTCGTGATTCGGCTATGGTTACTTCAGCCGATTTACGACAGCCGATGTCTTACATTTACGAGGCATCGCCTTTAGGCATTTTTATACAATATTTTTTGCTGAGTGTCCTACGATCGGATGATTGACCGATAGGGATGGCCAGGATGCACGAACGGCTCGAACTCACAATTCTGTCGACACCGAAGCTATAAACAAAACTTGGGGGGCATGTACATACACAAGCCGATCGTAGAATCAGGCTGATTGCAACGCAAAATCAGGCTACAACATTCGCCGATTTTTATTCATAATCCACGTAAAGCTTTTTTTGGTTACATATCACCTAGGTAATCTCTAATGGCCGCCAGGGCTCGGTTGATGGCCTCTGGAGACTCTAACTCTAAAGCATCCAAGATCAAATACTCTAGCCTAGTGACCCTTACATCGGTGGTTGTGGTTAACAATTCGTTGGCAAGTCGTGTTTGCCTTGCTTCTAGCCTGTCGAGGCGCGTGAGCATTCAAGACGCAAAGGAATAGCGGCCGGGACGCTGCCGAGCTTGATGGGAGGTCTGGCCGCCGAATGACGAGCGTCCTGTTCCCTGAAGCGCTTCAAGTTGGTTCTTACTTGTCGTTCTTAGCTAGCCGTCAGTTCATAGCACGTGTCCATGATCGCTAGAATCACCCGAAGTGGATGGAGCGGCTGCGAGAAGGTTAACTCCTGAGTATTTAGAGAGAAGAAATGGTGGGGATGGATGAGTTGGGAAATCACCTGGTTCACCGACGAGCTTGAGGAAGCCATAAGGAGCCCTGCCGAAAGCTTGGAGATCTGGATGTTGTATACCTGGAAAGTGTGTTTCTTCTTTGGTGTGAGTTATTCGGGAAGGCTGAAGGGTCCATTTATAGAAAGAAAAGATACGGTTCCGGATGTGAAAGGTCGCTTGCCGATGTGAAAGTCGAAGAGGCGTTGGGAATCGTTGAATGGTTGGCGACTACTCAAGACTGGATACCTATCATTCAGAACTCACGAGATTCTTTAAATGCAGATTCGGATGAGTCGAATATGAAGCCAAATCGGCGAGTGCATTCGAGATACTATCGGCCAATAGCCAATGAGACCGATGTTCGACGCTAACACTAACGGTCGTGGTTTAGTCTCGGAATCGGCAACACGAAACGATACGGCGGCTGGAGCCAATTTCAACATGAGCAAGTCAGAGGCGGTGCACGGCTGAAAGCCGATCTTATCTACAAGTACAACCGATCTTATCTACGAACACGGTGGCGGAAGATCGGTAAATTATGTCAAACGATTCAAAGCCAAGTACAAGCACAAGTAAAACGATCGTCCAATCCCATCGCGAGATGCATGACAAGTATGATACGGAAGCGTTAGCCGATTTCGAAGATCGGAATATTACAATCTCATTTTTTAGAAAATCGGCTATGGCCGACAACGCCTTTCGCCTAATTTGGTCTATTTCTTCGATGGCCCTAACGTCGTCGGCCTTAGACCCCGCCACCGGTCGACGCTCCTCACCAAGTTGCGCGATGTGCCACGGCCGCCTTGATGCCCCGGCGTTCAGCTTCGATCTTAGCCGGCAAGCCGGCCATCTACTCCTTGTGAACATCGATCTTGTTCGTGACTTGGGCGAGATCGGCAATCGCCTGATCTTGACGAGTGAGGAGTTGCTCGAGCTTTGCCACCGGATGGCGCCCTTGGTTGCTGGATGGTGCCCGACCGCGCTTGGCTCTTGCAGCGATCGATTATCCTGCTTGTGCCCGCTCATACTTGAACCGATGGGCTTCCATGAAGGTCGCCAGACACAAAGGCTTCGGCTAGGGATTGGCAGTGGTCTTGGATATCTTTGAATCGTGCGCGTATCGAGCCACTTGTCGACCACCGGCGTGTCCGGCGAGGCTTCCGGCCGATTGCCGATGTCGGCTAAGGTGGCCCTCGGGTCCTCGGTGGCATCACCGCGCATCCTCGCCGATGTCGCGGACTCCTCGAACTTTGACAAGTCAAAGTTGAGGAGGTCGGCTATGTTGCAACAAAGAAGAAGATGATCAAGAAGATATTAAGCGACAAAACCAATCATCAAATTTAGTTGGCTTACCGTTGGCACGGGTCGGAGCGATTGACTCGTTTGGATCGTTGCCACGGCCGTCGGGGCCTCTTCGTCGGCGTTGTCGCCCACCGCCCCGAACAGGCACAACATGCTCCTTTGGACGCCGGGGCAGCCGTGGAGACCGCGGGGGCTGCAAAAGGAAGAGTTAGCGGACAAGTCGATTGGTTACTACAAGTCAAGTGACGGAGGATGATTACCGATGGCGTGGGGCGTGAGGTGTGACCGACCAATTTCTTGACCTGAAAGGAATGATTCGATCGAGATGCAAGAGATCATCATGAAGCCAAATCTAGTGGAGTGAAGGCTTACGGCGAGCGTTTTCTTTGGGGACTTGGGGTGGCGGGACATTAGGCTGGAGCATTGACCAGACTCGGGACTCGAAATCCACGGGTTCGGCCGCGCTCAGCGGCCCGCCGGCACTTCCTCGGCGGCGACGATGTCGAGCTGCACGACGGCCGGATCCGAGGGAGGCTATCGGCATGCTTGCCGGTTTTGTCTTTTTAGCCTCTTGGGGCGGCGCGGCCGGCGGCCGTGGTGGTAGTGCAGCCTTTCTCTTACGTGTGATCGGGCGATGCACTGCCCTCGCAGCCGAGCGCCGGCTTCGGCGCCTCGCGCCGATGGCCGACGGAGCAAGGCCGCCCCCGGGTAGAACACCTAAACGGTACTCAATGGGGCGACCGGAATCGCTCACCGTCGGTCGCTCCGTCTCGTCTCCTGCCAGGACCAAGGGGCAAATGTTAGTCGGCTATGTCGGCCCGATGATGGGAAGAAAAAATCAGTTGGGACTTAAAGCTTACCGAGGGGATCTCTTTGGGCGGGAGAAGGTCGACGTAATGGAACGACCGCTGATGGAAGATGTGGCGCTTGATTTCAGCCCACCGGTCGTAGCGGCGCTTTTCTTCGGCGATAATGTCATCACGCCGACATCGCCGAGGGGAGGGCCCGCTATATTCAGCAGCCGATCCATTATCAGGTCTTGGCTAACCACTCCCCTCGTTTCAATCTTGTTGGCATAGAAGAAGCCGATGGGCGTTTGCCCAGGGACCGAAGCTGCCTCATTTGCCGTCTGGGTAGTAGAACTCGTAACACTAGGGCAGTCGGCCACGATGGATCCGGTCGGCGGGATGCGAGGGGATAGAGTGGCGGTGAATAGCTCCACTGCATCTCGGGTTGTCGGCTGAGTTGACGTCGTCCCAATTGAAGACGGCCGGCAACTCGAACTGCCCCCGGTCCCGGTAGAAATACCAGGCACGGTTCTCATGAGACAGCTCATCATAGAGGGCTATAAACCATTTGGTTAGCAGTTCAGTCGATTGCTTAGAGCATGCGTGGGCGACCGCTGCCTCTCCGTAGCTCATGCACCTCCTGGTGGTGATCTTGTTGCCGTCGTCATCTTCAATCAGCTCCAGCCTTGGGAACTCAGCTGCTATCAGGGGGAACCGACCGGCTATCTTTTGCGTGTCCAGCACTAACCAGATTTGAAGGAACCACCGGGGGCCGCCGGTGGTGATGGGAGCGTCGGTGGCTATCTTGCGGCGGCACAGTGCAACGTCTAATACAAGTAGCCAGGAGGTATTTCCCGGCGCAAGTTTGCTCCCATCGGCTAGAACTTCGGCTACAACTTTGCCGGTTGGTGGTCGGCCACGGCTCGATCCGAGAACACAAACTTTTGAGCCACATCATTAGGAATGCAGTGTGCTCCCCTGTGGCCGGCTTGTCTGTCCCTCATGTTTTGGGCAATGAAGCCGCTCCACTGTGATGGCCTTGGTTTTGAGCCGATGTTGGCATTTTCGGTTCAAGGTGCTAGGGTCGGCTAATGATTCGATGTCCGATCCGGTTGCCATGTACACGTCGGCCAACGTGATAGTCATCGGCCCTTGCCGAGGAAGATGAAGTCATTGAAACTATCATTCCAGTAAGTTGTAGCCGATAAGAAGCGGCTCGTCTTTTTCCATGCCGGCAAGGGCACGGTTCCAAGCAGGCGATCTGGTTTCTTCCCACGAGTGTACTTGGCCAGCGGTGCACCCTCTTGTACCACTCGACCCAGGCTGCATCGGTGGTCGGCCGGGACTTGAATGTTCCATTCCGGTGGGCGAGGGGCGGCTTAACGGTATTAAAAGGGATCCGGTTGGTTTCGGCTATGATTATATCGTTTGGATCCATGTTGCCGATAGGGCCGAGAAAGTACTTTTCTGCTTGTATCAAATTGGGGATAAATACTTGGTGTGACGGTGCTACGGGTAAAAGAAAAAGGGGACACTAATCAAGAACGGTCACACATTACAGTTCAAAGAAGGGAGCAGTACTAATTGGTGAAAATAAAGGAAAGTGCTACTCAAAGAATGGCCGAATGAAATATCGATGCAACAGGGTTGAGAAAGTAAATCTGGATGAAAAAGGAGTTAAGGATCGGAAAGGAGTACCTCGGGGAACTCGATCACGACGGTGGTCGGAGCAGCGGCGGTTGGCCCAACGGCTATGGGCGGCATAGCGGTGGTGGGCTGGGGTGGCCGAGGAGCTCGATCTTTGCGACGGTGGAAGCCATTGGAATGCTCGGGGGTGAATATGGATCTGAAGAACACGATGGAGTTCGACAGATGCCAGTGAAATCGCCGGAGAAGAGAGAGGAGGCAAGAGGCTTGTTTGCAAAGGAGACTGAGTGCGCTTTGAAGGCATATGCGTTTCGCGAGGGAGTGCCTATTTAAAGAGCATTTGGGGAGAAGCGAAGTGGTCTAGGTCAAGAAACAAGCGGGAGTTTAAACATGAAAGCAAATCCGCATGACACTTCGTATCACGGACTTGGGGGCATATGTTAACACTGAAATTTGTGTCAATCCCCGATGCAAAGACAAAGTAGAGTGGGATCGGGTGGAGATAGGGGTCGCATCGGCTAAGGAATGATCGGCTGCGAGGCTAATCGGTTAAGGTTGGATCGGACAGGGGGCCGATAGCCGATTCAGTGCGGAAGAGATGAGACCGTTTCTAATACGGAAGTTTGAGGATAAACAGAGGATTCGGTTGCTAATTGCGTGTTAAATGATATTGCCACTTATGGATAGAGTCCTATAACGACAATTGTATCGTAATCGAGGGGTTTGTTTAAGTCATTAGTTGTAACACGACATGGGTCTCGCTCGAGACAATGTTGTGTTTTAAATAGTAGTTTAGATAGAGTCCGGGGTTTGTACGGATAATTGTATCTTGGGTATAAATAGGACCGAGACCCCCGTAAAAAATACATACAATCAATCAAACCTTCGGCGCATCGCCAACTTTTCTTCGATGAGCACTTTGTTTGGCTACGAGCTACATCGTTTCGATCCCCAGATCTAGGTAAATGCTTGTCGTTAGCGGTATAATCTATTGTTTCTAGTGCTTCCATCGTAATGACATATTAGAATCAGGAGTTTATACTGTGCTATTTATCATATAGCGCATATAAAATAGATCAATGTTTAGATCTATCCCGCCATTGGCCGGTTCTAGCAAGAACTTGCGGCCAATAGGGCTAGATCTAAAGGTTGGCTGGTTTATATGCGGTATCCACCGTCTCAAGAGATATAAATCGGCTGCAACTTGAGATCGGGTTGTTCTTTTTATACTTAATGCTTGCATCATGTTTGAACTATTAAGTCGTTCTTAGAGCGCCGATGGTCACTTCGGATGGATTTATATTGTTTAGAGACAGTCTTGGGGTTTCAGTAGGCCTTATACGTACGATATGTTTCTTTTGATATATTTATTATTAGATCTTTATTAGGATTGCCTCTTATGTTAAGATCGCATTCTGTCGGACGTTGCCGCCAAATCGGTCTATCATCGGCAGTCCGATGGCCGATTTCTAGGCTATGCATTCGATTCGAGTGATATCTTTCTATAAGGTTCATCGGAGTACTAGCCGATTCCTTGTTAGCTTTCCGGTATCGGCTAGGTTATCGATCCATATATTTATTATTATTCACTTGTATTTGGGTTAGCGGCGTCTTTGTCTCGGTATAGCCGTCCATTCCGATCACTTGGCTTAAATATAGTTTAGAATAGCATATATATGTTTATGGATTCCCTTAGCCAATCCAATGGGGATCTAACTTAACATTTAGCGCCGATTCTCTTGTTTTTCTTGTTGATTAACGGATCAAATCAACTGGCATGCCCTGCATTGAACAGGTAGCCGAGAAGGACCTGCAGTGGAGTTAAGCAGATCTCCCAGGCCAGCGCGTGAGAGAGATTTCTCATCAACACTAAGTTGCCATAAAGATCATCTATAGTGTCCTTTGTGTAGACGCTTGACCCCTCCACGACAACCTCAAAGTAGCAGTTGGGGCACTTCATCTCCAATTGGCTGTATTTTAGAATCAAACACTTTTAGATAATTGGTTTCCCAAACCTTGCCAGACAAGCAATCAATGCCATCCATCTCCCAAAGGGTTAAGTCGGCATTGGCAACGTTTACTGACCTGTCGGCCTACACAATTTCAACTTTGTCGCCTTGCCATTGGATTGAACTCTGGTGCATGGTAGAAGGGATGCAACAATTGGCATGGAGCCAGTCCATTCCCAACAACAGGCTATATGGTCCCTTCCCATCGATGACAAAGCTGGTCAGCACAGTTTTGCTGCTGATTGTCAGCTCCACATTCAAGACCCTTTTGGTTTTCAATGGATTGCCTCAAAAGTCTTTCAAAACCATGTTGGTCTTGATGAGGTCATCAGAACTCCTGCCCAATTTTGTGAACGTAGCATAGGGCATCAAGTTCACAGTTGCTCCTCCATCGACCAACATCTTGGACATCGGCTTGCCATTGATAAACCCTTTCACATAAAGAGGTTTTAGGTGTCGATGCCCTGTCCCCTCGGTTTTTCGAAGATAGCACTGCTTTGGGGACAAAATTAACCTGGCTAAGGACTCCTCAACCACATCTGCATCGCCATACGATTTGCTTCATACTCAGCTGGCAAAACAAAAACCATATTGACTGATGCAGAGGCCACGACTTTTCCCTTAGCCAATCTTTTCGCCTTTTCGGCTTGAGCTTCATCGGCTAAAACAATCTTGCTCTTCACACACCACTCTTTCCTTGGGCGTTCTTGCTTCTTCTTCTTTAGCCGATGGTTGATTTTGGCTTGAACCTCCTGCAGCCGACCCCTGCTCTTCATCCATTGCACCATCCTTTCTAGGTCTTTGTGAAAGTATCGGAGGGGCACCATTGCAGTTCATGGTGTTGTCTTCATCTTCATCATCATTATCATCATCTTGGAAAAAGTCATGATGAATCGGACCCAGCCATTGGTGAGCAGGGAGTTTCTATTGCTTCAGCCAATTTTCTCCAGGCATTGATCGTCTTGAACTTGTAGCGTGCCAAGAAACGTGTTGTATGTTGCCGCATGTTACGCAATCTTGCAATGATGGTAGCCTTATCCCCTAGTTCCTACAAAACACGAAAAACTCACAACTCCAATGGGATCAAAGCTAACGCCTCCCTCGTAGTACTCCTCTTCTTGCCTATCATTTTCAGACATTTTTGATGACCTTGGGAGAAGACGGTGATTCCCTCTCCATGAAGTCCTTCATGAATTTGATCAATCTATCCATCTGCGGGGTCTCACTACCGGTGCAGTACATGGCGCGGATCATGTTGATAGGGAAAGGGGTTTCCATCAACCTTCATCGGCTTCTCGGGTCTTCAAATTTAATTTTTCCGCCTCTATAGCCGATTGAATATTTCATCGAACACCTTGCGTTTGTGCTATGCGATCCGGTGTTGTGCCACTTGCAATACTTTCACTTTTTAGTTCCTCAAGCCGATGGAATCACGTGGCCATTGGCGGCTGAATTTGCTTTTCTCGAAGCGACGAGATCAAAAATTTTGTCGGCCTTAGTGATAAAAAATCATACTTTTCTTCTTTGGCCGAATTCTGATCCATTGGCATGTAATGACCTTTTTGTTCGTAGCCCAATCGGTTCTTTGCCACTTGAGTCGTTGTCTTCTTCGATTCGAAGTATATGCAACATGGTTAATCTTCTTGAGAGCTTTCTTGGCCTCATGGAATCTTTGTTCATGTGCCGATTATTTTCGGGTCCAAGTGTGCTAGACTCTCAAAGTCCGAGCCGAAAACCTCTCCCTTACGGTGTCAATAGACCATGAAAAGCAAGGTCGGCTAGGTGGAATCGGATAGAACCGGGCTATAACATCTATTCCTTATGTCCCCTGAATCTTGGAATGTAGTCCTATACGGACTCATGATGTTTTTGCACGATAGCTATTAAATCGAGATAGTTTCATCTCATGAACACCGATGTAAAAGTATCAATGAAGCTGTTTCTCTAGATCGGCCCAACTTTGCACTGAATTGTAGGGTAGAAAAGAGAACCATGTGAAAGCCGATAGAGAGAGGGGAATAACCTAACTCTCAGGGCGTCAGTAGACGATGCCTCACCACATTGGGCCAAAAATCGGCTAACATGTTCATATGTAGAGACATTGTCCTACCCTGAGAATTTGGAGAAGTCAGGCACTTTGTATCGGCTAAGCAGTGAAACCCTTTCAAAATATGTTGGATATGGAGTACGAGATACATGTTGCATGTATCCTTGGGCTTGGCCAAATTGTTCCCTTATAACATTTGCGATTATATCTGCCCAAGGTTTACATTCTTTGTGCTCCTCGCACTTTCTTTGCTCTATCGGTTCGAAGCTGATCAAACTAAAGTGGTGTCTGCCGATATTGCATCTAAGGTGAATGAGGCTGATATTGTGAATAAAAATTGCCCCTCATGTGATCTTTGAGGAGATTGATGCACCCCATGAGGTGGCTGATCGTGAGCGAGTTGAGGACCGATAGGGCGTTGCGGCAAATATGGCGAGTATGACCCTATCGGCACTCGTGGAATCGGCTCCACCGGTGGCTGATTCATGTTGAACATGGCTGCAACCTAGTCCGGAGTGACTTGGGGGACGCCATGTCCCACATGCAAAGGCTGTGGCCTAGTTAGAAGTATAGGGCTGAAATCTGGCTGCTTTTGAGTCGATGACGATACAATCACTTGATAGGAGCCGATGTTCTTTGCTATCATTGTTGCAGCAACGGCAGTCCACAAGCCGTCGGTGACCAAGGTCTGTATGGTGGAAATTTTCCATCGGGATGGAAAATTGGCCCCTTGGCACAGTGCTCAACGATTCGAGTCAACAACAGAACTAATCATGTTATTGAGGGTGTTGACCAGTACTCCAGATTGGTTGATCAGGGCCTGCTGGACAACATAGTCAATTCTGTCCTGCAGATTATTTAGTTCCGGGCCCTCCTGCTATTTGATGTCTTGGATCGTGGCCCCTTTTCCGAGCTTGACTCGGGTTAATCGTCGGCTGGTAGCTTCGCCTTATACGTCGGATGATGGTGCAGGCCAGGAGTTTGGGAAAAAGAGTGCGGAATATTGGCTCTGCCCGACTTGTTCATCATATCTCGATCTCGACCTTTTGCTCTTGTGTTAGCTGGTCCAATGTGGCCAGGAATGATGTTTTCTGATCTATCTCGGCGTCTTGATATCAACCATTACTGTTTGGCTTGCAATCGAGTCCCACTAAGTCGTGCCAAAAAATGTGTTGATCCCAAATCATCTAGAAAGTATGTTGACATAGAAAATCGCTCAGCGGCCTAAGAGATTTTCTTTACTCTAGTGCGGGTCCAAAAATACTACTTCTTAGGTTCGTAGGCACGCCAATTGGTTTGATCTTGCAACCAACAAGAAACAAAGAAAGAAATCATGTATTAGTACATGGCGACGGTCGATCGGTTGGTGGCCGATGACGTATCGTGCAGTGTTAGCGTCACGGTATGCCTTGAATCGGCCGGGAAATTAAACCTAATCGATCGGTGAAGATATTCATAATACATAATCTAAATATCAAGATACATTTAAACTAAGTGATTGGGATAGATCGGTAGCGTACGAGACAATACAAACCACTTTAATATGGAGCTTATATATATTTATAACGTAAGCCAGATGTCATAGATCTAATGTGGATCGGCTAGTACTCAGATACCACTTTATACTAAGATATCACTATGAACTAAATATATCAAGCATGAGCCGATCGGGTGTTAAGATAGCTTAACGGATCGATAACAAGCTTAACATATTTAATTATAATGAGATCTTAATATAAAGGGCAACTTTAACATATCAAGTAAATATATAATGTACAAGACGCTTAAACAGGTAAGATCGGTTGAAACCCGATACTATCTCTAATAGTACTCATGAGATAAGACAAATATTATGATTCTAAGTATTACTCAATATGTCGGACTTAACTTGAGTGCAACATTAAGCGTAAGAAGAAGTATAAGATCTAAACAAACCTATGAAAACCTTTCGAGATGGTGGATATACCATATAATCTAAATCGACGATGATGCCTAACCTTATCATTTGTTATCTAATAACGAGGCTAGCCGATTAGGGTTAGATCGCATTATCGATCTAGGTTATATGACTTATATGATAACTTGACGATTTACGTAAACAAGATTAGAGTATCATAATGATGGAAGCACTAATCCCAGAGCGCAAGCCGCCATGACAAGATTTTACCTTTTCGTTGGAGATCGAACTCGATGCAGCCCAACTAGAAGCAAGAACTCGTGAAACTATTAAAAGAAAAGGGTGGCGATGCACCGAGATTGTATTGAACTTTATTGTTATATTTTTACATGGTCTTCGGTCATATTTATTCCCGGATACAAGATAAGTCCTTAACGGACACGACTCCTATCTCTATCATAGTTTGAATTACGAGATGTAAGCCTAAAACAAACTTTCATCGACATTATACGCCAAGGTAACTATTTAAAATATCCTAATTAACGAGATACAATTGCCTTTCCTATATTCTATCCATGTATGGCAATCTCCATGAAGCACTTTATCCAAGTCTTAAGATAATTCCAACGTCTTTCCCCGAGATCGGTCATACCAACCATCCTTATCGGAATCGACGGCATACTGCTATCCTTGTCCGATTCGGTATCGGTAACAGTCTCCTTAGCCGATTCGATCACCAACAGATGAACTCCTTAGCCGATTCGGACGGCATTTGGCGTGCAGGAGTCTTAGGAAGAACTCGGTTCTCTCCAAATCGGCTTTGGCCTTAGATCAAACCGATAATTTGCTTATCAAATTTGGTCGTTAACAACTAGGTCCTTCGATAATCAGCTATAATGCCCGAAAACAGCTACCTTCTTCATGGCCAAACTCGCGAACGGTCCCTTACAAGCGTGTAGAAGAAAAGAGTCACACAATCATTCTTTGAACCATCGGCTACAAAGAAAAAGACCTCAAAAAGAAAAAAAACTACACGTGGCCGATGATGCACTGCCAACTCTAGATCCGAGATATAGAAGAATTTTTAGATCAAGAAGAAATGGAAGTAGCCATCGATAGCTGACTACTTTGCCGATGTAAGTGAAACAAGAAAAACCATGCAAACACCGCCGGTAGACGTACCGGCCCCTCAAAAGACTCCAATTACTCCAACACGCAAACTCGTCTTCCTCAGTACGCATTTTAAGGTTTAATTCCTTTAAACATTCATATTCCAATTCGACTAAACTCTTTTACTTGCGGAAAAGAAAGCGGCTACCAAGAAGAAACCAACACCACCTCCATCGGTAACTCTAAATTCAAACTTCTTCTTAACTTTCAATCAATCGATGCTGAACCAAACTTGTCTTTATTTTTTATTAAGCCTCCGCGCTCTCCAATACCTGCCGTCATGAATCCGGCGAACACACTCCATCGGTGTAGGCAGCAGCCATGTAATAAGTAATGGAATCAGCTCTTGTCATCCCGGTAAGCACTTCTTCTAAAACTCCATATCGGTTATTACGAGTTTTCCAACACTTAACAATCTGAACATTCTCCTTTTCGGGTTCTAGCCGATATGTTCTCTTTTGACATAAAAGCGGTTCATGGACGAACAAGAAGAAACTACAAGCAAAGCCCTAGCTCCCCTTGTAGATAATCTAAAAGCTACAACATTAGATATTGCACATCGGCTAGAGAGCTCTTTGGACACCTTGGTCGTTGATTGTGGGCGTCCGAGCAAGGTTTGTTGAAATCAAGATCAAATCCTAGAAGACCTGGCGATATCTCCCAAGCTATGTTTCTTGAGCAAATCTTGATTCAAATTGGAGAAAGCAAAGCAAAGAATTGCCGATCGGCGAGAAAAGAAAAGATCTTGAAGCTCCTAGTCAAGCTAATCGTTTGTCAATCAATGCGAGACTAGGCGGACTTGATGAGATGATCGTTGGGCCAAACTCCACTCGGGCCCACATTGATGGGCTGAAAAGTCACAAGGCGAGCTACTAGCCGAGCTAGAGAAATGCAATGCCAAATTAGCATCAAAAGAGCAAAAGCTTGCCGATTTCCCCAGGGCCATCGAAGAGCAAAAATCCAAGTTAAAAACATCATTAAACATTTGTCGGATCTAACCAAGTCTCTGAAGTTGATCCCCAAAACCGATGCAATTGATGCCCAAACCATTAATGAAGTAGAACAAATTAGGCAAGGTCCATATCAACTATCAAGAGGCTTGTATCTAGATGAAGCGGATTTTGTAATAGGGGCTTGAAACTTTTGTGAATTCTATGAAATTCTATGACATAACTTATGTGAATTTTTTTAAAAGTCCACATATTTTGTATGCATGTATGCCCCCTAATTCTACAATGCCAAACAAACATTGATAAAATTATAGCTTGACTAAGGGCGATATCATAAATACCGGCCATCACACATCGGCATAACACAACCGATTATGATAAGTTAAAAAGACTAAGGCGATATAACATAGATTGACCATCTAAAGGCGATGTTCACACATCGGCTACCATGTATCACATAACACGCCAAATAATGAGTTGATCCAAACACTCGGATAATATTTCTTCAACTATTTCTCATTCAAAGCTCTTCCAAAAACTTCTCCATCAAGCCCTTGCAACATATTAGCTCCCTTAGAAGCAGTTGGTAGATGCGAAAGGCCCTTCCTAGTGCTTGTGTCCACTTCTTGAATTTATTATCACGAGTTCCAATCGGTAGAATCAATTTCCAAACCTACTCGCCCTACGAAAAATATTTCGGCACAACTTTCTTATTATAATGACGAGCAATTCTCTCCTTATCTCTTGTTATTTTGTCCAAAGCACACATCCTAGATTGAACCAACGCTTAGATTCATCTACCATGAGATTATGATAATCATCGGATTGTCAACTCATCTTTAAATCAATTATCCTTGAGCCGATGATACTTTCCCATGGTAACACACCTTCATGCCCATAAACTAGCTTGTAAGGAGGAACTTGCATTGATCGATCGGCTATGCCATTGCTTGGGAAATTCAGAAATCTTTCACTTAATCAACTTAATCAAACTCTTGTTAGATGCTTACATGCGCCCATTGTGAAGGGTTACGCGGAGGCTACGCTAGCCGAAAACAAAGCTTTTCTACCGCACAAACCGGGAACACTTGCAAGTAATGGCCGATAGATGGGTTACTGGATTGGAGTAGAGTGCGGTGGATTAGCCAATCGGGACTATCCGTCTGAGGCTGTGTTGGCGATGTGTGGCCCGATTCCCGCAAACCGATGGCGATTCACGGGGATAGCCGATTCTGTCAGTAGGTCCGGCGAGGTAGCCAGGTTCATAGAGTCGTCGGACAGCGTTCTCGCCCTCGCTCGAATACGCTCGGCTAGCCAGGTTATCCATCAGCCGAGATTCGTAGCCGTCCAGCAGTGCCGCAACGTAGCGAGCGCCTCTCACCGGTATCCACACGTCAGGGGACGAACGCCAGAACACTTTGTGTGCTAGCACGCGATGTAAGGCTAGTGTTTGGCTCGAAAGTGGGGAGGGTTTAGTGGAGATTGATCTCGGCGACTTACATTGCGCCAAATCAGATTGATTTGGATCAATTTGCATGCATCAACTCTCCACCCCTCCCCCTTTATATAGAGTTGCCGGTTGGCGTAGAGAGCCCATCGGGACTCTATTTTGAATCGGATCTATCTCAGAATCCCATAGAGTTGGTCGGTCGGACTTCGTAAGCCCATAGGAGTCTATCCGAGTCGGATCTCTATCCCATCGAGCCGTATCCGAGTCCAACTCGAATGCACTGTTCTTATCCCCAAGCGTGTGACCATGTAGGTTCAGGTATACTCGGTTTCGGCTATAGTCTAACAAGCCGATCGTCGGCTTGAGTCCAACTCGGCCAATCATCCAACTTGGCGGCGCCTAGCGGCACATATTGACACCATAGTATACAAGAATATAATATCAGCTCTGAACCTGTAATGTGTACACAAATCCCTTTGCGTCACGATACCAATTAAGCTATAGGCAAGATGTGTGCCATCCCTTTAATAGCTTCACCATTCACTCGAACCGTATTGGATTATCACGTACATTGATTGACGCCTCAATCAACTTAGCATGGCCATGCATTTCCATAATCCATTACCTCGAGGGGCCCAGAGATATCTCTCCAAAGGAGGGGCAAATTCCATCTTAATCACTCACATCCCACTCCATGTTTCATAGCAAACCCGAAAAATACTTTTATAACTACCCAGTTACGGAATAGTGTTTGGTAGTCCCAAAGTAGGCTACTACACATGTTGGAATCCATGAAGATCTCAGGTCTAAGGACTTTGTACCAACACTACCTGAGACCAACTAATGGCATATTAATTCCTGTAGTGTCTCATGGTGGGTCTATCCAACAATGTGTTCTCTAACACATGTGTCCATGTGTATTGATTTGGTATCTCCATACCCATGATCTCTGAGACATGATCATCAATCAATAAACATGCCGATCTTGGAATCATATTTGTTCCAACAATATGACATGTGATCAGGGATCGCTTAGAAATAGATTCATACGTAAAGAGACTCGTAAATAAGTCACATACTTATTGATCAATACAAGATGTCTTTTTATGGAACTGAATAACACTTTATTCATTTATACATAAACATTGACCATGATATCCAACATCTCCATGTTGCCTCTAGGGCATATCACTAACAGTCTCCCACTTGCACTAGAGTCAATCATGTAAGTATCTATACCCATTGCTCTTGTGTGCGCCTTATGTTTTGGCTGAGGGAGAGGTTTTGTCAGCGGATCGGCTATGTTGAGATCCGTGTGCACTTCTCGCGGATGTAAGCCAATATCTTGACATCACCTCTGCCCACTATCTCGCGGATGAGATGATATCGCCGAAGTATGTGTTTGGACTTCTGATGTGATCTCGGCTCCTTGGCTTGCGCAATGGCTCCACTATTATCACAATAGAGAGACATTGGGCCGATTCTGCGCTAGTCATCACAGCTCGAAACAAATTTCTTTATCCAAAGCGGCCTCCTTTGCGGCTTACGGAGACGGCAATGTACTCGGCCTCCGTTGTAGAATCGGCAATAGTGTCTGCTTGGAACTCTTCCAGCTGACTGCGCCTCCGTTCAGGCAGAACACGAACCCAGATTGTGATCTATAATCATCCTTGTCTGTTTGGAAGCTAGCATTGGTGTAACCATTTATAACGAGCTCCTCTTCACACCTCCATAGACAAGGAACATATCCTTAGTTCTTCTCAAGTACTTCGGGATATTCTTTACGACGATCCGGTGACCTTCACGGATCGGCGGTATCTACTCATAGCACTCAAAGCGTACGAGACATCTGGACGTGTACAAAGCATGGCATACATGATGGGTCCAATTGTCAAAGCATATTGAACCATATCCATCTTATTCCGCTCATCATGTGTCTGAGGACACTGATTCTTGCTAAGATTAATGCCATGTGACATGGGCAAGAAACCTTTCTTGGAATCATGCATGTTGAACCTTTTCAACACCTTGTCAATGTATTTACTTTGGCTTAATCCAATTAGCCTCTTGTATCTATCTCTATAGATCCGAATGCCCAATATGTATGCTTGACGGATTCTAGCATGGAAAAACTATTTTTCAATGAAGACTTGACGGATTCTAGCAAAGGTGTCATCCACATATAAGATTAGAAATACAATTGCACTCCCACTGACCTCTTTGTAAACACAGGCCTCCTCTTCATTTTTGATGAAACCAAACCCTTCGATTACTTCATCAAAATGAATATTCCAACTTTCCGAGATGCTTGCTTCAATCCATAAATGGATTACAGTAGCTTGCATATCTTTCCGAGCGATCTGGATCGACAAAACCACGAGTTGTATCATGTATACATCCTCGGTTAGGTTTCCATTTAGGAAAGCCGTTTTGACATCCATCTGCCATATCTTCATAATCGAAATATGCAGCAATTGCTAGGATAATCCGAATAGATTTAAGCAGTGCAACAGGCGAGAAGGTTTCATCATAATGAACTCCTTCAATCTGTTTAAAACCTTTCGCCACGGGCGAGAAGCATTGGGACGGGCGCCTTATAGATGTGAACATTTCCATCCATATCGGCCTTTTTCTTAAAAACCCATTTACACTCAATGGTTTTGACACCATCAGGTCAACCAAGTTCCAAACTTGATTGTCGTACATGGATTCTATTTCGGATTTCATGGCTCCAAGCCACTCGTTTGAATCGGGTCCCACCATCGCTTCCTCATAGGTCTTAGGCTCATCGTTGTCTAACAACAATATATCACGTTGTTCACTTTGTGTACTGTCGAGGCGTACGCGTGGTCTTTGGTTCTCAGTGAAATTAGAGTGGTGTATCTACAAGCCGGTGACGCAACACTTTACTCCTCTGTTGTGGTTACGCCAGTCGCTGAAATATTTTTAAGTGTTTCTTGAACTTCTTCAAGATGCACCCTGCTCCCACTAACCCTTCTTGAAAGAAACTCTTTCTCCAACAAAACACCGTGTCGGGCGACAAACACTTTGCCTTGTTCCCGATTATAAAAGTAATATCCCTTAGTTTCCTTAGGATATCCCACAAAGAAGCACTTGCCAAATTTGGGTGTGAGCTTGTCGGGCCCTGTAAACGTTTACATAAGCCGCATCCCCAAATTATGAGAAAGACAAACTAGGGGTTGCCTGTCCATATCTCATATGGTGTCTTTTCAAGTGGCTTAGATGGAACTCTATTTAGTGTGGCCTTGTTGTTTCAAAACATATCCCGGGAGGATAACGAAAGATCACTTTGGCTCATCATCGGCCGCACCATGTCCAACAAGGTGGGATTTCTCCGTTCGGACACTCTGTTCCATTGTGGAGTTCCTGGCGGAGTCAACTGTGGAACAATTCCACAATCTTTCCGATGATTATCAAACGCTTGGCTCAAGTATTCGCCTCCATGATCTGATCGTAGAAACTTGATTGCTTTCCCTAAATGATTCTGCACTTCATTCTGGAATTCTTTCAACTTTTCAAAGGATTCGGACTTATGCCTCATTAAGTAGATATAACCATATCTACTAAAGTCATCGGTAAAGGTAATGAATTACTGATAACCACTTCTGGCCGTTGAGCTCATTGGTCCACATACATCAGTATGTATGAGTGCCAACAAGTCACTTGCTATCTCACTGTGTCCCGTTAAAGGTGCCTTTGTCATCTTACCAAGTAAACAAGACTCACATGTCTCAAATGATTCAAAATCAAAAGAGTGAAGCAATCCATCCTTATGGAGCTTCTCCATGCGTTTCTTATTTATATGGCCTAAGGGACAATGCCAAATAAACGTGGGATTTGTATCATTAGAGAGTTGCCTTTTTGTATTAATGTTATAGATGGGAGACGCTTCAAGATTCAAAACGTATAATCCATTCACCAATGGAGAATGAAAATAGAACATATCTCTGATATAAATTGAACAACCATTGTCCATTGATCTAAAATCATATCCTTCCGCTTGCAAACATGAAGCGGAAATAACGTTTTGACATAGTGTTGGAACACAATAATAATTATTTAATTCCAAAACTAATCCTGAAGGTAGATGAAGTGATGCGTGCCAAGCATCACTTGTAGCAACGCACTCCATTCTTGCGGCCAGCTTGGCTTCACCGCGCCCCTTCTTAAGCCTCTACTTCTTCTCATTCCTGCAACGATTTGCAAATATGAGCTACGTCCAGGTATCAAATACCCA
>JAIFGZ020000532.1:0-97524 GCA_019925245.2 Oryza australiensis
AGTTGCTCAACGTAAGCCTTAGTCTTTCTCTTTTATTGTATTATCATTATTTTCGTCGATCACTCTTCGATCTCACGCGAGAGAAGAAGTGCCGCTCCATGGCAAAGTCTCGAGGTGCTTTGGAGAAGCTAGTTCCTCACCTGAATTCCTTAGAGGACGTTCGGCGAAAGCGAAGACCACTCGGGAGGAGGCCGCGTCGAGGAGGTGGCTTTAAGGAGAGAGATCGCGAGCTTCGGGAGGCGAACCTCGACCTCCGAGGGTCAATCGGGAGTAAGCCCGTCTCTCCAAGTTTCTTCATGATTCTTATGTTAGCCTCGATTCATCGATGATCTTCTTCTTTTGTGAAAATTCTTTGGAGGTCCATTCGCTTCAAGTCCAGCTGGAGGCAGTCAGCCTCGACAAAGCCGAAATGGAGGCTGAGTTTGAAGGTAAGCCTCTTTGAAGTAGCATTCCTTGTACCGCTTTATTTCCGAGCGCTTTGCATGATCGGATGCTTTTGGCGGCTTACAAGGTTAAGACCCGAGCTCAATATGACGTCTTGCTTGAGCGGGTCAAACGGACTGAGAGATCCGGGAAGAGGTCGCCAATGCTTGCTACGTCGATCTTGCTATCCTTGTTCCATCATGGGGTCGGGACCAGCTCACTGGACCCAAGCGAAGTCTTTGACAAGCTGCGGCGGGCCCCCGACCAGTATCGGCCAACATCACCGAAGCCGCCAACATGGGGGCTGGTCGCTCTTGCACGGACCAAGTCCCTTTACCCCGAGTGGATATCCACTCGGTCGGGAGGGCTTCGCCGATGGGACCACAGATGAGCGAGCCTTGGATATCTTGAGTGAGGCGCAGGAGCGGCAAAGAAGATATCCATTGATGTAGTGAACAATTTCCGGATTTGATTCATCTTTCAAACTTTGTCTTGTAAATGTCGTGTAATCGTGACGCTCCGATGTAGAACTTGTGATATATCTAGTTTATTTATGCTAACGCCTTGACCCGAGTTTTTGTGTGAAATTTCTTAAGTAGTTTTCGTCATTGTCACCAAGCCTAGGCTCGATTAGGTCATCGGAAAAACTCTCGATCCTTAGACACCGAACTCGAATCGAAGATCATTAAACAACGATAAACCAAATCATGCACAGAAGTTGATGTGGGAAACTTGAGCTTTATTGACATATGTACCCCATTGCTAACTCAAGAAGTCATCTTGCTTGAGGTTGGCAGTCAAGGAAAACATGAAGCCTTAGCCAAATTAGGCATAAAATCGTCGGAGATGCTCAATGTTCAAGGAGTTCTCCACCATAGACCCGTCTTCTCATTTTAGCCAGAGTACGCACCGGCCGAGTCACCTCGGCGATTATGTACGGTCCCTCCCATAAGGGGATAACTTGTGACGATCTTTGGTGGTCCGGATCTTCCGTAGGACCAGTCACCAACGATGAAAGCTCATGCTCGCACGTTGCGGCGTGGTATCTTCCGAGCCCTTGAAGATATTTGGCCGACTGGATGAGGGCTGCCTCTCGGGCCTCTTCCGGTCGGGTGAGGTCGTCCACTCGGTCGGGGTCGTAGCGTTCATCGTTGAAGCTGCGGACTCGGAGGGATTCGTACTCCATCTCGTTTGGCAACATGGCTTCGTGCGTAGACCGAAAGAAAGGAGTTTGGTCGGTAGCCCGCGGGTGTGGTCCGCAGAGACCATAAGACCGAGGAAGTTCTTGGACCCACTTGCCGCGTAAGGGTTTAGGCGATCGCGCGGGCCTTGATGCCCTGGAGGACCATGCCGTTGGCTCGTTCGACTTGTCCATTGCTTTTGGGATGCGCAGCGATGCGTAGCAGATCTTGATTCCGAAGTCCTCGCAGAATTCCTTGAAGATGCCTCCCGTGAATTGAGTCCCGTTGTCGGTTATGATTACGTTTGGAACACCGAAGCGGTGCACGATGTTGAGGAAAAAGTCCCGTGCCTTGTCGGCAGTAATTGTGGTGACCGGCTTGGCTTCAATCCACTTGGAGAACTTGTCGATTGCGACGAAGAGGTGTGTGAATCCTCCTGGAGCTTTTTGAAAGGGCCAACCATGTCCAGGCCCCATACCGCGAACGGCCCGGAAAGTGGGATTGTTTGAAGCTCCTCGGCGGGACATGGCTTTGTCGGGCGAAAAGCGGCGGTCTTCGCAGGTTCGTACGACTTTGTCCGCGTCGGAGACCGCGGTAAGCCAAAAGAAACCTTGCCTGTAGGCTTTGCCGGCAGTGCGTGTCTTGCTGCGTCCGCATATGCCCGAGTGGATGTCTTGGAGTAGCTGTTTCCCTTCCTCGGGTGTGATGCATCTTATTAGGATTCGGAGAGGCTTCTCTTGTATAGATCGGAGTCAGCCATGACATATGCTTGGCAGCGACGTCGGACGCGTTCTGCTTCATCCCGGTCCTCCGGCAGCTCTTGTTGAGTTAGGAATTTGATGAGCGGCGTCCTTCAGTCGGTGTCGGTCATGGCGACTTCTTTTGCAACTTCTTGGTTGGTAGTTGTCTTTGCCGTGATGGTTGGTTCATAGTGGTGCTCGACAAAGACGTCGCAGGGCAGCTTCGCGCTTGGACCCGAAGCGTGCGGCTCATCGGCGGCTTCGTTGTTATGCCTCGGGACATGTGAGAGTTCGAGCCCGTCAAACTTGTCCTCAAGCTTGCGGACCTCTTGCCGGTAGGCTTCCATAGTGTCATTTAGGTAGGACCAGTCCTTCATTACTTGGTTGACGACCAGCTGGGAGTCGCCTTTCATGATGAGCCGACGTATCCCGAGTGAAATTACGAGATGCGGTCCATGTAGGAGGGCTTCGTACTCGGCGACATTGTGTGAGGCGGAGAAGTGAAGGTGAAGGACGTATCTTAGCCTTTCCCGGTCGGGGAGATCGGCACAACTCCCTGCTCCCAAGCCGGTGATCCTCTTGGATCCGTCGAAGTGCATGGTCCAGTGTTGGAGGTCTTCCCGAGGTACGTTCTCTTGTTGTTCGATCCACTCGGCCGGAAATCCGCCAAGGCTTGTGACTTTATGGACGTCCTCGCCTTAAAAGTCAAGTCCAATGGCATCGCTCTAGAGCCCACTTGGCGATGCGTCATGTTGCCTCACGGTTGTGGATGACATCGCCGAGTGGGAAAGAAGTGACGACGGTGACCGAGTGACCACGAAAATAATGTGCCAATTTCGTCGCGGTTATTAGAACACCATAGAGTAATTTTTGTACCCGAGGGTAGCAAATTTTGGCTCCTGCCAACACTTCGCTAACAAAGTAGATTGGCCTCGAATCTTCGAGCCCGTCCTTCTTCTTCGCGCTCGACCACGAGGACCGTGCGACCACTTGGTGAGTGGGTGAAACGCGTACAACAAGCAAAGGTTCCTGGGGCTGAGGCGAAGCCGGGACGAGCGGCGTTGTAAGGAATTCTTTGAAATCTTCAAAGGCCTTGTTGGCTTCCGCGGTCCACTGGAAGTCATCCGTCTTTTTAGCAATCGAAGAAGGGCATGCCTCGTTCGTCAAGTCGGGAGATGAAGCGGCTTAGCGCCGCCATGCAGCCGGTGAGCTTACGGACGTCTTTACGGTTACTCGGGGCTTCATGCTCAAGATGGCGTTGATCTTCTCCGGATTGGCTTCATTGCCGCGATGTGACACCATGAAGCCGAAGCGGTTGCACGATGGGACGCCGAAAGTGCACTTCTCGGGTTCAACTTCATTCGAAGGCCGGATGTTTGCAAAAGTTTCTTCTAGGTCGACGATCAGGTCTTCTTTTCGCTTGGTCTTGATGACAACGTCGTCGACATACGCTTCAACGTTCTTGCCGATCGCGTGCGGAAGCATCTTTGGATCATGCGTTGGTATGTGGCGCCGGCGTTCTTCGGCCAAAAGGCATGGTGATGTAGCAAGAGGCCCCAAACGGCGTGATGAACGATGTCTTCACGCAGTCGGACTCTTTCAAGCTGATCTGGTGATAGCCCGAGTAACAGTCCAGGAAACTCAGGAGTCGGCGGCGGGCTGTTGAGTCGACGACTTGGTCGATGCGAGGCAGCCGAATGGATCTTTGGGGCAGGCTTTGTTGAGGTCGTATAATCAATGCACATGCGCCATTGCCCCGTCTTCTTGCGGACCAAGACTAGGTTGGCTAACCAGTCGGGATGAAGGACTTCTTTAATGAAGCGAGTTCTTCCTTGATAGCGACTTTTCGATCATGCGCGAATCTGCGTAATCGTTGTTTTATCGGTTTGGCGTCATCTTTGACGTGCAAAGAGTGCTCGATCACCTCCCTAGGAATTCTGGGCATATCAGATGGTTTCCAAGCAAAAACATCTTTATTATTTTGGAGGAAGGTGACGAGCACGCTTTTCTATTTGGGATCTAGGTCGGCGTCGATTACGGCGGTTTCGAGGGATCCGACGGATCAAGGAGATCTTCTTGGTCTTGGCGTCGCCGGATCCCGATTTGGCTATCTTCTTCGTGGGGACTTCGCCCTCTGCCGAAGTTGATGTAGTCAATCGGACTTCTTGTTGGCCACGTAATCTCTCGCGAGATTGGGCCATGTCGCAGCTCTCCTTATCGCAGGTGAAGGCTTGCTTCACATCGCTGCGAAGAGTGATGACACCGTTGGGATCCGGCATCTTCATGCGAGAGGTAGGTGTAGTGCGGGATCGCCATGAACTTGGCAAGCGCAGTCTTCCAATGATGGCGTGGTATCTTTGTTTGAAGTCGGCCACCTCAAAAGTGACGTTCTCCGTTCGGAAGTTCTCTCGGGCCCCGAAGGTGACTGGGAGGAGATGTGCCGAGTGGTGTAGACGATAGCCCGGGATGACTCCGTGGAAGGGGCTGAGCTTGCCTTTAGTTCGGCCCTCGGGATCCGCATCTCATCCATGGTCTTGGCAAACGGGATGTTGAGGGCGCTGCCCCATCGATGAGGACGCGCTTAAGCTGATGTTGCGGACCACGGGATCCGGGACGAGTGGATAGCGCTCCGGGTCAACCACTCGGTCGGGGTGATCCGAGCGGTCAAAAGTGAACCACTTCCGACCATCGCAGAATCGAGGACTTCGGGTTGAGCCGCGTTGACCTCTCGGTCGGTTAGCTTCTGTTTCCTCTTGGATTCATAGGCTAGCGGTCCTCCGAAGATGTGGTTGAGCTCCCCACTGGGTCTTGAAAAGGTTCGGCATTTTCAGCCGCGTTGTTCTTTTGGCGCGACGGACCAGCCTCGTCGATCGGCTTCTTGTTGAGCTGCGTCGCGTCTCGTTGCGGCTTGCTTGTAGATAAAACAGTCCTTCGCCGCGTGCTTATGATTTGGATGATGGGTGCACTGGGCATTCATGATGGCGTCGTAGGCGGCGACTCGGGACGGCATTGAGTGTTGGAGGTTGCGGCCACTAGGTCCTCGGATCGGCGCTTGCGATCTTTCGCCCTGGTTCTGTTGTTGCCGCCATCCTTCTTAGGATTGCGGCTCCCTCCCGCTTGCTTGTCTTCCCTCCTATCGGGCCGGTCTTGGCGGGCAGCCTTGATGGCGTCATTGGACTTTGCGTAGGAGTTCGCCGTCTCGAACATTTGTTTCACCGTCTTCGGTGGTTTGCGCCCGAACTTCCCGATTAGCGGCTCATCACGGACTCCCTTACGGAAGGCGGCGATGATGATGTCATCGGTGATGTTCGGGATCTTGTTGCGCTTCTCGGAGAAGCGGCGGATGTAATCCTTCGGGGCTCGTCCGGCTTTTGGATGACGTTGTATAGGTCGAAGTGTGTGCGGGCCTCTCGAAGGTGCCTTGGAAGTTGGCGATGAAGTGGTCCCTCGGCTCGCTCCACGAGCCGATTGAGCCTCTTGGCGAGCTCATGAGCCGTTACGGCTGAGTTAGCGAGGCCACGGGCGGTAATTGGCCATGGCCTTGTTATCACCGCCTGCAGCATGGATGGCGAGGGTGTAGACGGTAAGCCAAGATTCGGGGTCGGTCTTGCCGTCGTACCTTTCAATCCCTGTGGGCTTGAACCCACTCGGCCGTGCACTCGGCGGAGCTCCCGAGTGAAGGCCGGTACTCCATCGTCGACGCTATCGGGTGATACCCTCCGATCTTCCCGAGTGCGTCGGTCCCGCTCCTGGTAGCGGTGATCGAGGACT
Organism: Oryza australiensis; assembly: GCA_019925245.2. Taxonomy (NCBI): domain Eukaryota; kingdom Viridiplantae; phylum Streptophyta; class Magnoliopsida; order Poales; family Poaceae; genus Oryza; species Oryza australiensis. Next base: position 6,116 of record JAIFGZ020000532.1, read on the forward strand.
TCCGCGAGATCACTCGGCGGGGTCTTCGGTGTTAGTGATATGCCCTAGAGGCAACATGGAGATGTTGGATATCACGTCAATGTTTATGTATAAATGAATAAAGTGTTATTCAGTTCCATGAAATAGACATCTTGTATTGATCAATAAGTACGTGACTTATTTATGAGACTCTATATGTATGAATCTATTTCTAAACGATCCACGATCATATGTCATATTGTTGGAACAAATATGATTCTAAGATCGGCATGTTTATTGATTGATGATCATGTCTCATAGATCATGGGTATGAAGATACCAAATCAATAAACATGGACACATGTGTTGGAGAACACATTGTTGGATAGACCCACCATGAGACACTACAGGAATTAATGTGTCATTAGTTGGTCTCGAGGTAGTGTTGGTACAAAGTCTTTAAACCGAGATCACCATGGATTCCAACATGTGTAGTAGCCTACTTTGGGACTACCAAACGCTATTCCATAACGGGTAGTTACAAAGGTAGTTTTGGGTTTGCTATGAAACATGGAGTGGGATGTGAGTGATCAAGATGGAATTTGCCCCTCCTTTGGAGAGATATCTCTCGGCCCTCGAGGTAATGGATTATGGAAATGCATGGCCATGCTAAGTTGATTGAGGAGTCAATCAACGGACGGATAATCCAATACGGTTCGAGTGAATGGTTAAGCTATTGAAGGGATAGCACACATCTTGCCTATAGCTTAACGGTATCGTGAGGCAAAGGGATTTGTGCACACATTACAGGTTCGAGCCGATATTATTCTTGTATACTATGGTGTTAATATGTGCTGCTAGGCGGCGCGTTGTGGGTCGGTGAGTTAGACTCGAGCCAACGATCGGCTAAGTTAGACTATAGCCGAAACCGAGTATACCTGAACCTACGAGTCGCACGCTTAAGGGGATAAGAATAGGCATTCGAGTTGGACTCGGATACGGCTCGATCGGATAGGGATCCGATCGGATAGAGTCCTATGGGCTTACGACGTGTGGACGGCCAACTCTATGAGATACGGATGAGATCCGATTCAAAATAGAGTCTTAATCGGCCACTAGTCCCAGTCGGCCAACTCTATATAAAGGAGGGAGGGGTGGAGAGCTGCGGCGAGTCAATTGCATCGCGTGCAACGAAGTCGTCGAGATCAATCTCCACGGAAACCCTCCCCACTTTCGAGCCAAACCCTAGCCTTGCATCGCGTGCTAGCACACGGGTGTTTGGCGTTTTGTCCCCGGACGTGTGGATACCGGTAGAGCGCGCGCTACGTTGCGCGCTGTTGATCGGCTTCGATCGGCTGCAATCGGAGCGATCGGCGTGGTGGAATCGGGCGTGGTCGGGCGAATCGGAGCGAGGCGTGAGAACGCGGCCGGACGACTCGAATCGGCTGATTGGCGAATCGGCTGTCTCCGGGAATTGGCTACGCTTGTTCGGATCGGATTGCCCGATTGGCTATTTTGCACTCTACTCCAATCGGTAACGATCTATCGGCCCTTACTTGCAAGTGTTCTTGGTTTGCGCGGTAAAAGTTTTGTTTTCGGCTAGCGTAGCCTCCGCGTAACCCTTCGGTGGTATCGAGCTAATCTTGCTTAGTTCGGGTTTTAGATTGGATCGGAACAAGTTTTGCGCACGGGTTGATTAGATCAGTCGGTTTTACGGGATCTGTTGAGGAGAGTTAATGGTAATTACGTTCCTTGATAGTGTATCGGAACGGCGTAATGTGATTACGTCGAAGCAATTTCCATATATCTCGGTTTGAGTCGGCTTCGAGATAGCGTTCCTTGATAGTGTATCGGAACGGTATAATGTGATTATGCCGAAGCTATCTCGTAGTCCGATCTTGTTAGCTGCCTCGCGCCTCGCAAACCATCTCCCTTGATAGTGTATCGGGACGGCATAATATGATTATGCCGATATGGTTTCCGTAAGCGATTTCATAGATTGGATCTATGAATTTCGTGTGGTGTTCCAGGCGCTGCCGTGTGCGTACCCCTTATAGGTCGTCTCGGTGCCGTATCTGCGATAGGTAGAAACGTTTCTACGCCTAACTTGTTTTTGCGAGAGAATGCTTTGAGATGGTATGGCCCTATTGTATGTATGAGATGCATGTGATGCATGTAATATTCTTTCATATGTGCAATCCCTGTAATATTCTTTCATATGCTATTCTACCTGTTTTCATATGTGATATGTTTGTTTGATAGGATAGCATCCCTCGCAAAGTTAAGTAGTAATGATGCCCTTCCAAATGTTGCACCTGTCACCGTTATGCTCGTCAATGGTGGGTCTCCCAAAGCAGAGTGCCATTCTCTATCATAACACGAGGGGTATATGTCGGACATATACGGCGGGAGCATTTGGTTTACTTAACAAGGCTATCAAAACAGTTTTGGGCCTTGGGACATAGGTTGGGGCCCGGGCATGGAGATGCCACACCAACAACAAGAGTCACATAGAGATGTGATTAGCAAGGAGTTGCTTACGATGTTATTAATCTTCTAGCGGTGATGCCAAAACTCACTAGAAAATTAATTAACATGTGGATCTTGACCCAATACATAACCTAGAGGGAAGGTGGAAAATACGTAATGGGAGTCTAATGTTAAATTGTTTAACAATAGACATAGCATAAACATTGTGCTAAACTTTGCTTTTTGTTGTAGAATAAATGGCGGCTAATACTACACCCATACGTTTAATTTGCGATCTATTCTCGAAAAGGAAAAATTAAATGGAACAAACTTTATGGATTGGTATCGCAACTTGAGAATTGTTCTCAAGCAAGAGCGTAAGGAGTACGTTCTTGAAGTACCTTATCCGGAGGATTTGCCTAATAATGCCACCGCAACGCACGGAGAGCTTAGGAGAAGCACACTAATGATGCCCTAGATATAAGCTGTCTCATGCTTGCTACAATGTCCCCCGAGCTTCATAAGCAATATGAGAGCAGCGATGCTCACACTATTATTCGGGGACTGCGTGGCATGTTTGAGAACCAAGCTCGGGCCGAGAGGTTCAACACCTCAAAGTCCTTGTTTGCGTGCGTGCTTGTTGAAGGGAATCCGTCGTCCGCATGTGATAAAAATGATTGGCTACATTGAGAGTCTGGAAAAACTAGGTTTTCCCCTTAGCCAAGAGTTGGCTACTGATGTGATTCTCCAGTCGCTCCCTCCGAGCTTCGAGCCATTCATATTGAATTATCACATGAACAATATGGATAAAACCTTGGCTGAATTGCATGGGATGCTAAAGACAGTGAGGAGAGTATCCGAAGAATGGTCATCATGTGATGATGATGCGAAGGCTAAGCGCAAAATACTGTCAAGAAACTTTGCACCAAGAGGAAGTTAACTCCCGATGAGATCGCGAGTGCCTCTAATGCAAAGAAGGGCAAGAAGGGGTCGGCGGCATCAGATGCCGTTTGCTTCTATTGCAAGGAGACAGGCCATTGGAAGAGGAACTGCAAGAATTACATGGAGGATCTCAAAAAGAAGCAAAGTACAACACGCTTAGGTATTAATGTTATAGACATTAATCTTGCTACTTCACCCTACGGCTCTTGGGTATTTGATACCGGATCGTAGCTCATATTTGCAAGTCGTTGCGGGTAATGAGAAGAAGTAGAGGATTGAGAAGGGGCGAGGTGAACCTGCGCGTCGGCAATGGAGCAAGCGTTGCTACGGTTCTTTGTCGGCACAGCACCACTTCATCTACCTTCGAGGATTAGTTTTGGAATTAAATAATTGTTATTGTGTTCCAACACTATGTCAAAACGTTATTTTCGCTTCATGTTTGCAAGCGGAAGGATATGATTTTAGATCAATGAACAATGGTTGTTCAATATATCTCGAAGATATGTTCTATTTTCATGCTCCGTTGGTGAATGGATTATACGTTTTGAATCTTGAAGCATCTCCCATCTATAACATTAATACAGAGAGGCAACTCTCTAATGATATAAACCCCACGTTTATCCGGCATTGTCGCTTAGGCCATATAAATCGAAACGCATGGAGAAGCTCCATAAGGATGGACTGCTTCACTCTTTTGATTTTGAATCATTTGAGACATGTGAGTCTTCTTTACTTGGTAAGATGTCAAAGGCACCTTTCACGGGACATAGTGAGAGAGCTAGCGACTTATTGGCACTCGTACATACCGATGTATGTGGACCAATGAGCTCAACGGCCGAGGTGGTTATCGTACTTCATTACCTTTACCGATGACTTTAGTATATATGGTTATATCTACTTAATGAGGCATAAGTCCGAATCCTTTGAAAAGTTCAAAGAATTCCAGAATGAAGTACAGAATCATTTAGGGAAAACAATCAAGTTTCTACGATCGGATCGTGGAGGAGAATACCTGAGCCAAGAGTTTGGTAATCATCGAAATATTGTGGAATTGTTCCACGTTGACTCCGCCAGGAACTCCACAATAGAATGGGGTGTCCGAATGGAGAAATCGCACCTTGTTGGACATGGTGCGGTCGATGATGAGCCAAAGTGATCTTCCGTTATCCTTCGGGGATATGCTCTTTAAACATGCGCTCACACTAAATAGAGTTCCATCTAAGTCGGTTGAAAAGACACCATATGAGATATGGACAGGCAACCCCCTAGTTTGTCTTTTCTCAAAATTTGGGGATGCGAAGCTTATGTAAAACGTTTACTGATCCGACAAGCTCACACCCAAATCGACAAGTGCTCCTTTGTGGGATATCCTAAGGAAACCAAGGGATATTACTTTTATAATCGGGAGCAAGGCAAAGTGTTTGTCGCCCGACACGGTGTCTTCTTGGAGAAAGAGTTTCTTTCAAGAAGGGTTAGTGGGAGCAGGGTGCATCTTGAAGAAGTTCAAGAAACACCGAGAAAAGGTTTGGCGACCCGAACCACAACGGGAGGAGCAAAGTGTTGCGCCACCAGTTGTAGATACACCAGCCCCACGGAGGTCTGAAAGATCACGTCGTGCACCTGACAGGTACACAGGTGCGGAACAACGTGATATATTGTTGTTGGACAACGATGAACCTAAGACCTATGAGGAAGTGATGGTGGGACCCGATTCCAACAAGTGGCTTGGAGCCATGAAATCCGAAATAGAATCCATTTACGACAATCAAGTTTGGAACTTGGTTGATCCACTGATGGTGTCAAAACCATTGAGTGTAAATGGGTTTTTAAGAAAAAGGCCGATATGGATGGAAATGTTCACATCTATAAGGCGCGATTGGTGGCGAAAGGTTTTAAACAGATTCAAGGAGTTGATTATGATGAAACCTTCTCGCCCGTCGCAATGCTTAAATCTATTCGGATTATCCTAGCGATTCTTTGCATATTTCGATTATGAGATATGGCGAGATGGATGTCAAAACGGCTTTCCTAAATGGAAACCTAAGAGAGGATGACATGATACAACCTCGGGTTTTGTCGATCCAGAATCGCGGAAAGATATGCAAGCTACGAAGTCCATTTATGGATTGAAGCAAGCATCTCGAGTTGGAATATTCGTTTTGATGAAGTAATCAAAGGGTTTGGTTTCATCAAAAACGAAGAAGAGGCCTGTGTTTACAAAAAGGTCGGTGGGAGTGCAATAGTATTTCTAATCTTATATGTGGATGACAAATTGTTGATTGGAAATGATATCCCTATGCTAGAATCCGTCAAGTCTTCATTGAAAAATAGTTTTTTCATGAAAGACTTAGGGAGGCAGCATACATATTGGCATTCGGATCTATAGAGATAGATCCAAGAGGCTAATTGGATTAAGCCAAAGTACATACATCGACAAGGTGTTGAAAAGGTTCAACATGCATGATTCCAAGGTTTCTTGCCCATGTCACATGGCATTAATCTTAGCAAGAATCGGTGTCCTCGGACACATGATGAGCGGAATAAGATGGGTATGGTTCCATATGCTTCGGCAATTGGATCCATCATGTATGCCATGCTTTGTACACGCCCCGGATGTCTCGTACGCTTTGAGTGCTACGAGCGATACCGTCGAGATCCAGGTGAAGGTCACTGGATGCCGTAAAGAATATCCTTAAATACTTGAGAAGAACTAAGGATATGTTCCTAGTCTATGGAGGTGAAGAAGAGCTCATTGTAAGTGGTTACACCGACGCTAGCTTCCAAACGGACAAGGATGATTATAGATCGCAATCGTGTTCGTGTTCGCCTGAACGGAGGCGCGATCAGTGGAAGAGTTCCAAGCGGGATCTTTCGATTCTACAATGGAGGCCGAGTACATTGCTGCGGAAGCTACAAAGGAGGCATTTGGATCAAGAAATTCATTTCGAGCTTGGTGTGATGACTAGTATGACTGGTCCAATGTCTCTCTATTGTGATAATAGTGGAGCCATTGCGCAAGCCAAGGAGCCGAGGTCACATCGAAGTCCAAACACATACTTCGGCGATATCATCTCATCCGCGAGATAGTGGACAGAGGTGATTTCAAGATATGCAAAGTGCACACGGATCTCAACATAGCCGATCCGCCGACAAAACCACTCCCTCACCGAAGCAAGAGGCGCAAACAAGAGCAATGGGTATTAGATACTTACATGATTGACTCTAATGCAAGTGGGAGATTGTTAGTGATATGCCCTAGAGGCAACATGGAGATTTTGGATATCACGTAAATGTTTATGTATCAATGAATAAAGTGTTATTCGGTTCCATGAAATAGACATCTTGTATTGATCAATAAGTACGTGACTTATTTATGAGACTCTATATGGATGAATCTATTTCTAAACGATCCCGATCATATGTCATATTGTTGGAACAAATATGATTCTAAGATCGGCATGTTTATTGATTGATGATCATGTCTCATAGATCATGGGTATGGAGATACCAAATCAATAAACATGGACACATGTGTTGGAGAACACATTGTTGGATAGACCCACCATGAGACACTACAGAATTAATGTGCCATTAGTTGGTCTCGGGTAGTGTTGGTACAAAGTCCTTAAACCTGAGATCATCATGGATTCCAACATTGTAGTAGTCTACTTTGGGACTACCAAACGCTATTCGTGCGGGTAGTTATAAAGGTAGTTTTCGGGTTTGCTATGAAACATAGAGTGGGATGTGAGTGATCAAGATGGAATTTGCCCCTCCTTTGGAGACATATCTCTGGGCCCCTCGAGGTAATGGATTATGGAAATGCATGGCCATGCTAAGTTGATTGAGGAGTCAATCAACGGACGGATAATCCAATACGGTTCGAGTGAATGGTTAAGCTATTGAAGGGATGGCACACATCTTGCCTATAGCTTAACCGGTATCGTGAGGCAAAGGGATTTGTGTACACATTACAGGTTCGAACCGATATTATTCTTGTATACTATGGTGTCAATATGTGCTTGCTAGGCGCCGCGTTGGTCGACTAAGTTAGACTCGAGCCGACGATCGGCTAAGTTAGACTATAGCCGAAACCGAGTATACCGAACCTCGTGGTCGCACGCTTAAGGAGATAAGAACAGGCATTCGAGTTGGACTCGGATACGGCTCGATCGGATAGGGATCCGATCGGATAGAGTCCTATGGGCTTACGACGTGTGGGCGGCCAACTCTATGAGATACGGATGAGATCCGATTCAAAATAGAGTCTTAATCGGCCACTAGTCCCCGTCGACCAACTCGTATAAAGGAGGGAGGGGTGGAGAGTGCGCGGAGTCAATTGCATCACGTGCAACGAAGTCGTCGAGATCAATCTCCACGGAAACTCTCCCCACTTTCGAGCCAAACCCTAGCCTTGCATCGCGTGCTAGCACACGGGTGTTTGGCGTTTTGTCCCCGGACGTGTGGATACCGGTAGAGGCGCCGCTGCTTGCGCGCGTTGATCGGCTTCGGATCGGCCGCAATCGGAGCGATCGACGTGGTGGAATCGGCTGCGGTCGGGCGCATCGGAGCGAGGCGTGAGAACGCGGCCGGACGACTCGAATCGGCTGATTGGCGAATCGGGTGCTCCGGGAATCGGCTACACTGTTCCGGATCGGATTGCCCCGATTGGCTATTCCGCGCACTCTACTCCAATCGGTAACGATCTATCGGCCCTTACTTGCAAGTGTTCTGGTTTGCGCGGTTAAAAGTTTTTGTTTTCGGCTAGCGTAGCCTCCGCGTAACCCTTCATTCGGTTGGCTGGTTGGGTAGCTGGAGCTGTTGTTGCGGCGGACGCGGTGGTGGACGGGTGGACGTCCATGTCGTTTGTCGCGGGAGTCGACCGTTTGCTCCTGGTACCTCAGCGTGGACTCGCGGGGTGGGCCTCTTGGCCGGTCGTCGACCGATCGGCTCGAGCCTCTTATAGTCTCCCGACGTTAGAGGCGGAAGCCGGCTCTTGTCGGCGTTTCGGCCACAGATTCGGTCGGCCTTCGTGCCGAGGTGGTGGGGTGGCCGTTAGCGTGGCTGCGACGATGGTCTTTATCTTGTCGAGTATCGGAGTCACGTTGGCGGGTGCCGTCTCAATGACGGTGTCCAAGAGCGTGAGCGCGGCAACAGCGTTCTGCTGTGGCGTTTGGAAGATGTTGGTGTTGCGAACCCGCGTTTGGAGGATGGCCTCTTGGGCGAGATCATCCGGCTGCACGTAGGTCTGCTTCCTCTTGTCGGCCTCGTCCTTGCGTTGTTTCTCCTCTTCGGCCGTCTTGCGCTCGTGCTCCATCTTGGCTCGCTCTTCTTAGCAAGCCTTCGGCCATGGCTGAGTCGGACTCATCCGGCTCGGCCATGAGGACGTCAAAGCACTTCGGCTCATAGTCCATGCTGCGGTCGGAGTTGTCGGCTCGTCGAAGGGATGCCATAGAGGTTGTCGAAGCCGGCGAAGCGAGGTATCCATTGAGCTCCGAAGATGAGCAGGAGCCGAATGATGGGAGGATGACGGCGACCTCCCTTGATCCGGTAGCCCCGGTCGGATCGTTCCACCCGAGTCGAGCTTGGGGATGTGGGCTCCTCCGAGTGGGTCGCCGCCGACTCGGGAGAGAAGTTTGCTGTAGATCTCGGCGGCGTTTGGTAACCCAAACGGCACCGAGAGGTGTTCGTCCAAATAGATCACCTCCGTCGGGGAGGTGAGAAGATTGGCGCAGATATCGGCGGTATTCGGTAATCCGAATGGTGCCAAGTGAAGTCCGTCGTCGGAGGAAGTAGATTGCATCTTGGTTTTCAAGACGTCGTTGTAGATCCTGGCGCTGTTCGGAAGCCCGAACGGCGTCGAGTGAATTTCTCCTTCCGACTGGTCCGAATCCGAGTCGAAGGAGGAATCGTCGACGAATTAGGCGGCGAAGTCACCGAATCTTGAAGGAGATCCCATCACGCTTGTCGGCGAGATTGTTGAAGAAGTCTCGACGCGCGGCCCCCTACCTGGCGCGCCAACTGTCGAAACTTGGTTTCGGCAATATAATTTCTGGGGTCGCAGTCGAGATCGCCAAGCACGATGGGTTAGAAGGAGAAGAAGATTTAGACAGGTTCAGGCCCTCTCGTGAGGTAATACCCTACTCCTGTTTCGGTGGATTCGATCCGCCGAGTGTCTTTATTGATCTCGTGTGTCTAAAGCTCTTGCTTATGAAATTTGATCTAGAATCTGATCTCTCATATCACATATCCCTCAAGGGACGCCCCTTACCCCCCTTATATAGTCTTGGGAGGAGGACTTACAGATCGGAAACCCTATCTTACTCTAAGTTGGTTTCCTCAATCTTACCAAACCGTGACTATAGGTCGATTGCCTTATCTCTATCGGCAATCGTAACACCCAAGTCATGTTTGGTTTACAGGTATGGCAGGCACAATCTATCCCTACCTCCAGTCGTATAAGCTTGCCATGTAGATACCCGATTGCCATAATCTCCACAGTGTTGAGAATCGGACGTTGTGGCAACGAGGTCTTCGTGCCGGTGCTTGCGATCTTTCTGGGCCTGATTGCTGCTGCCATTATCCTTCCTCGGATGCCGGCTTCCTTTCGAGTGCTTGTCATCCCTTTTGTCAGTCCGGTCTTGGCGTACCGCCTTGATTGCATCGTTGGACTTGGCGTAGGAGTTCGCCGTCTCGAACATTTGCTTCACCGTCTTTGGTGGCTTGCGCCCAAACTTTCCAATTAACAGCTCATCACGGACTCCCTTCTGGAAGGCGGCGATGATGATGTCATCGGTGATGTTGGGGATCTTGTTGTGCTTTTCGGAGAAGCGCCGAATGTAATCCTTCAGGGGCTCGTCCGGCTTCTGGATGACATTGTACAAGTCGAAGTGTGTGTCAGGCCACTCGAAGGTGCCTTGGAAGTTGGCGATGAAGTGGTCCCTCAGCTCGCTCCACGAGCCGATTGAGCCTCTTGGCAGGCTCGTGAGCCAGTTCCTGGCTGAGTTGGCGAGGGCCACGGGCAGGTAGGTTGCCATAGCCTTGTTGTCACCGCCTGCTGCGTGGATGGCGAGAGTATACACGGTTAGCCACGACTCAGGGTCGGTCTTGCCGTCGTATTTCTCTATTCCTATTGGCTTAAAATCATTCGGCCGTGCACTCGGCGAAGCTCCCGAGTGAAAGCCGGCACTCCGTCGTCGCCGCTATCGGGTGATCCTCTCCGATCTTCCCGAGTGCGTCGGTCTCGCTCCTGGTAGCGACGATCGAGGACTTCCCGTAGATCACTCGGCGGGGTCTTCGGTTGGCTGGTTGGGTAGCCTGGAGCATTATTGCGGCGGACTTGGTGGTGGACGGGTGGGCGTCCGTGTCGTTTGTCGCGGAGTCGGTCGTTTGCTCCGGTACTTCGTGTGGACTCGTGGCGTGGGCCTCTTGGCCTTGTCGTCGACCGATCTGGCTCAGGCCTCTTATAGTCTCCTGACCTTAGAGGCGGGAGTCGGCTTTTGTCGGGCGTTTCAGTCACGGACTCAGTCGACCTTCGTGCTGAGGTTGTGGGATGGTCGTTGGCTGTGGCTGCGACGATGGTCTTGATTTTGTCAAGTATTGGAGTCACGTCGGCGGGTGCCGTCTCCATGACGGTGTCCAAGAGTGTGAGTGCGGCAACAGCGTTCTGCTGTGGCGTCTGGAAGATGTTGGCGTTGCGGACTCGCGTTTGAAGGATGGCCTCCTGAGCGGGTCGTCCGGCTGCGCGTAGATCTTGCTTTATTTTGTCAGCCTCTTCCCTGCGTTTCTTCTCCTCTTCGGCCATCTTGCGCTCCTGCTCAATCTTGGCTCGCTTTTCCTTAGCAGGTCTCCTGGCCATGGCTGAGTCGGACTCATCCGGCTCGGCCATGAGGACATCGAAGCACTTCGGCTCGTAGTCCTTGTGGCAATCGAAGTCGTCGGCTTCGTCTGAGGGGATTCCTAAGAGGTCGTCAAAGCCGGCGGAGCTGAGGTATTCGTTGAGCTCCGAAGATGAGCATAAGCCGAATGACGGGAGGATGACGACGACCTCTCTCGATCCTGGGCAGCCCGGGTCTGGATCGTTCCAGTCCGAGTCAGAGCTTGGGGATGCGGGCTCCTCCGAGTGGGTCAACCTCGACTCGGGGGAGAGGAGTTTGCCGTAGATCTCGGCAGCGTTTGGTAACCCAAACGGCACCGAGAGATCTTCTTCTGAGTAGATCGTCTCCGTCGGGGAGACGAGAAGATCGGTGCAGATTTCGACGGTGTTCGGCAATCCGAACGGTGCCGAGTGAAGTCCTTCGTTGGAGCGAGCAGATCGCATCTTGATCTTGAAGATGTCGTCGAAGATCTCGGCGCTATTGGGGAGCCCGAATGGCGTCGAGTGGGTCTTTCCTTCCGATTGGTTTGAATCCGAGTCGAAGGAGGAGTCGTCGAAGAAGTAGGCGGCGAAGTCGCCGAATCTTGAAGGAGATCCCATCACGCTTGTCGGTGAGATTGTTGAGGAAGTCTCGACGCGCGGTCCCCTACCTGGCGCGCCAACTGTCGAAACTCGGTTTCGGCAATATAATTTATGGGGTCGCAGTCGAGATCGCCAAGCACAATTGGTTAGAAGGAGAAGAAGGTTTAGACAGGTTCAGGCCCTCTCTTGAGGTAATACCTACTCTTGTTTCGGTGAATTCGATCCGCCGAGTGTCTTTATTGATCTCGTGATCTAAGGTTGAAAGCTAAAAGCTAATCTAGCATAGGATCTAAAACCGATATCGCATATCCCTCAAGGGACGCCCCTTACCCCCTTATATAGTCTTGGGAGGAGGGCTTACAGATCGGAAATCCTATCTTACTCTAAGTCGGTTTCCTCAATCTTACCAAACCGTGACTATAGGCCGTTGCCTCATCTCTATCGGCAACGTAACACCCAAGTCATGTTTGGTTTATAGATATGGCAGGCGCAATCTATCCTTACCTCCAGTCGGATAAGCTTGCCAAGTAGATACCCGATTGCCATAATCTCCACAAATAATGTGCACTAATATCTACCCTTCAGCGTCCCACATGATCTCCATCTTGGACGTCACCTTATCTCCAAGTTGACTACAACTCAATCACTGGCAACACTTTCCCGAGGCGTAAAGATTACCTGCACACAATTAAACAAAGAATACCATATCCGACACAAGCTATCTCCAACTTTACTCATTATTAACATAAATGAACATACACGAGCATAGGAACACGAAACTCCCATGTATATGCAAGGAAACAAACCGAAACCAAAACCGAATCGAAATTGGCAACCAGTCGGGCCGACTCGACCGGTCGGCGCGGTTGCCCGGTCGACCGCACGAACACCTCCGGTCGAGGCCGTACAAGCCTGCCAGTCAGGCCAGGCTGTGCGGCCCAACACTGTTCATTGTCTAAAAATTCAACTATCTCCAAAACCACTTTGTCAATAAATCTCCAAATAACAAAACACACAAAGCAATAATCCCAGATGCCAATTGTTCATCATCAAATGAACAATCAAACACACTTTGATTTTAAAAATGTAATTTTAGTAATGCAAAGGCTAAATGTATGTTTATGAACATATAGAAGTTGTTGAACAGTCCAATCAATGGCGATTTAGATGTATTCACTACAACGGTCATCCTCAACTCGATCGGGAGGTAACCCTCATCTGTGTCGGGTATGACATCTGTCACGGCGTAAAGGTCACTGATGTGAGTAGTCATCTCTGTCGGGCAAAGGCCCGTCCCTGATGTGTGTCATCTTTGTCGGGCCTAAAGAACAGCCCGTCACCAATATGTTTGTGTTAGTGATATGCCCTAGAGGCAACATGGAGATGTTGGATATCACGATCAATGTTTATGTAGCTAATGAATAAAGTTTTATTCAGTTTCATGAAATAGACAACTCATATTGATCAATAAGTATGTGACTTATTTATAAGACTCTTTATGTATGAATCTATTTCTAAATGATCGCTGATTGTATATCATATTAATGGAACAAATATGATTCTAAGATCACCATGTTTATTGATTGATGATCATATTTCATAGATCATGGTATGGAGATACCAAATCAATAAACGTGAACATGTGTTAGAGTACACATTGTTGGATAGACCCACTCTGAGACACTACAGAAAATTAATTTGCCATTAGTTGGTGTCAAGTAGTGTTGGTGCAAAGTCCTTTGACCTGAGATCATCATAGATTCCAACATGTGTAGTAGTTTACTTAGGGACTACTAAATGCTATTCCGTAACTGGGTAGTTATAAAAGTACTTTTCGGGTCTGCTATGAAACATGTAGTGGGATGTGAAGATCAAGATGGAATTTGCCCCTCCTTTGGGAGAGATATCTATGGGCCCCTCGAAGTAATGGATTATGGAAGTGTATGGCCATGCCGAGTTGATTGAGGAGTCAATCAACAGAAAGATAATCCAATATGAGATTGAGTGAATGATTATGCTGTTAAATAGGATGACACATGTCTTGCCTATAGCTTAATTGATATCGTGAGGCAAAGGGATTTGTGCACACATTACAGGTTCAGCCAAAATAACCCTCTCGTATACTTGGTGTCAATACGTTCTGCTAGGGGCCGCTACAGATGGTCGGCCAAGTTGGACTCGGGTCAGAACCATGTATACCTGAGCCTACAGGGTCGCACACTTAACGGGAAAGAACATGCATTCGAGTTGGACTTGGATACGACTCAATTGGATAGAGATCCAACCGGACAAGGAGTCCCGATGGGCCTTTAGGCCCAGTCGGCAACCCTATATAAGGAGGCGAGGGGTGGAGTGACTCTGTACACAATAGACAGCCGAACAGATCTCTCCACAGAAATCCTCCCACGTTCGAGCCAAAACCCTCGCCACGCATTGCGTGCTAGCACACGGGTGTTCGAAATTCTTTCCTTGGATGTGTGGATACCGGTAGAGACATCGCTACATTGCGACGTTCTTTGGCGGCATCAATCTCACCGAGATTCAAGTTAGCCGAATTCAACTCGGCGGCTTGGGGTCGGGGTCGGCAGGTCGGAGGGTCGGGCGAAACGCTCCGAGGTCGGCGGGTCGGCTGATCTGCTCCAGGGGTCGGCTGAGGCGTTCCCAGGGTCGGCAAGGTGTTCCCGGGGTCGGCTAGGACATCCGCGAGGTCGGCTGAGGTCAGTAAGACTTGTTCGAGATCGGATAGCACTTGATTGGCTATTTCCGCTGCACTGCACGCCAATAGGTAACCATCTATGGGCCCTTACTTGCAAGCTATCCTGGATTGCGCAGTAGAAAATTTTTGTTTTAGACTATCGTATCCTCCGCGTTCTCCTTCAGTTTGACCCACAAGACTAGTCAAACAATGGCCCGACACCGATGATATAATCTCAAACGGACCCTAATTAGTGCTTGTCACGGATGACGAGACATCTCAATCGGGCTTTAACTTAAGCCCGTCATGGATGACTAATATCTCCATCGGGCTAAAGTTAAAGCCCGTCGCCGATGAGTCTTTCCCAAAAAAATTACTCTGTTTTTTGGCTAGCCTCACGCCTTTGCTAGCCATGTTCGCTGCAAAAGTAGAGATATTTCACATACATTCACATACATCTGACACTCTCATAAATCTATTCACATCCATTATTCACACATATTTCACATTTCAAGTATAAAACACATATAACAAAATTATAATTTAATAATATCAGAATTGATTACATATTTACATGTATTTGTCATTAATTACAAAATGTATTTGTCCACTATTTCATTTCTTTGACTTTAACCCTGTATTTGTATGAACACATTCCTTTGGAATTTAATATATCATGGACTATAAAGTCTGCTATCTCTTCTCTAATCCCGTCAAAGCTAGTAGGCTCAAACTTGGATATATTTTCCTACATGTACATTCGAAATTAGTCGATCGATATATATATATAATTCAAAGTAGTTAGTACATATCACAATTGAGATCACAAACCTCAAATTTGGTCATAGTCTTGAACTTGTTGTTGTACAGGAATCACATGTTATGGCAGACATGGAATCCGCACTGGTCGCTTACATGCTGTTTGATGGGGATGTCCTTTTTTTGGATGACGGTTTGTTGATAATTGCTATGCCATCCTCCTTTCTTCACATATGTTCCTCACGCTTTGTCGATTGCTTGTTGGATCGGGGTCTAGTCAAACGTCTTACTGATTTTGGAATTTATGTAGTGGCATGTGCTCCACTTTGGCGTAATGACCAGAAGGATCCAATGGGCACTGCGACATTAATATAGTGAGAGTTAAAATCTAAAGCACTACGTGTCATGCAATTGCATATATTTAGGGTACACACTTACTATTGATTATAGGCGCAGAGAAAGTAGTCCTTGTCTTGTTGGGCCAGTAAGGTCTCAAAAATATAGTCCACCATGGCCTTCCTGTCATGATCTAGATTGGCGACCGTGACAAGTTGTGGATCCAGGAAGGCCACTTTCGGTGCATTTCTCTGGCACCACTCCCAACTAAGCCTACACATAAGACAAACGCTCTTATAAGCGTGTTATAAGGATTGCTTTTATCCAAAATTGAGGAACACAAAAATACTTACAAGGAGTAGCACTTAAGTAGACTTGTGTCCATCGCTCATAGTCTGTAGAGGTCGAACAAGTCCTTGAAGTCTATGACGAGGCAGGCATCAGGAACAAAAATGGTTCTTTGTCATGATAGCCTATGATGTCAGTTTCCTTGTTCATCCTCTTGGCGTTTGTCCTCTCCATGTAGTAGTGGTGGAGATTCCTTTATGTGGTGCCCATCGTTCGTAGGTCATCGTCTCCAACCAAAGGCATGCCATTGGTGAACTCCGTTGATATGTTCTTGCCCATTTCTAGCTTCTTTGGTTTAAGACTCGAGGGCTTGGCCTTGCCTTGGGGTCTTCCTCTCCCCCTTGCCGTAGGTTTGTTGTTAGTTATTTGAAGAGGAGAGGAATGCGCATTCCTTGATTTCTTGAGCAGTAGGGGATTAATTTCTTTTGCCGTGCTGTCGGCCTCCATTTCAATGGCTGGGAGCGGGGAGGCTGGGCGGGGTGGAGGGGCTGAAGGAGCAGTGTCGGTCGGGCGGCGGCTAAATGCTTGGTGGAGTGGCTGACTTCGCAGTCAACTTGATATCAATAAGCTCTTTGGGCCATTGGATAAAACTTCCACATGCAGCTTCTAGAGTAAGGATCTCGTCGTTCGGTGGGTACTGGAGTGGCAAATGAGCCCATTTGTTCTTGACCGCGTCAACTTGCATTTTTGTCGTGTCGGCTATCAGTTGCGCCCCATGCACTCTTGTATCTGGGGTTGGCTTGAATGCAAGTCCCTCGGCCACCGCAACAGTGAAGGATGACATCACCTTAATTAATAGTGTGCAGTGTGTCGGTTCCTGCAACAAATTCATCTAAATTTTTAGAATACTGTATTAGAAGGATTTTTAAGAATGTTACGCCTTGTGGCCGAGAGTTTTACCGTTATTTGATCGATGATGGCTGCGAATGATTGTTGAGGTTCTGCCACCTCAGTTGATGCGCAACTGCTCCACCTTTGTGTCAGACTATCTCGGTGCTAAACAACGGCACGCTCGGCGTTCTGCTGCGCCTGCTCTTGTTGTATATCTTCCCTTATCTTTACAGCCATGTCATCAAGCTGTGCCTTTACTTCAGAGCTTATCTCGGCTCTGACCTGCTCCCGGATCTTCTCGACTAGCCGTGCATCTTTTTCGGTCTTTGATAGGGCCCGTTTCTTGTATTGTCCCGCGTATTCTGGAAATCCATATTTCCAAGGGACCAAACCGCCAACTCCCTGTGTATGTCCACGGTGTTCTTTGTTGCCCAACGCTTGAGTGAGGGTGTCATCCTCGCGTCTAGAAGAGCAGTCCTCCTCTTTGGAGGTCTATCTAACGGCAACCAACTCTTTCTGCAATACAAGTGAGTTTAGTATAAATCAATAGTACGACTTGTGTAAAGAAACATATTAAGGTGAGACACTTACAATATTTTCATATACTTGTTGGTCTTGGGCATTTGGCCATGTGATTGTTCCATCACTATTCTTCACAACCCTTGCCCTTGCCCAACTCCTTGCCTTTGCGTGCGGGATATCGGCAAAAGGAGCCGGCGTGTTGGATGCCTCTGCCACCTCATCCTCTTTCTACCATATCTCCATCTTCCTGGCATATCCCCCTGTGCCAAGCCGGTGCGGTGCATGTTTCGAACCTGGAGTGCCCTCAAAGCCTCGGCTTTCGCTCGGGCTTCCTCACTATTTTTCTTCTCAATGAACTGCTCCCATACCTCTTGCGTGATGAAGGGGCTTTCCCCAAAAGGCTTCCCGGCGCTGGGGTTGTTGATGTACTCGTTCACTAGCCTAGACTTGAAGATCTTCCAAGCAAGTCCCATCGACCTGAAGGCCATAGTCTTTATCCTTTCCTCGTCGGCTGCGGGACAAATTATTGAATTTCCTCGTCTCCTCTTCTTCTTTCTTTATTTCCAATCCCTCTTGTTCATTGTTAAATTAATTTTTTAAATTTATGATATTGCAAACTATTTAGAGTATGTCGTGGAATGATGAAATACCGTTGACGACAACTAGTGGGTCCACAAGGTCACAGACCCCTAGTAGCGGCAATAGAATCCCAAGGGAGAGGTACACCATAACAGAGGTGGACCTCCTAGGAAAGCCATCGCATTGAAGCACGTCTACAAAAAATTTAGCTCAATTTGTGGGATTATAGGGAGGCAGAGCTTCAGGATCTTGGCTGATAACGTGAAGGACGTGCCGGAAGTGGAGAAGGAATCTGCATGGCTGAAGTTCAAGGAGATCTTTTTTGAAAGTATTTTTGAAAGGGATGAGAAAGGGAGGATTATAAATCTATTAAAGTATTTTTTGAATCATATGAGAAAGGGAGGAAAATAAATCATTGAAATTTGTTTATAAATCTATGAAATTGCTTTTAAAGCTTTTCCAAACTAAGTATATTAATTTGCTTGTTTAATCATGCAATTATAAACCTATTATAAATCCTATCCAAACATAGCTTTTCACGCAATAGGTTTTCATAAATCCTATCCAAACATAGCTTTGCAACATTCACTATCCAAACATATCTTAACGATCCCATTATAACAGTCCCATTATACAACATTCACTGAATAATACACAGATTTCACAATGTACATACACAAGATCACAACATGCATTTTCAAACATCACGGCATACTGCATTTTCAAACATCACTTCATATCTCACATATACACACTTCATATCTCACTTCATAGCAACAATTAGGGCATCAAACATCAGGGCCATACACACATGCAGCAACAACATTTCTTGTTATACACACATGCCCTCGAACAACATCAGGGCAAATGAGGGGGATGGAGACTAACCTGAAGCTTGGTGGCGACGAGGGAAGAAGATGTCCGGCGACGCTCGGTGGCGACTAGGGGTTGAACGGCGGCCGACAACGAGGGAAGAAGATGGCTAGTCTATGGCGACGGGCTCGGGGACAGCAAAGACGACGAGCAACCTCAGATATACACACATGCATGGCACATCAAGAAGGGCTAGGGTTATATGCATGGAAACTAACCGGCGTGCTCCGGGATGATGCATGGTGCTTGGTGTCGGCAAGGGAAAGTGACGATGCGCGGTGTTCGGGGATGTGGGCGATGGGCTCGGGGACGATGGCGACGTGCTCAGGAACGACGGCACCGGGCTCAGGAGGGCTCGAGGGACCGCGGCGATGTGCTCTGCAGAAGGCGCGAGGGTTCTGAGTGAGAGTGAGGGACTTAGAAACTTTTTGAGCTAATGTATAGATATGACCAGATTTGGAATCACATCGGTGACGGGCTTTACGTTAAGTCCGATTGAGATGAATCATCTCAATCAGGCTTAAATAAAGCCCATCACGGATGATGAAGGATTCGGCGCCCTAACGGCCGACGGAAAAATATTATCGGTAACGAGCCTGAAATAAGGCCCATCACGGATGAATCATCAGTGATGGGCCTTAACTTGAAGCCTGATTAGTAAATTAACCATCTATGGGTATGAAATTAAGGCCCATCATCGATGACTCATCAGTGATGGCCGTTAAGTTAAAACCCGATAAGTGAGTTAATCATCTCTGTCGGGCACAAAGCTTAAGCCCGTTTGCTATGGACATATTCCCTATGAGTCTATTATATAAAACACGTCACCGATACAATTTTTCCACTTGTATTTATTTAGTTCACTGAATAATTCACTACATAATTCAATAATATAGTAAATCACTAAATAATTCAGTAAAGTTCACTAAATTACTATTATCATATAATTCACTAAATTACTTTTTTATATAATTCAATAAATAATTCAGTACAGTTCAATAATTTATTTAAGTCACTAAATAAATATCTAAATTAACTAAATTCACTATATTAATTACTATTTTCATAGTATTCACTAAATAATTCAGTAAAGTTCAATAATTTATTTTACACAACAATCTTGTTAATACAAAATATTTCATTCATTACAACAAATAGCAAAACAAATAAGTACAAAGTCATCAGTCAAGGTTATGCCTTCTGTATGATCTGATCGAGCATATGCCACATCCTCTTGAGGATCATCGTCAAGGTCGATTTGAGGCCTGACATGAAGATTCTGATTGTACTCTTCTTCATCGACGACATTGTCAACCCCAACAATTCGGCGCTTGCCGTCCATAACGATGTGCATCTTCTTGTTTGCAGGGTCTTTTATGTAGAATACCTGCTTGACCTATTTTGCAAGCACGAACGATTCATCGGCATATCCAACCTTGGATAGATCTATTAAAGTGAAACCTTCCTTGTCGACTTTCACACCGGTGCGTATATTCACCCAACAACATCGAAACAGAGGGACTTTGAATTTCACGTAGTTTAGCTCCCAGATTCATCGACCGCAGTATGTGTTGGACCCAACTTGATCCTGCTGGAATGCATCTAACGGACTCCGTTGTTTTGCACTGTCCTTTTGTCATCTTGTTGTATGGTGTAAAACGTGTAACCGTTGATATCGTATCCTTGCCATCTGTTGTCGGGACTCACTCGAACCTCTTATCATATTTGAAGGATATCGGAGACATTGTTGGGCCTTTAGTCTACCAGTCAACTTCAGGCTGAGATGTGCCCGTCAAACCACTCGAAGGCGGCGACCAGATGTGTTACACATTCAGGAGACTTGACAAAAATTGCTAGAGATCTACAACACCTCAAATATCCTTAACTCATACTCATGTGAATCTAGCTCCCAGGATGTACGCTAGATTCACACTTTCATCTCAAGCATGGATATGCATCGCGAATACACTTAAGATGAAAGAAATCTAAAGGATTGCAATAATAACATAGACCGATCGGCCAACTAATTACATATAAATCAGAGAACTGCGGAAGCTTGGCTACCTATTTCACAAGCACACCTACTAGGGGTTTACCCCATCAAGTTCAGGTCCTAGAAGAAGCAGACGAGTTACCCGCATCACACAAAAGACTAAGACTAAAACTACAAGCAAAATAGACATTCCAGTGGCAAGAGTCAGTACATTAAACAAGTTAATGTACTGGCAAGCACAAGTCAAACCTAACATACTACATGATAGGCATATGTCCAAAGAGGGTCTTTATGTAGTTCATTTTCAGCATAACGCAAGCTTTTTTTTGACAAATCATTTGTAAAAGAGTTTACAATTCAATTAACAAAAACAAGTTTCAAGTTTCATCATTAAATTCATATTGATTCCATCACATGTCAATACCTTGTTGTCCTCCATGACAACAAGTCACAATGTATTTCACCCCACTCACACAACTCAACACAATTTATCATTTTCAAGTTAAAACACATGATCACATTTATAAAAACAATTGAGAGTCTATACTCATGACACTTCACCAAAGCGCTCTTGACCGTGAGCACGACTAATCGATTAGTTTTAGAGAACTCTGCAGAGTTTGTACAGCTTTACCCACATGATATGAACACTCTAGTTTATTTTGTGCTCGCGATGCACTACCATACTCTTCATGTTGAACGTTGTCTAGAGGTCATAACGAAGCCTTTACACTACTTAATCCTAGCCTTGCACCAACACGATTTGTGTTCCTCCATCCTAGGCATACTGGAATATAACCTGGAACCGTCAAGTAGCGTGGCTCCGCCTTAAACTTGACACCGTGGTGGCGGACACGACAGAAACCCACCCACGTGGCACAATATCATTGTATTGGACAGACTGAGTCGCCTAAACTACCACTTCGGGGGTAAATAGGAAGTTCCTCTGGGTTATCCGAACCCATACTCACTGTGCCTACCATAGTGCAAGGCTAGATGCTAAGTAGATTATTCAGCTTAGATCATTCCATACTAACACATGTGGATGTACGGTTAACTTTAAGTTGGTGACACAAGTTCGGTCCTTATGGACTCAGGCAAACATCTCTCCCCCTATCGGCATACAAATACATCAATTGCATGCCGCCCAAGTCAAAATCACACTTTTACTCATTTTGGTTCGCAAATACTCATTATATTAAACCCACTTCAGCGAGGGTTATTATATCAAAAACAAATCTTAGTACTCAATGAAATAAGCATTTGCATAATACTAAGCAGGGCTAAGCAAGTATTGACAATAAACACATATAAACCCATTTGAGCACAAGGAAATGTACTCCAACCATTTCTAGGGGTACAAACAGCAAGGAATACAATTATTCAATGTAGTAGATGCAGCAATTAGGACATAACTACCATATCCAAGTTTTAAATATCGATATAGTCTAAGTTCTTATGCAACTTTGCAAACAAATATTTTCATCCGTCAAAACATGGGATTCAATGTGTTCAAAGAAAAAGAGGAAAAGAACTTGCCTTGGTCTGGAGATATGTTATCTCCTAATCCACTCCATCACCGTTTATGCAATTATCTAAACAAAATACACGATATACAATTAAACACCGAAATGTGCGAAAAATCCAAAATACTCTAAAATGCATGATTTTTGCACATTGAATAGGTAGTGATCTAAAGTGAATTTAGGTGAAAGAATTTTCAATTTATATTATTCCATTTAGGAGTTATGTATTTTAGAAGTTTACTCGGTATAGGGTGGTATTTCATTAGGTAGTGTTCTAAAATATTTTTGTAAAGAGATTTTTATTAGGTTTAACATCTCAGATGTGTATAGGGGTGTTTTCTAAGACTAACACATTTGGTTACACAATTTTTAGAGTTAACATAGAATTTTCTATATACTAAACAAGTTATTACGTGTTCTAGGCCCATAAAATTCTATATGCGCATAACTTAAGTAGGTCCAGAAAATTGGTAATTCTATATTTAGGTGAATAAAGGATTAATTTTTGGTTAGCTAATCTATTTTTATTTCATAAGCTCATGGTCCTTTCTTTATAACTAAGGGTGCTCTAATTTAGACTAGAATACCTTATAATGGTTCTAGAACTTATTTCATAAATTAAGTGCATCAAGTTTCTAGTGATTGAGGATGTAACTAAGGTTTATCTGGTATACCAAGTTTTAATTTGATTTTACTTGGAGCTAAAGTGCTTATATATGTTTATATATACATGTATGTAGTATTTCGTTGCAATTAATAGCACCTAGATTATCTTAGATTATCTTTGTAAGGTTCTCTGATATATTTGGCATATGAGTGACCATGTTTTATTTTACCTCATGGAAGTTAATTAGTTACTGGTCTTATAGAAACTTGTTTCACTCAAAAAGGATTAAAAATGAATTTACTACAAATTTTACAAGTTGTAGTGTACTCTAAGTTGTTTATTCCTTATATAAATATTTAAGTGATATTACTGTACAGTAGGCATAGGTTTTTATTTTATAATTTGAAAATATATGTTTTGGTAAATCTACAGAACTTGAGTTTACTTAAAAAAGGAATTAAAATTAATTTTATATAAATTCATAAATTTCAGCCTACCTATATTTTATCATCCTAAAGTAGATGATTTTTAACGGTATTTGGTATAAGATAATCATATATTTTTATATTCCTTAATTAGAGAGGGTGAGTTGAGGAATCTACAGGATTTAAGCTTGCCTAAAAAGGAGTTAATTTGAATTTTCTACTATTTTATAAGTTTATACAAGCCATATGTGTGTGGTTTTCTTTATTTAAATATTCGGGATAGAATTTTGTACAGTGAGGGTCAAGTTTTATGTCTTTAAAATAAAGTTATCAAGTTTGTGAATCCACAGCAATTTGAATCACCTCCAATGGACTTATGCTTGATTTTATATCGGATTTACAAGTTTGGTTCCATTTTTTCTCCTAAGGATAATTGCCTTCAGCCATTTCATATTCTTGCGGGGTCCACCTATCAGGCACGGTGCTGGTATGGGCGATCTAACCGGTTTTTCACGCGCTGTTCACCCGGGCCCACATGTCATTTGCTCGGTGAGAAAGGAAGCAGCGGCCGAGGCAGAGCCCGTCGGCGGCGAGGTTCACGGTGATGCCATCAGCGAACGGCGGCTAGGCTGGGAATACGACCAAAAGCAAAAACGTACAGGAGGAGGTGACAAAACTAGTGGTGGTTCTCTCACTGGCTGTGGTGGCCGGAATGGAAGATGGCAATGACGCGAGCGGCGGTGACTCTCGGCATGAAGGTGTGTTCCGAGTTGTGGCTTGAATTAGAGCAACCTAATACATGTATGGGAGTCAATGTGGTCCATAGATACTTACCGAATAGTGCATAAGGTCCATTCGGGTGCATGATGATGATGGCGTCGCATGAAATGGTTCGGCAGGCCGGAACCAGCAGGGCAACGGCGACGGCCTCGCCCGGCCACCCAACTGTGAGATGGGGGTGCATGTTAGTCTTCTGAGGTACTGAAGGTGATGCATGCATAAGGAATCGAATGCTATCTCACTGATGGTGGGGGAATCGGCGATGAAGCATGGTCGCCAGAGTTCGGGAAGACGACCGCGATCTCTTTCCATGGTGCATGGTTCTTGCGGGCTATTGAGGGGTTTTGATGGTGGTGTCGAGAAGAGGTCGGTGGCGTGGAGCTCGGCTGGATTTTCTCCACAGCGCCGGAACAACGAAGGCGACATGACGATGGCGCTCCGGCGCATGCTCCAGGACATCGTCGGCGTGGAGGCGTTCCCGAGCACCTGCTACATGATATGTGATGGGATTAGCGAAGACGAAAACGGTGTCATGAGGAGCAAAAAGAACGAGGAAAAAGAAGGAATGACAATGGCTCGACGACGTCGGTGTGGTCGACTTTTCCGACGGCGGGCGGTGGAGTTGGAAGTGAATAGGGGCACCGGTGCTTCCTCTTTTGATTTGGCCTTCATAGAAGCAAAGTAGAGGAGGAGGCGATGTAGTTAGGGGCGGTTAAAGGCGAGCTTAGCGTTGGGCACGTCACGGCCACGTGTCGAACACGCCAGCGACGGAAAACTCTCTCTCCCTCTGATCTCATGTGTTCTGTGGTTTGGCACATGGCAAGAGCGAGCCAATGTGACTGCCAAGCGGGTCCAGGGCGAAGGGGGCGAGCCTGGGGTGAGAGAGATGGGTACAAACTCAAGTACAGTTAATTTTTGTTGAATTTAGAAATTATTTCTCTCCCCTTTTCTTTGTAGCTTCATAGTTTAATTTGTGGATATGATAAATTAGTGAAATTTTTACTGGATATATATGATCAATCTGGATTCCATTTTCTTTGGTTGCATTCAAAAATCATTTGTAGATTGTTCTCAAAAATTAAACAAACATAGGGTATTTGGGGAATTATTTGAATTTTTAGAGGGCCTAAACAAAGAAGAAAATTTCTATAAAAATTATATTTATTCATGTTAATTAAACTAGTATTTGAATAAATTATTTCCTAAATACATTTATGTGCATTTTAATTAACTTTTTGATAGGATGTTATTTTAGCTCATAAGAATATTAATTAGTCTAATATTGGACTGTTTTGTTTAATTTGTTTGGGATTTCAAACCTAATTATTAAATTGTTCAAAATTTATATTTAAGTTTATCATAACATTTGGCACCTACATGAATTTTTTTCATGAATTTATCTTATATAGATTAATTTAGAAAATTAGTGTAACCTTTCTAGGTTTATGTGTTTCCACTTCGTACATGCATCTGAAGTTCTATAAGAATTATATTTTTGACTACTCTTAACATCAGGTGATGTTATTAAGTTTGATTTAAGTTCCTATAGCATAGGTCTCTACTTACATACATATATAAATCTTCACTTAGGTGTTGAGTTGGGAGGATGCTTATGCAGGTAAGTAAGGTAGAATATTCCCTATATGAGGTAATTTATTTATTCACCTCCATGTTTGTGACATGCCTTCAGATGAGTGATCAAATTTATTTAGTGAGGCTCGATATTATCAATGTTGATATACTCTAAGGTGTATGGTCCTTATGTTAACTTCCTCTAGTGAGCACTAGGCCCTAATGGTTTAGGTGTTTAACTAGATCGTAGTTGTTATCCAAGAGACCTATTATGAATTGCAAGTTAAAAATCCAAATGCACAAAGGACTCAGTCTCAAAATATTTCTTTTATGCATATGTAAGTGCACATGTATGTTTGTATTCACATTATAAGTTAAAAATGAAAAAGGTTTTCTTTTGTTCTCATTTTTTTTAAAATCAAGCATTAGGTTGAGGTACTTCCCTAAGTTAGAAAAGAAAATTTTTGGTTCACAAAATTAAGAAACTTTACTTTGATTTGGTTTTAACAAAATTTTCGTGACCCTGGATTTTGGTATGTGACATGTGTCTATCTCCCAACACGGTCCCATCGCCAACAACTGTACTGCCTTAGTTGAATCATTCGTCGATGTTGTAATACGCTTCTTGAACCATTCGTTGGACCTGGAGTTATGTTCTTTGTTAATCCACGTGTCCGATCGCCCCAAGTTCTCCTATCGTATTTTCGCTAAATGCTCCTCAAAGTATGGGGCAACTTCTGCCATATGTTGGAGCACAGCGAAATGAGCCTGCGAATAGGAGGGTCGATCAGGCATAACTCTTTTCGTGCCTATTGTGCCAGCGCCTGACAACCTGCCTTCATGATGAGACGCTGGTACTCCAATAGGATCAACCTCGGCCATATAATCAACGCAAAATTCAATAACCTCTTCGGTCGTGTAACCTTCAATGATGCTCCCATCTAGTTTTGCTTTGTTTCTCACGTAAGACTTTAGAACTCCCATGTACCTCTCGAACGGATACATTTCTCTTAGAAATGCAGGGCCACATAATTTTGTTTGCTTCAGCAGATGTACAGGGAGATGAGTCATGATATCAAAGAAAGACAAAGGAAGAAACATCTCCATATGACAGAGGGTATTGACAATATCAGTCTGCAAACCGTCTAGGTCTTCAAGTTCTATAACCTTCTGACCGATTGTATTAAAGAATCCACATAGATGTTGGATCGTGTGGCGGACTTAGGGTGGTAGAATGCCTCTGATAGCAATTGGCAGGATTTGCGTGATGAACACGTGACAATCATGAGACTTCATTCCAACCAGTTTTAGCTCGTCCAATTTGACGTATTTACTTATCCTTGATGAATAGCCTGATGGAACTTTGATATCTCTGAGGCAAGATAGCATTGTGATCTTCTCATCCTTGGCCAATGTGTGGCAAGCTGGAGGGAGGTACACTCTGCCTATCTTTGCATCTGTTACAGGCAGGAGTTCACTGCGAATATTCATCTCCTGTAGATCAAGGCGCGCGTTCAACCCATCCTTTGTCTTCCCGGGAATATTCAGCAGTTGCCCTACTAGACTCTCACACACATTCTTCTCGACGTGCATCATATCAATGCAATGACAGACCTCGATATCTTTCTAGTAAGGAAGTCGCCAAAATATGGATTTTTTCTTCCACATACCTTGTCCGTTGCATTACTTCATTTTCTTTTCTTTCCAAACTCATTAGTTATGTCCTTGACCATGTTGTGGACTCATCTCCGGACAGATGCTTGGGTGCAGTCTGAAGTTCCCCCTTACCGTTGAAAAGTTTCTTTTTCCTTCTAAATGCGTGTTGGAGAGAGAGCCATCTCCTATGACCCATGTAAACCATCTTTCTGGATTTCTTCAGCCACCTGCTACGTGTATGTTCCATACAGTCGGAGCAAGCCTTCTTTCCTTTCACGGTTTGTCTAGAAAGATTGCCCAGTGCAGGATAGTCATTAATGGTGCAGAACAATAGAACGCGTAGGTTGAAGTTCTCCTGGCCGTACGCATCCCAAGTTTCCACACCTTCTTTTCAGAGAGCCTCAAGGTCATCGATCACAGGCTCCAAGAACACATCAATATCATTGCCGGGTTGTTTTGGTCCTTGGATTAACACGCACAGCATAATATATTTCCTTTTGAAACACAACCATTGCGGTAGGTTATAGTTTGCA
Source organism: Oryza australiensis (assembly GCA_019925245.2). Lineage (NCBI taxonomy): Eukaryota > Viridiplantae > Streptophyta > Magnoliopsida > Poales > Poaceae > Oryza > Oryza australiensis. The sequence goes on from JAIFGZ020000532.1 coordinate 33,978, forward strand.
ATCAAAACTGGCCATGTGCTATGAGAACTGCTTATGTCTCTGAAAGGATTCATGCCACCCATACACAAACATACTTTCATGTTTCTAGGGTCTGCTGCGAAATTTGGGTATTTTCGATCAATATTCCTCCATTGAATGGAATATGCGGGGTGTCATAGCATACCGCCATTCCTTCTCTCCGTGGCATGCCAGTGTACTAACTTTGCTTCATTGGGGTTGGCAAATATTATCTTGAATGATTGATGATAGGTAGGTACAAAACGGACTTTGTCGGACCACCCCACTTTTACTTCTTTCCTTCGTTAGCACTTTTCGTTCTCTTGTATCGAGAAGCCTTGCAGACAGGATAAGCATCTAGGTCCGCATATTGCTTGTGATACGGTATGCATTCATTTGGACAAGCGTGAATTCTATGGACCTCTAACCCAGGGGACACAAAACCTGATTTGCTTCGTATGTCGTCTCGGGCAATGTGTTCTCATTTGGAAACATGGTCTTCATAATTTCCAAAAGCTATGTGAAACTCTTGTCTGTCCATCCACTACTTGTCTTCAGCTTGATTATCTCCAAGGTAGCTGATAATTTTGTGTGTTTTTCCTTGCATCCGACGTATAGAGGCTTCTTCGAATCACTGACCAACCTACTGAACTTCAAGGAATCTCTCTCGTTGTATGTTGGGTCTTCAACGTCATGTAACATGTCTTGCAGCATATCGTGATCCACATCAACCCTTTCACCACCCAGTGGAGAAGGTACAAACATGTCATGTTCATCTTCATCTTCTTGATTTTGTGCATAACTTCTGTCTGCAGCTGCACCACTGCCTGATTCTTGTTCTCCATGTTTCACACAACATGTGTATCCCTACATGAATCCTCGTTGTATCAGATGAGCGTGTACGTCCACTCTGCTATGAAACATAGTCTCATTTTTGCACTCTGCACATGGACAACACATGTAATCACTCTTTTTCTTTTCCTATCCTCCTCCACGACGTTTATAAAATTTACCATGCCATTTCGATACTCTTCGCTATAATGCCGCACATTTTTCTCATACATCCAACTTCGATCCATCGCTGAGCTGCAAAAAAGTGGAAAAAACATTAAATTAACATTTTGTACATAAGTATCTACTAGATTTATGAGAAATGACTACTATTTTTCATTGCTTTTGCACTTTCTAATTTTCTGGAAAATGACAAAAAATTGCCCTCTTCCTCCTCCCACCAAGACAGTGAATAGTGGGATAACCACTCCAACTGTCTGGTGGGGGTATTTATAGAGGACAATAAATATCTGTAACGACCAACAAACCAGCAACAGTGACGGGTATTATAGTTATCTTTATCAGGCATAATTTAAAGCCCGTCACCGAAGGCAATCATCGGTGACGGGCCTAATTGTTATCTCAATCGGGCCATGATCTAGAGCCTATCACCGATGACATACATCGGTGACAGGCTTATATTAGGTCCCGACAAAGATAACATTTATTATCTTTGTCGGGCCTTTAGTTTGGCCCGTCACGGATATGTGTCATCCGTGATGGGATCTAGAATTATGCGCATATGACATGTCTGTGCGACTATATCTTTGTCGGTCTCTTCTTAGGCTCGTTTAAGATGAGTTAGTTGTGACAGCCTGTAAAACTCAGGCATGTTATGAGCCGTCACAGGTAAAAGGATCTGTAATAGTGATTCTTGAGCCTTGGCAGGCATAACAATGAATAATAAGTGTGAACAAATACATACAACTCCGTATAACATTTACCATGGAGACAATTGACATTTAGGTCGAGTTTTGAATTAGGAGAGGAAAAGAATCTCCCAAGATTATATAGATGGTCATGTATTCTTAATAGTTTTGTAACATCCTGAAAATCGAAGAAATTAAAATCGAACGTAGAAAAATCGAAACTTACAAAAACTTTTGCTTGTTGCCATTCCTCGTATTTGTTGCTTCTTATTGCCGGCTCGGTTGCATAAATTTAGTTGTGAACAATTCCTCTCAATGTTTGTGAATGGTTTGGATTTTTATAGGGAGAAAATCTCGAAATATAGGGTTAGTAATTTTTAATAAAATCGGAAAAAGGGATGCGGACTTATGAAAATATGTATTTGAGAAATAAAATATTAAATGGTGATTATGGAAGATTAATTAAGAAATAAAATAGACAATAAAATATTTAGGGATTTACATGAAATCTAGGAAATTTTTGGAATTAAAAATAGTGAATTATAAAATTAGGAAAAAGGGATTTAAATAAATATGAAAAAATATATTTGGAATAATAAAAAGTGGGGAAAAAGTTGAAAATATAATATTAAAAATTTTTCTGAGAATATTAGAATTTATTTTGAATTTTTAGAGTGGAAGAAAATAGAAATGGGAAATTAGGAATTTAAAATCGACGAAATTATAAAAGCGTCTGTTCATCACGCGCCAAGTGTTCGACGTCGTACGGCGGCGCACCGCGCCGCCCGCATGCGCGACACGCGCGCGCCGCTCGCCGCGCCCAATCCCGCCCTCGCGCGCGCGCGCGTCCAGCCCCCGCCGCGCCGCGCCACGTGCGCGCGCGAGCCCCGTGCCGCCCGGCCCCGCACGTCGCCCGCCCTCGCCGCGCGCGCGCGCCGCGCGCGCCGGTCCCAGCCTCCCGCTCCGCCGCGTGGCGGTCCGCCGTCCGACGCCACGCTGGCCCCCCCTCTCTCCGTTTCTCTCTCGCCGCGCCTATAAAATGGGGCAAAACCCTCCTCGTTTTCCCACCTCGCCGCCACATCTCCCCTCTCTCGCCGGTTCCCCCTTCTGCCCGAGCACCGCCGCCGCAACCCGAGCGCCGCCGTGCGCCGCAAGCCGAGCCGTCGTCGCGTGCACCGAGCGCCGCCGTCTCTCTTCGTCGTCGCGCCTCCGCTCGTAAGTCCTGGGCCGCCCCTTTCCCTCGTGCTAGCGCCGGCGCCGCCCTTTTTCTCCCGGCGCCGGTCGAACACCTTGAGTCCAATGAACAGTGCGCAAAAAAAAAAGAAAAGAAAAAGAAAAAAAGGAAAAAAGGAAAAAGAAAAATAGAGAAAATTAGGAAAAAGGGAAAAAGAAAAATAGAGAAAATTAGGAAAAATTTTGGAAAATTTGGAAAAATATTTTGAAAGGACTTGAGTGAAACTTTGGGCAAAAATAAATTATTTTCTTGTATATTTTCTCGGGCAAAAACTTTAAAATCGAAATCGACTTTTTCGAAATTTCGTTTCGCGTCATTTTATATCCGGATTTCGTTTAATTCTTTCTCGTCATTTAAATATGCTTCTCTTTTGTGCTCAAACCTTCAAAACCTCGAGCACAAATTCCTCCGCTAATATTTCCAAATCTATTTTCTCAAATAATTATGATCGTCGTCTTTGCGAAAACCCTAGGGCATCAACTCGATTCCAAAACTCGGATTTTCCCTAGCAACCCTTGTCCTAACTAAAGTAGAATTTTAGTCTAAACATTTGGAGTCGTTTTCGTGGTTTTTATGGTTCTTTTCGATCTCTCGGTATTTATTGAATTCTAATTGAATTCAATTGATCTTTCGCACATACGGCTAGCACCTGAAGAAGTAGGCATCGACTCCGTTGAAGACCCCACTCAACAAGTGTGCGAGCAAGGCAAGTCATCACACTCTTTGAACATATTGATCCCAATTGTGAAATGATGTTATTTTAAACTTTAAACATGCATGCTATACATAGAGAATTACCTATACTTGTTATGCCATACCTTGTTATTGATTACCTTTAGAATTATTCCTTGTAACCCTCGACGTGATACGTACAACCGGAGAATATCTTCGGTAAACTGCTTAGCCATGCTATACTTAGATTCATGCATACCCATGATTTTATGAAGAGCTTTATGCTTGGGCAAATACCTTAGGGAAGGTAGTTGAGATACGGCATGTGGAGACATGAGCGCCACATTGCCATGAGAATGATGAAATGAGTTTTGATGAAAATTGAAAGTACTAAACAAATATTTTAGAATGGGGCGGCTGGATGATTTGGGTGGATTCCGAAAAAGGCAAGTGCCGACCCAGGTCAATTAAGGACCGAGCTATGAGATAGCCGGGAAACGAGCCAGTACAACCGTACTTCTCGAATGGGTATAGACCTAGCAGAGTAGATAGCCGAGCGGATGCGGTACCCTTGCATAGTGATTCTTATGTATGAGATGAGATTTGAAAGGAATGATGGGATACTGGAATTTATTATAACTTGATGAATGAAGTCTTCCCTTACCCAGGGTGCGCCAGAACTCCTCTCACTGCTAGAAAATAATGGCTAGAGTGCATGAGGGCTTAAGTTCATGGAGCGGGTACTGCCAAAGTAAGGTTATCGAAAAGCTTTGCCGTGACTGTCTCATGTGTTGGGACGTAGGCTCATTTGTTGGGCTGTCGCGGAGTACGGGTAAAGGGTACATCCACTGCAGTGTGAATGAATCAATCTATTCGAATAGCCGTGCTCGCGGATATTGAGCATCGTGACAAGACTTTCGCTTGGCTAGACTTTAAACTTTAAAATGATGGGATGGGTTTGCATGATGATTCTTATTCACTGGTGGATCAACTTCTCGAGATGCGAGAAGGGGTGGACTCCCCAGAAAAACCATGACGAACCGGAGGCGGGAAGCCATCCTTGGAATCACGATGGATGGTAGACAAAACCGTCGCCGACTTAATGAACTATGGAATTAAAACTTGACTTGGCTAGTCGTTAGGCTTGTGAAAAGAGTTGTGAAAATTGACTTTATGCAAAAGAACACGAGCCATTCCTTGAATGACCCTATCATATGCATCACTTCCGTGTTGGCTTGCTGAGTACGGTTGGTACTCACCCTTGCTATACGCACAAACCTTCAGATGGTGGAAATGAAGACTTGGAGGATCCCTATGCCTACTACCAGGAGGGCGAAGAAGCTGATGGCGCTTGCTAGGTCTTAGTCTCCGATCGTTGCTTGTGGCAATTGGCAAGTCGCTGCCCTTATTCCGCTGTCTTATCTAATTTCTACTTTTGGGTTGTATCTGGACCATGAGGTCCTATGTGTTGGACATTGCCTTCGGGCCTGCTATTGTAATAATTTCGATGTAAGACTATTCGTGCATTTGCACCTCATTATTCAGTACTGTATTTCGTGGGTACCAAACTACTCAATCCAGGGAAATGGTACTATGAACACGAAAGATCCCCGTTCCAAAAATGGGGGTCCACAGAGCTGGTATCAGAGCAATGCGACTGTAGGATAAGACCAACTGGCGTCCTACCCCTGACTAGTTGGCTAAAGGGAAGTATCCCTACGTAGGATCATTTCACAAACTATTATTTTTGAAAAGACAAACATACTTTTTCCTATACCTTTATCTCCATTTCTTTTACCCAAATGGTTTTGATATTATCTCTCTCTCTTTCTGACCCTAAGTTGCTTTCAAAAGCAGATGTCGGACCATGTTGGAGTTTGGGAAGTCACCGTTCCACGGGATGAAGGATTCGTGGCGCAACTCCAGTCATTGCTGTGGTGCCTAAGGTACCCAGAAGCACCCACCTACCAGATTAGGAGGAATGGCACCGAAGGATACCCGGTATGGGAGGCAGCAGTTTCAGTTGAGGCCCGCATAGGAAGTGAGACACCTTATTGCTTCCACACCCATTACCACCGAGATATGGTAGAAGCAGCACTTCAAGACGCGGCCCGTGAAGCGTTCCTCCGCCTCAACGCTATTCACCGTGCTGAGCTCATCGTGACTGAGTTTGTACACCACCCCTACCGTGAGGAAGGCAATCCGGTCTGCACCGTGGAAGCCACCCCCTGCTGCTATAATCATATGGTCACCCATCTATCCCGCTGGGCAGAAACAGCGGATGACTGCTATGAAGAAGCTTTGCTCGAGATCGACGACCAGCAGCGACGCCTCAATGATCTGGTCGAGGAACACCAGAGCTGTGGGGATCAGATCAACTTGCTACAGACCCAGCTACAGGCCAACGGTGCCCAGTACAAGCAGCTCTCTGACCGTTACATGGCCCGTGGAGAAGCCTTGGTGGAGCCGGAAGAACAGCTCAGGAAGAGCAAACAACAGGTCAACCAGCTGGAAGAACAACTTCGCTCCCACTCTGTCCCTGCTGCAGGTACTTCCACCGAAGTTGTACCAACACCTCCTACCCTGGTGCCCGTCCACTACTACCTCATGACTCCAGCATGCCTGAACACTTTTCAAGCCATGATGGAGCAGGCCTTTATGTTGAGCACAGAGTCGGCCCCATACCTGATAGACCCCACTGCTGCTACCTCAATGGAACCTACCTCGAACTCCATGGCTGTACCATCTGAGCCTGGTTTGGGAGAGGAGAACCCCATCCAGATCAGTACTGACTCCGAGCCCGAGACAGAGCCTATGGAAATCAAGTGGGAGTCCAGTGATACTGATCCAGAAGAGGAGGCAACTCCTACTCGTCGCCTGACTCACACCGGAGGTCCCCTCACCCGCAAGACTGCTCGGAAGAGTACCCGACCACCAAGCAAGAAGATCAAGCATGACTCCGAGGCCACTACCTCTGAGCCTTGGGAGCTTCGATTTGCTTCAGCTAGGGATCACCCCCTTCCTGCACCTGGATCCTGCGGTTGGTTGGATGACTAGGCGAGAGGACCGCCTCAACTTGACCTTGCTTGGATGGTTCTTTTGGCAGCAAGGATCACACCCATCCCCTAGTAGACGATGGCAGTAGTACGATGTTAGCTTTCGCATTGTGTCATGTGGGGACTGTGTATGTGCAGTCCATTGTATCCCCAATTAATGTAATCGTTATGGACCTATGTTTTATGATATGTTATTAATGAGTTTATTCCACCATGCTTGCTCTGTTCAAAGATCATTTAAAAACAACTCAAAGTGAAATCACCTAGAAACCATGACCTTAGTGGGTCCAATCTCTTAACTCATCTACCTCCTTCAGATGGCGCATCGTCGCAGAGTTGCAACATCCAACGAGAACCCGCCAGAGCCTAATCCCTCCACCCTGGCGAAGGTCATGGCTTTGCAAACCCAGTTGCTTCAAGCCATCGCCAACAACCAAGGGAATCATGGAGGATCAAGCTTGGGAGAATTTATGCGAACTAAGCCGCCTACATTTTCCACAGCCGACGAACCAATGGATACCGAAGACTGGTTAAGAGTAATAGAGAAGAAGTTGACCCTCGTCAGGGTACGAGAAGCCGACAGAGTCATTTTTGCCACCAATCAATTGGAAGGCCTCGCAAGTGATTGGTGGGACACCTACAAAGAGACACGGGCAGAAGACGCCGAAGAACCAACCTGGGAGGAGTTCACAGCCGCCTTTCGTGAAAATTCCGTACCAGCCGCAGTTATGAGAATGAAGAAGAACGAATTCCGAAGGTTGCGCCAAGGCAACACCACAGTACAGGAATACCTGAACAAGTTCACGCAACTCGCTCGATATGCCACCGGTGACCTGGCAAACGAAGAAGAGAAAATCGATAAATTTATCGAAGGATTGAGCGATGAGCTGAGGGGGCCAATGATCGGCCAAGACCACGTCAGCTTCCAAAGCCTTATCAACAAGGTGGTACGATTGGAACATGACCAGAAGATGGTGGAAAACAACCGCATGAGGAGGCTTGCTATGGCCCGCCCACTTCAGGGAGCGCCTCAGCGTCCCAAGGGAGCCATCCCGTCCGGATGGAAGCCAACCGTCATGGCAACCAGTCGTCCCCCTGCACCCGACCACGTCAGCAGGCCGACTGCACCCAGTTCCGTACCCCGACACCAACTCTAGCCGCTTCGGGAAGAAGAAATGTGAATTGCTTCAACTGTGGAGGGTTTGGGCACTACTCCAACAGCTGTCCCAAGCCACGCAACACTCCCGTGCGTACCGGCGCCAATGCAACAGCTGTACGAGGAACTACTGCTCCTGCTGCGGGACGTGGTCTGTTTAGGACGCCGCAACCCAATGAGACTGCTACTGGTGTGGAGATTATGGCAATCGGGTATCTACATGGCAAGCTTATCCGACTGGTGGTAGGGATAGATTGCGCCTGCCATATCTGTAAACCAACTACGACTTGGGTATTACGTTGCCGATTGGATAAGGCAACGGCTCAAAGTCATAGTTTGGTAAGATTGAGGAAACCGACTTAGAGTAAGATAGGGTTTCCGATCTGTAAGCCCACCTCCCAAGACTATATAAGGGGGGTAAGGGGCGTCCCTTGAGGGATATGCGATATCGGCTTTAGATCATATGCTTCATGAGAAGTTAGATGAGCTTTCAGCTTTAGATACACAAGATCATGAGATCAATAAAGACACTCGACGGATCGAATCCATCGAAACAGGAGTAGGGTATTACCTCACGAGAGGGCCTGAACCTGTCTAAATCTTCTTTTCCTCCTAACCCATTGTGCTTGGCGATCTTGACTGCACCCCCAATTTTCTATTGCCGAAACCGAGTTTCGACAGTTGGCGCGCCAAGTAGGGGCCCGCGCGTCAAGACTTCTTCAACAATCTCGCCGACAAGCGTGATGGGATCTCCCTCAGGATTCGGCGACTTCGCCGCCAACTACTCCGACGACTTCTCCTTCGACTCGGATCCTAACCAGTCGGAAGGAGAGATCCACTCGGCGCCGTTCGGGCTCTCGAACAGCGCCAAGATCTACAACGACATCTTGAAGACCAAGATGCAATTCGCCCACTCCAACGAAGGAATTCACTCGGCACCGTTCGGATTGCCGAACACCGCCGGAATCTGCACCGATCTTCTCGTCTCCCCAACGGAGGCGATCTACTCGGAAGAAGACATCTCGGCGCCGTTTGGGTTACCAAACGCCGCTGAGATTTACGGCAATCTCCTCTCTCCCGAGTCGAGGTCGACCCACTCGGAGGAGCCCGCATCACCAAGCTCTGACCCGGACTGGAATGATCTAGACCTGGGCTACCCAGGATCGAGGGAGATCGCTGTCATCCTCCAGCCGTTCGGCTCATGCTCATCTTCGGAGTTCAGCGAATATCTCAGCTCCGCCGGCTTTGACGACCTCTATGGCATCCCCTCGGACAAAGCCGACGACTCCGACTGCAACAAGGACTACGAGCCGAAGTGCTTCGATGTCCTCATGGCTGAGGTGGCCGAGTTCGACTCAGCTATGGCCCGCAGGCTTGCGGAAGAAGAGCGAGCCAGGATCGAGCAAGGGCGCAAGCTGGCGGAAGAGGAGAAGAAACGCAAAGAAGAAGCCGACAGAAGAAAGCAGGATCTAAGGGCAGCCAGACGATCCGCTCAAGAGACTATTCTTCAAACCCGAGTCTGCAACACCAATATCTTTCAGACGCCACAACAGAACGCTGTTGCTGCCCTCACACTCCTGGACACCGTCATCAAGATGGCGCCCCCCGACGTGACTCCAATACTAGACAAGATCAAGACCATTGTTGCAGCTACAGCCAACGGTCATCCCTCCACCTCAACACGAAGGCCAAGCGAGTGCGTGGCTGAAACGCCCGACGAGGCGGCTCCCGCCGCTAAGGTCAAGGGATTACAAAAGGCCCGAGCGGACCGGTCGACTACCGGGCCGAGAGGCCCACGCCACGAGTCCACACGAAGTACCAGGAGCAAACGGCCAACTCCGCGACAAACGACATGGACGTCCACCCGTCCACCACCGCGTCCGCCGCAACAACGCTCCGGCTACCCAACCAGCCAACCGAAGACCCCGCCGAGCGATCTGCGGGAAGTCCTCGATCGCCGCTACCGGGAGCGAGACCGACGCACTCGGGAAGATCGGAGGGGATCACCCGATAGCGGCGACGACGGAGTGCCGGCTTTCACTCGGGAGCTTCGCCGAGTGCACCGGCCGAATGGTTTTAAGCCAACGGGAATAGAGAAATATGACGGCAAGACCGACCCCGAGGCATGGCTTACCGTCTACACCCTCGCCATCCGCGTAGTAGGTGGCGACACCAAAGCTATGGCCAATTATCTTCCAGTGGCCCTCGCCAACTCCGCGACCGGCTCACGAGCTGCCAAGAGGCTCAATCGGCTCGTGGAGCGAGGCGAGGACCACTTCATCGCCAACTTCCAAGGAACCTTCGAGAGGCCCGGCACACACTTCGATCTATACAACGTCATCCGAAGCCGGACGAGCCTTTGAAGGATTACATCCGGCGCTTCTCCGAAAAGCGCAACAAGATCCCCAACGCCACCGATGACATCATCATCGCTGCCTTCCAGAGGGGAGTCCGTGATGAGCTATTAATTGGAAAGTTTGGGCGCAAGCCACCGAAGACGGTGAAGCAAATGTTCGAGACGGTGAACTCCTACGTCAAGTCCAACGATGCAATCAAAGCGGCACGCCAAGCCCGGCCTGACAAAAGGGATGACAAGCACTCGGAAGGAAGCCGGCATCTGAGGAAGGATAACGGCAACAGCAATCAGGCCCAGAAAGATCGCAAGCGCCTGCACGAAGACCTGGTTGCCACAACGTCCGATTCTCAACACCGTCGCCGAGTTGCGGCTTACGACACGATCATGAACGATTATGAACGCTCAGTGCATGCATCATCTACAAGCAATTCGCAGAGCAATATGCAACACGGTTAAACAAGAAGCCGACTAATGAAACCGGTCCATCGGGAACCAAGAAGAACAACCCGGCGGAAAATCGAGCCTTTTCAAGTCCCACAACATCTACGATGGTCGGAGGTGGCCATCACGTTTAATCGCTCGGATCATCCGACCGAGTGGTTCACCCAGGCGTATCCCTTGGTACTTGACACAGTGGTTGAACATCAAGCGAAGCGCGTCCTCATCGATGGGGCGGCGTCCTCAATCTCTGTTCGTCAAGACCCTGGATGAGATACAAATCCTAAGGCGAGTTGAAGGCAAGCTCGGCCCCTTCCACGGAGTGATCCGGGGCTGTCGCCCACACCACTCGGGCACATCGCCTTTCCAGTCACCTCCGGAGTTCACGAGAATTTCTGAACGGAGAATACCACCTTCGGGGTGGTCGACTTCAAGACGGCCTACCACGCGATCATCGGAAGCGACGTCAAGCAAGCCTTCACTGCGACAAAGAAAGCTGCGATATGGCCCAATCTTGTGAGAGATCATGTGGCCGGGAAGAAATCGCCGGCTACATCAACACATCAAGAGGGTGAAATTCCTACAAAGAAGATAGCCAAGTCGGGACAAGGCGAGCCAAAACGAAGAAAATCTTCCTTGATCCAGTAGGCAAGATATCTTCAAAGGATTAAAAGATACCATAGTCGCAATGTTCGGGCGCGAGCTTTCATTGTCGATGATTTGGTTCTACACAAGATCCAGACCATCAAGGACCATCACAAATTATCTCCACTATGGGAAGGACCATACATAATCGCTGAGATGACTCGGCCAAGAGCATTTCGACTAAAGCGCGAAGACGGATCTATGGTGGAGAACTCCTGGAATATTGAACATCTTCGACGATACTATGCTTAAATTGCCGTAAGTTTTATGTTGTTCTTGACTGTCAACCTCAAGCAAGATGACTTCTTGAGTTGACAGTCGGGGCTACATACGTGTCGATAAATCATGGTTTTCTTTGATAACTTGTTTATATTTAGTTTATCATTGTTTATTGTTTTGATTCGAGTTCAATAGATAAGGACTGAGAATTTTTTGATGATCTAATCAAGTTTTAGGCTTGGTGATAGTCGGACGAAAATTACTTAAGAAATTTTCTATGAAGACTCGGGTCAAGGCATTAACATAAATAAGCTAGATACCTACAAGTTCACATCGAAGGCATAAAGAGACCAAGATGAAGTGTTGAGGATGACCTCGAGGCTTCGTAAAAAGACTTGAGGGTTTTTGCCAAGTTATTTTGCGATTGGGCCGAGCCCATGAGAGACTTGCGGCCCAGCTAAGGTGTGGCTTGACACGTGTCCTTAGGGACTTAAGCAGATTTGCCCTGGCAATATGCACGTGTCACATAGCCCAATACCTTTAAAATCCTTTCATATCGCGGTTTGCATAACTTCATGAGAAGTTGGCACGATGCAATTTGAAAGGTGACAAATAGTTAAGCTTTTCATGGCTGTCCTGATGACAGGAGCTATTTGGTTTTAAAGCATTTGATTAAATGATTATATCAATGCTATTTTTTCCACCTTGGTGAAGATCTTTTTTAGATTAAGACCAATATTATGGCAGGAGCTATTTAATATTTTGGTCGTATTTTTCAGATGACTAAAAAATTTGTTTACCCATGAGGGTTGACTAAATTATTTGTCCCGAGATGACTCGGGCAAGTTAACTCGGATGAGCATGAGCTTGCCGAGTGTTTTTTACCCATGAGGGTTGATGAGATTATTTGTCCCGAGATGACTCGGACAAGTTAACTCGGATGAGCATGAGCTTGCCGAGTGTTTTTTACCCACGAGGGTTGATTAAATTATTTGTCCCGAGATGACTCGGGCAAGTTTACTTGGATAAGCGTAAGCTTGCCGAGTGTTTTTTGCCCACGAGGGTCAATTAAGCTATTTGTTCCGAGATGACTCGGGCAAATCAATTCGGATAAGCATGAGTTTGCTGAGTGAATTAACTTCTTACCTATAAGGGTTGATTAAATTGTTTGTTCTGAGACGACTCGGGCGAACTTACTCGGATAAGCATGAGCTTGCCGAGTGATGTGATTTTTATAACTGCTTTAGCTTGAGCTAAGCATTTATAAGAGAATTATTTGTTCCGAGATGACTCGGGCAAATTTCCGGGATGACTCGGGAGGATCAGCTCGGATAAGCGTGAGCTTACTGAGCGAATTGATTTCTTACCCATGAGGGATGATTGAAATATTTGTTCCGAGATGACTTGGGCAGATCCACTTGGATAAGCATGAGCTTACCGAGTGCTTTTCACCCACGAGGGTTGATTGAGTTATTTGTTCTGAGATGACTTGGGCAAATTCACTCGGACGAGCACGAGCTTGACGAGTGATGAGGTTGCTTTAGCTTGAGCTAAGCATCTACATAAGAATGATTTTTTTATAGTTCTTGACTATATGTTTAGTCTATTTTTGACTAACCACATAGTCGGGGCTACACCTAATTTGGTGCATCGGGAGATGCAACTAGATATTTATTTTTGAGAATTTTTGAGATATTTTCCAGCCCTTCACGTCTTTGGAGCCACTCGGGAAGATTCAGGCAGAGATGATGGAATCACTCGGCGCCGAAACACTCGGCCAAAGAGATTTTTGGCTGCGTCTTGTTTCGATTTGAAGCTGAGTTGTCTCGTCGACGAAAAGGACTCGGGGCTACGTGGAGATTATGGCAATCGGGTATCTACATGGCAAGCTTATCCGATGGAGGTAGGGATAGATTGCGCCTGCCATATCTGTAAACCAACTACGACTTGGGTATTACGTTGCCGATTGGATAAGGCAACGGCTCAAAGTCATAGTTTGGTAAGATTGAGGAAACCGACTTAGAGTAAGATAGGGTTTCCGATCTGTAAGCCCACCTCCCAAGACTATATAAGGGGGGTAAGGGGCGTCCCTTGAGGGATATGCGATATCGGCTTTAGATCATATGCTTCATGAGAAGTTAGATGAGCTTTCAGCTTTAGATACACAAGATCATGAGATCAATAAAGACACTCGGCGGATCGAATCCATCGAAACAGGAGTAGGGTATTACCTCACGAGAGGGCCTGAACCTGTCTAAATCTTCTTTTCCTCCTAACCCATTGTGCTTGGTGATCTTGACTGCACCCCCAATTTTCTATTGCCGAAACCGAGTTTCGACAACTGGATTCCGGTGCGAACAAGTGAATCATGTGCGTGCCAAAGAAGCGCAGGAGGATCAGAACGTGCTGATGGGTGTGTTCTCTATCAACTCTACCCCGGTTAAAGTTTTATTTGATTCCGGAGCATCGCATTCATTCATATCTTCACAAGTAAGCAAACAACACCACCTACACCAGGTAGAACTTAAGAGACCCATGTTGGTACACTCGCCTGGGGGAAACATAACCGTACCCCATGCTTGCATCGATGTGCCCATACGGATTAGAGACGTGGTATTCCTTTCAAACCTCATGGTACTATCACCCCAAACTATTGATATCATACTTGGAATGGATTGGTTGACTAAGAACAATGGAGTCATAGACTGTAGCCGAAGGGAAGTCACAGTATCCACCCCATGGGGATCACCAATGAACATAACCAGGGACCAAAACCCAATGCTATGTGAGCAAGCTGCGGGAGTATTCACCATGCTACCTTTGAGCGGTATGCCAGTAGTGCAAGATTACCCGGACGTATTCCCCGAGGAATTGCCCGGAATGCCCCTGATCGTGACATAGAATTTATCATTGACCTAATGCCTGGTACTGCCCCCATATCCAAGAGACCTTACCGGATGCCGGCAAATGAACTAGAAGAACTCAAGCAGCAAATCAGAGAACTACAGGAAAAAGGATTTGTACGCCCTAGTTCTTCTCCCTGGGGACCCCTAGTACTCTTCGTCAAAAAGAAGGATGGAAGTATGAGAATGTGTGTAGATTACCGATCGTTGAATGAAGTGACCATCAAAAATAAGTACCCACTACCGCGAATCGATGACTTATTCGAACAACTCAAGGGTGCACGAGTGTTCTCAAAGATTGATCTTCGGTCAGGATACCATCAGCTAAAGATTAGAGCCAGGGATATTCCCAAAACAGCATTCTCTACGCGTTATGGCTTGTACGAGTTCACCGTAATGTCTTTTGGATTGACCAATACCCCGGCGTATTTCATGAATCTGATGAACAAAGTATTCATGGAGTATCTGGATAAATTCGTTGTGGTGTTTATCGATGATATACTTATCTACTCCAAAGACGATGAGGAACATGTAGAGCACCTACGACTGGTACTGGAGAAGCTGCGAGAGCACCAGTTGTATGCGAAATTTAGTAAATGCGAGTTCTGGCTTAAGGAAGTCGCTTTTCTTGGCCATGTAGTCTCAGCCGGAGGAGTAGCAGTAGACCCTGCCAAGGTCGAAGCTGTTACGGAATGGAAGGCACCCAAGTCAGTAACAGAGGTTCGGAGTTTCTTGGGATTGGCCGGATATTACCGGAGGTTCATCGAAGGGTTTTCCAAGATAGCCCGACCCATGACTCAACTTCTGAAGAAGGAGAAGAAATTCGTATGGAACGAGAAGTGTCAGGAAGCCTTTGACCAACTAAAAGGAAAGTTAACCACGGCCCCAATCTTAACCCTACCTGACAACCGGAAGGATTTCGTGATGTACTGTGATGCGTCTCGGCAAGGACTGGGAGGCGTATTAATGCAGGATGGAAAGGTCGTAGCATATGCCTCGAGACAGTTATGACCCCACGAGGAAAACTACCCCACACATGACTTGGAATTAGCAGCAGTTGTTCATGCATTAAAAATCTGGAGACACTATCTGATCGGGAACCACTGTGATGTATATACTGATCACAAGAGCCTGAAATACTTCTTTACTCAGTCCGATCTCAATCTACGTCAGAGACGATCATTGGAATTGATCAAGGACTACGATGTAGGAATCCATTACCACCCCGGCAAGGCAAATGTAGTGGCCGATGCGTTAAGCCGCAAAGCCCAATGCAACCATATGAGACTGGAAGGTATGGCCAGCGAGCTCCAAGAAGAGATGGCTCGACTTAACCTGCACCTGATTCCTCACGGAGAAGTGAACTCACTAGAAATCCAACCCCTTCTGAGGACTCAAATAGAAGAAGTTCAAAAGGGTAATGAAGAAACACAAGCAATCAAAGAGCGCATGGCCGCTGGGCGTGCTAAGGAATTCTCGGTAGATGACAAGGGAACCCTGTGGTATAAGAAAAGAATCTGCATGCCTGAACAAGGTGGTTTGAGAGGATTGATCCTAAAAGAAGCACACGAATCAGCATATTCGTTACATCCGGGGAGCACGAAGATGTACCAGGATTTGAAGGAAGAATACTGGTGGCCCAATATGAAGAGAGACGTAGCCAAATATGTAGCCATATGTTATGTGTGCCAAAGGGTAAAAGCCGAACACCAATGACCGGCAGGATTATTGCAGCCACTCAAGATTCCCGAGTGAAAATGGGATGAGATAGGCATGGATTTCATCGTTGGACTACCCAAAACGGCAGTCGGATATGATTCCATTTGGGTAATAGTAGATCGGCTCACCAAGACCGCCGGATTTATCCCCATAAAGACTAACTACAATAGTGCCAAGCTGGCAGAACTATACATGAGTAGGATTGTATGTCTTCACGGTGTACCAAAAAGAATTATATCGGATCACGGTACCCAAATCACATCCCATTTTTGGAGCAAAGTTCATGAGGCACTCGGAAGTCACCTTGCCTTCAGTACCGCTTACCACCCACAGACCGATGGGCAGACCGAAAGGACAAATCAAGTGCTTGAGGATATGTTGAGAGCCTGTGCGTTGGATTTCACCAAGGATTGGGAGAAATGTTTACCGTACGCCGAATTCTCCTACAACAACAACTACCAAGCAAGTCTGAAGATGTCACCAAATGAGGCCCTATTTGGTCGGCGATGCCGAACCCCATTGATGTGGTCAGAAATCGGTGAACGAGCCGTGTTTGGGCCTGACATAATCAAAGAGGCCGAGGAAAAGGTCCGTCTGATCCGGGACCAATTACAAGCTGCCCAATCTCGATAGAAGAGCTACGCGGATACTCGTCGGAGGGACTTAGAGTTCAATGTAGGCGACTATGTGTACCTAAAGGTCTCACCACTATGAGGGACTCAAAGGTTCAAGGTCAAAGGGAAACTTGCACCAAGATACGTGGGCCCATTCCTGATAAGCGCTAGAAGAGGTGAAGTGGCCTACCAGCTAGAGTTACCCGAGAACATCTCCGATGTCCACCCAGTGTTCCATGTGTCGCAATTGAAGAAATGCATGCGGGTGCCAGAAGAGCAAGCTCCTTTGAAAACCATCCATATCAACAGTGATCTCACATACCCGGAACATCCAATAAAGATACTAGACGAGGCAGAAAAGAGGACACAAACCAAGTCATGGCGCATGTACAAAGTGTAATGGAGCAATCACACTGAAGAAGAGGCCACCTGGGAAAGCGAGAATTTTCTGAAGACTGAATACCCACACCTACTCAACAACCGATAAGAAATCTCAAGGACGAGATTTATTGTTAGGGGGGGTAGGTTTGTAACATCCGAAAATCGAAGAAATTAAAATCGAACATAAAAAATCGGAACTTACAAAAACATTTTCTTGTTGCCTTTCCTCGTATTTGTTGCTTCTTATTTGCCAGCTCAGTTGCATAAATTTAGTTGTGAACAATTCCTCTCGATGTTTGTGAATGGTTTGGATTTTGTTGGGGAGAAAATCTCGAAATATAGGGTTAGGAATTTTTAATAAAATTGGAAAAAGGGATGCACACTTATGAAAATATGTATTTGAGAAATAAAATATTAATTGGTGATTATGGAAGATTAATTAAGGAATAAAATAGACAATAAAATATTTAGGGGATTTACATGAAATCTAGGAATTTTTGGAATTAAAAATAGTGAATTATGAACTTAGGAAAAAGGGATTTAAATAAATATGAAAAAATATATTTGGAATAATAAAAAGTGGGGAAAAAGTTGAAAATATAATATTAAAAAATTTTGGAATATTAGAATTTATTTTGAATTTTTAGAGTGGAAGAAAATAGAAATGGGAAATTAGGAATTTAAAATCGGGAAAATTATAAAGCACCTGTTCATCACGCGCCAAGTGTTCGACGCCGTACCGGCCGTCGCGCCCGCCCGCACGCGCGACCGGCTCGCCGCGCGCGTCCCGCCTCGCGCCGCGCGCGTCCGGCCCCACCGCCGCGCACGCCACGCGCGCGCACGAGCGCCCGTGCCCGCCACGGCCCGCACGTCGCCCGCCTCGCCGCATCGCGATCGCGCGCCCGGCCCCGCCTCCGCGCCACCGCGTGGCGGTCCGCCGTGACCGACGCCGCGCCGGCCCCCCTCCCTCTCTCCGTTTCTCTCGCCGCGCCTATATAAAATGGGGCAAAACCCCTCCCCGTTTTCCACCTCGCCGCCACATCTCCCCTCTCTCGCCGGTTCCCCCTTCTCGCCCAGCGCCACCGCGCAACCTGGCTGGCGCTGCCGTGCGCGCAAGCCGAGCCGTCGCCGCTGTGCACCGAGCGCCGCGGTCTCTCCTCGCCGTCGCCGCCTCCGCTGGTAAGTCCCCGGGCCGCCCCTTTCCCTCGCGCTAGCGCCGGCCGCCGCCCCTTTTTCTCCCAAGCGCCGGTCGAACACCTTGAGCCCAATGAACAGTGCGCAGAGAAAAAAGAAAAAGAAAAGAAAAGAAAAAAAGGAAAAAGGGAAAAAGAAAAATAGAGAAAAATTAGGAAAAATTTTGGAAAATTTGGAAAAATAATTTGAAAGGACTTGAGTGAAATTTTGGGCAAAAAAATTATTTTCTTGTATATTTTCTCGGGGCAAAAACTTGAAATCGAAATCGGACTTTTTCCAAAATTTCGTTTCGCGTCGTTTTTAAATCCGGATTTCGTTTAGTTCTTTCTCGCCGTTTAAATATGCTTCTCTTTTGTGCTCAAACCTTCAAAACCTCGAGCACAAATTCCTCCGCTGATATTTCCAAATCTATTTTCTCAAATAATTACGATCGTCGTCTTTGCGAAAACCCTAGGGCATCAACTTGATTCCAAAACTCGGATTTTTCCCTAGCAACCCTTGTCCTAACTCAAGTAGAATTTTAGGCTAAACATTTGGAGTCGTTTTCATGGTTTTTATGGTTCTTTTCGATCTCTCGGTATTTATTGAATTATAATTGAATTCAATTGATCTTTCGCACGTACGGATAGCACCCGAAGAAGCGAGGCATCGACTCCGTTGAAGACCCCGCTCAACAAGTGTGCGAGCAAGGCAAGTCATCACACTCTTTGAACATATTGATCCCAATTGTGAAATGATGTTATTTTAAACTTTAAACATGCATGCTATACATAGAGAATTACCTATACTTGTTATGCCATACCTTGTTATTGATTACCTTTAGAATTATTCCTTGTAACCCTCGACGTGATACATACAACCGGAGAATATCTTTGGTAAACTACTTAGCCATGCTATACTTAGATTCATGCATACCCATGATTTTATGAAGAGCTTTATGCTTGGGCAACTACCTTAGGGAAGGTAGTTGAGATACGGCATGTGAAGACATGAGCGCCACATTGCCATGAGAATGATGAAATGAGTTTTGACGAAAATTAAAAGTACTAAACAAATGTTTTAGACTGGGGCGGCTGGATGATTTGGGTGGATTCCGGAAAAGGCAAGTGCCGACCCTGGTCAATTAAGGACCGAGCCATGAGATAGCCGGGAAACAAGCCAGTACAATCGTACTTCTCGAATGGGTATAGACCTAGCAGAGTAGATAGCCGAGCGGAGGCGGTACCCTTGCATAATGGTTCTTATGTATGAGATGAGATTTGAAAGGAATGATGGGATATTGGAATTTATTATAACTTGATGAATGAAGTCTTCCCTTACCCCGGGTGCGCTAGAACTCCTCTCACTGCTAGAAAATGACGGCTAGAGTGCATGAGGGCTTAAGTTCATGGAGCGGGTACTGCCAAAGTAAGGTTATCGAAAAGCTTTGCCGTGACCGTCTCATGTGTTGGGACGTAGGCTCATTTGTTGGGCTGTCGCGGAGTACGGGTAAAGTGTACATCCACTGCAGTGTGAATGAATCAATCTATTCGAATAGCCGTGCTCGCAGATATTGAGCATCGTGACAAGACTTTCGCTTGGCTAGACTTTATACTTTAAAATGATGGGATGAGTTTGCATGATGATTCTTATTCACTGGTGGATCAACTTCTCGAGATGCGAGAAGGGGTGGACTCCCCAGAAAAACCATGACGAACCGGAGGCGGGAAGCCATCCTTGGAATCACGATGGATGGTAGACAGAACCGTCGCCGACTTAATAAACTCTGGAATTAAAACTTGACTTGGCTAGTCGTTAGGCTTGTGAAAAGAGTTGTGAAAATTGGCTTTATGCAAAAGAACACCAGCCATTCCTTAAATGACCCTATCATATACATCACTTCCGTGTTGGCTTGCTGAATACGGTTTGTACTCACCCTTGCTATACGCACAAACTTTCAGATGGTGAAAATGAAGACTTGGAGGATCCCTATGTCTATTACCAGGAGGGCGAAGAAGCTGATGGCGCTTGTTAGGTCTTAGTCTTCGGTCGTTGCCTGTGGCAATTGACAAGCCGCTGCCCTTATTCCGCTGCCTTATCTAATTTCTACTTTTGGGTTGTATCTGGATCATGAGGTCCTATGTGTTGGACATTGCCTTCGGGCCTGCTATTGTAATAATTTCGATGTAAGACTATTCGTACATTTGCACCTGATTATTCAGAACTGTATTTAGTGAGTACCAAACTACTCGATCCAGGGAAATGGTACTATGAACACGAGAGATCCCCGTTCCAAAAACGGAGGTCGACAAGTTTAGACTATGAATCCTGTATTATCCTGAAAGGAAAATGGTTGCTAGATAATTATGTCACTTTGCTCACTACTACAAAAAAGCTCATAGGTAACGGTCCAAAAGGTGCCGGTTCAATTAATCCGACACCTATTATATCTATAGGTGTCGGATGAATAGTAAAACCGGCGCCTATAGTATAGGTAACGGTTCTTATTACAAACCGCCACCTATTCTTCGCGAATAGGTGTCGGATGAATAGTAGAACCGGCACCTATACTATAGGTGGCGGTTCTTATTACGAACCGACACCTATTCTTCGCGAATAGGTGTCGGATGAATAGTAGAACCGGCACCTATACTTTATAGGTGGCGGTTCGTAATAAGAACCGGCACCTATTCTCAGAAAACACTATTCCCTCGATTAGTACCATACCGCTTGCCGAACAAGACCAACACCAACTTAAATATGCATCTCTCATGCGCATAGCCAGCTGGACTCAGTCGCTCGTGCCCGTAACTCTAACTCGAGGGCGCGAAAGAGGGCCCGCTTAGTTGCGTGAAAAAATTTGGTGGGTCCGATAAATATGGTGGGTCCGGTTAAATGAGTGGGTCCATAAGAAGAAATTGGGAGCACCTCGTTAAATGCGGTTCGGTCCGTATAGGTGTCGGATAAATAGGTGTCGATTCTACACGAACCGGCACCTATTCGCCTAAATAGGTGCCGGTTGAAGAACCGACACCAATGACTTTGGTCATTGGTGCCGACTAATAGGTGCCGGTTGGAGAAACCGGCACCTAATAGGGTTTCTCAACCGGCACCTTTTACCTCTTCTGTAGTAGTGGCTTCAGGTTATAATCACAATGGTTGTGAGCATTTGCTTTAGCTTGCTTCAAACATGGTAATTAGATACTTTTATAGTACAGTTGCATGCGTTGGCCTGGTGGCTAAGCATAGTAATTAAGCTTAATCTAACAGCTGTATTGCCGGCACTGAACTTCCAATGACTATATGGCTGACATAAGGATTGCGTAGCTAAGTATCAGCTATATACAAAGGTAATACATGTAGGGATTAGTGGCAAGATTACCAAATTCTATCTCGGGTCTGTGTCATTAACGGGAAGGTTACACACTGATCCCAGCAACATAGAAGTTAGATAATACATACATGCCTGGACAACGGTGTGGGGTGAATTCCTGGAGGGCAGTCGTTCTGTTTTTTAATCTGCTTTCAATCAACTTCTGGAGTTGGCCATCTGCCCTACTATCCATTTCATTTTCAGCTTTAGGGATGGAATTGAAGATCTCTTGTGTCAACCTCTATACATTGAAGTCAAGGGATACACATATCCAAACTCTAATTTGGAAATGATCTTTCACTTGTTTACTATTATATACGTACTGTGTAAGAGTTGTTTATACATGAAGTTCCATGGCTATGGGTTATGGCAGTGCCACCATAGCTGCCTTCTCATAAATCTTTAGCAAAAACATTGATGGCACATACTTGCTCATATTTCAGCAAAACCAAAATTTGTGTTTCAAACCTATATTTCAATATTGTTATTTTTTTCTGTTTTCAGGGATATAGGTACCGGTTCTACACAAGAACCGGCACCTATTAGACCTTATAGGTGTTGGCAAAAATATAGAAACCGCCACCTATTAGACACAATAGGTGCCAGTTTCTATTATCAACCGACACCTATAAAGCCCAATAAAACCTGATTCTTATATAGAACCGACACCTATTGAGTCTTATAGGTGCCGGTTAAAAAACCGGCACCAATGACCAATAGGTGTCGGGTCCGTAACCGATATTTATTAGGGGCTCCAAACCTGCACTTATGAAGGTTTCTGTACTAGTGATAGATGTTATTAAAATTTATGATCAAAGTTAATGGAGTTTGATTAGAAAGAAATCAACAGTGACGTATAATATGATAGATGGAATAGAGGGAGTACCTCCGTTTCATAAAATCAGTACACAATTATCATAAAATGTTTCTCCTCATAAACGATTCCTGATTGACACGAAAAACCAATAGAGTTTAGATCTATTTATAAACTGCATTAATGATTACTTAGAGGGCTCTGAGATGCCAAGCCTCTATCCAAGTATAATACAATCGCAGTAATTAATTACAGGCAGGATCAACAGTATAAACCGGCAAACAGAACTGATTTTCCAAAAAGAACATCATTCTCTGCCTACCTACGAACGTCGACGATCTGTCCTGGACAATACATCGTCAATATATAATAACCATTCGCCCTAATTAATTCACTCATATACATACTTGTAATTAATAATCGAGGTAGATATATATTTAGCTCCCAGCAAGATGCTGGTTATAAATTCTTGGTTCAACACAGCTAGAAGTTGACGTTGGACGTGTAGGTGGTGCCGAAGTTCCAGTTGGAGGGCGCGATGTTCCACACCGTGACCTCGCGGCCGTCGTCGAGCTTCACCTTGAACGACAGGCTCTGATTGTTGAGGTAGGCGTTGCTTTGCCAGTTTTGGCCCCAGTTCCTGCTCATCGCCATCCAGTCCGTCTTGGACCCCTTGATCGACACCTGCGCCACCACGCCGCTGCCGCCCACGTTGAACACCGTCACCAGCTCGAAGTAGTCCCTTCCGCTTATCGTGAACCTGATGCCCCCGCTCTTCTGGCACGCCACCCTGAAAATGCACACAGCCGCTCATAAGCACATGTTCATATATATCACTGCCGGTTCAAAAACTGACACGACCGATGCCGGTTAGGAACCGACGGCGACGGGGGGGTTCTGTAGCAGTGAGTTGTTTTTTGTGATTTTTGCTTGGTTAAACCTCTTAAAATTGACAGGGACGATGCCGGCTTGGTAGATGGCGATGGAGGTCCAGGCGGGCTGGGACATGTCGAAGTGCTTCCGAGGTGGGTTGCACCACCCGCCGTTGTCGCTGGGTTTTGCGTAGTTGGGCGGGCACAGGTTGGTCGCCGTGATGGTGATGGACGTGCCGGGCTTGCACCAGTTGGTCTTGGTGGTGTCGCAGGTGATGGTGTAGCACGCGCCGCACATGGCGCCGTCGTTGAACAGCGCCGAGCTCAGCGCCGCGTTGTTCAGCCCGTACCCGGCGTTGTACAGGTTGCCGTACCCACACGCGCCGCCTGCATGCACGCACAATCAATAAACATTGATATGCATGCATATTTCTCCAGACAGGAAAAAAGTTTTGCAGAAATGGAGGAAGATGAACGTACCCATGGTACCAGAGCCATCGCTGCCGCCGTAGAATGTCGCCGTGGCCGGCGTCCAGTACTGGGCATCGACTGCCTGATAAGCTAATGCGCAAAGAAGAAGCACTTGTACTACTGGCATTGTCATTGGGTTAATTGGTACTACAGGGCACTGCACAGATAGTTCTTAGACCGATCGAGGAAGAACTTGTTGTAGTACTACTGTTGAGCTATGTTCTGCAGTGGCCTTAGCTCTTGACCCTGCAATTTATAGCAGGGATGAGCATCGTGTGTATGTACCGGTATTCAGTCTATTTTGTTTCATCTTGATGGAGAAACCATGGCGGCATTGGTGGTTTCTTCTTTGACTTTGACACACTGCATGTTTTCAAACTCGTAAACAAAATTGATTTCTGACGTGTTCTCCATGTTCTTGATGCTGTAAGAAATTTTTTGTCCGGAGAAATTCCAGCTTCCATGTGAGATCCATACTGGCAGACTTTACTGCATGTGAGGGAATCCTTTGTGCTCAAAATTTCAACAGGTACACCATTGAAAAAGGATTATACTCTGTGTTTAGTTAATGCACTTAATATTGGTAATTAAAGTCGGTGGAACCCATGAGTCCCCAGGCTTTGAATCATGGACGAAATTCAGAAAATAAAATGTGTCCATTCTGTTACTGACATATTAATGAGGCTGATTATACATTCTGTCATGCATGACCTGCTTACATAGCGTTCACATTTGCTACGCTACGTTGGATCAGGTCATCTTTGACAGGTCCAAACCCTTATCTTTTTCCATTCACCTCACATGCCGAGGCCTCTAAAGACGAGGCCATCCGTACTGAGCACTTTGGCTTGTCACTGGTGGGCCGTCAGAGGTGAATGGTTTTAGCAATGTTGTATGACGATATAAAATGTGGTTATACCTAGTTCCCACCCAATTATTTCTGGCATGTGCATGAGTTATATTTAAATCATTGCTTGGCAGTTTCATGAAGATTAAGATAAAATGCTCGGTGAATTGCCCAAATCTTCTAAAGTAATTTTATTAAAAATAATACAACACATGGTCAAGTAATTTTCTGAAGTACATTTTGGTAATATTCATACCTAAAATTTAAAGTTAAATTGCGCCTAATGCATGAACATTCCTGACGGCGTGCTAATATCTACAGTTAACCAATTCAATGGTATACTACTGTAACAAAGCTATACTATAGCTAGTTGTACATGAGAGTATGGACGTGTGTGATGCACACACACCATCACAATAACCAGATAATTTCCTACTACCTAGCTAGAGGCCACACCATACTGATACAGGAGCAGCTACAAGGGTATATTCTCCATGAATGCTTTAGAAAAATTAGTCTGCGTTCTGGCAACACGATGTACCGGCCGTACCTTCCGCACGGATTAACTAAATTAATTAATTAGGCGTCATTGTTAACTCAACACGTCTCCTGCAAGTCAACCCTGCATTAGTACATTTTTTCTGAGGTTATGCTACGATAGTTGTGATTAATTATATACAAGTTACCGAACATGTAGTTCCGTGAACTAAGGGAAAGATTTGGAGACGACCACATGGCCAATTTGTGCCAAACAGCTAATCTAGAATGCAGAAATGCAATGCAATCATCAACCAAGATATATATAAAATGGTGGATTCATTCTAGAGGAGATGGTAGTAGCGTGCTTAGATCTAGCTGGAGGCTAGAAATATGAGTATGGTAGTTAAGATTCCATATGAACGTACACACGGCGATGCTAATTGGGTTTCGGTTCTCTGGTAACTGATATACCTTGATCTGCATCAAGTAGGACTTTAGATGAGCAAGGCACATTCCTTCTAATTTACATATCACTATTGCACTATTGGAGAAATGATCTTTGATTCATCTGCCAAAATTTATAATAATTCAAAAAATGTTTTTAGTCCCGCTTAAAAAAACAATGGATCTTTAGGATCTTTAGTCCCGATTGGTGTTACGGGACTAAAGATCGTCTTTAGTCCCGGTTAGATTCTTGTCAGAGCGTGTCAGGGTGCCAACGATTTTTAGTCCTGGTTGGTAAAACCAACTAGGACTAAACGTCTTCAGTTTAGTCTCTTTCAGCATTTATTTTATATTTTCTGATTTTTTTCAAGAGGCTTAAAGTGTACCAAAAGCAATTCATGATCATGTGTTGCAAGATAAAAGAGATAAATTTATCAACTAGTTAACAAGCATACTTAGAGTATAAACATGAATTACAAATATTATGATTAAGCTCAAATCAGCAATAAACATTCATGATTTCAACAATATATAATGCAATATATTCACAAGTACATAGGTTGAAAAACCCCTATATATATACCTATTACATTATTACTCTTTCGATCTAAAGCCGGATCAGTGCGTCACTCTCTTCTACATTTGTTTTTCCTATCCTATATCCTTCCCTTGGGATCCGCCGTCTGCCAGTGCCCTGTGCGCAATGTTGTCAGATGATGTTGTTCCCTATCGGGTGGTCTCCTGTTTGTCCTGTCCGTGAGTCTTATTGTTGATCCCAAATAGTACCAGAGTTGACTTGGAAAAACGCTCACTCGCCTGAGAGATTTGCTTTACTTTAGTGTAGGTCCAAAGTATTGCTTCTTAGGTTCGTAGGCGTGCGAGTTGATTTGATCCTGCAATCAACAAGAACAAAGAAACAAGTATTAGTCTGCAAACGAGCTGATCAGCTGATGGCCGATGACGTATCGTCTAGTGTTAAGCCGATACAGTATGCACTGAATTGGCTGGTATGGTTAAACCTAATCGATCGGCTGAAGATATTCATAATATATAATTTGAATATCAAGATACGTTTAAACTAAGTGAAATTGGGATAGATCGATAGCATACCGAGATAATATAAATCACTTAAGTCTAAAAATAACTCAATATGCAGATTATATATATTTATAACATAGTCGATGTCATAGATTTAATGTATATCGACTAGTACTCCGATACCACTTTATACTAAGATATCATTACAGACTAAATATATTAAACATGGGCCGATCAAGTATTAAGATAACTTACCATATCGATAAAAAACTTAATATATTTAATTATAATGATATCTTAATATAAAGGGCAGCTTTAACATAACATATCAAGTAAATATAAAATATACGAGATAGTTAAAACATATAAAATCAGCTGAAACTCTACTATCTCTAATAATGATCATAAAACAAGATAGATCTGTTATGATTCTAAAAATGACTTAATAGGTCGGACTTACCGATACAGCATTAAGTATAAAAGAAGCATAAAATCTATATGAATCCATGAACATCTTTCGAGATGGTGGATATACCATATAATCTAAACCGACGATGAGACCTAACCCTATCGGTTGTTATCTATCAACAGACTAGCCGATTAGGGTTAGATCGCACTATCGATCTAGGTTATATGGCATATATGATAACTCGACGATTTACGTAGCCAGTATTAGAGTATCATGATGATGGAAGCACTAATCCCAAGAACACAAGCCGCCATGACAAGATTTACCTTTTCGCTGGAGATCGAATGATGCAACCAACTAGGAGTAAGAACTCGTCGAAATTTTTAAAAGAAAAAGGTGGCGATGCGCCAAAGGTTGTATTGAACTTGATTGTTGTTAATAATTACAGGGTCTCGGGTCATATTTATGCTGAATTACAAGATAAGTCTATAACGGACATGATTCCTATCTCTAATACTATTTAAATCACAACAATTGCCTAAAACAGACTCTTAGTGACATTATCTATAAGAAAACCATTTAAAATATCCTAATTAACAGATACAATTGTCTTTCCTGGACTCTATCAATGTATGGCAATCCTCATGAAGCATTTTAACCGAATCCGAAGATAATTCCAACGTCCTTTTCCTTGGGATTGGTCCGCCAGCTATCCTTATCAGAATCGTCTACATCAGCTATCCTTGTCTGATTCGGTATTAGCCGATAGTCACCTTAGCCAATTCGATCACCAGCCGACGAACTCCTTAGCCGACTCGACTAGTACTTGGCGCGCACTCTGTCTTCGGAAGAACTCAATCCTCTCCAAATCGGCTTTTGCTTTAGATCCAAACCTGGTAATTTGCTTACCAAATTTGGTCGTTAACACATGCCCCCCAAGTCTACTATATTGTTAATGTTGCGGGTTTGCCGAATCTTATCTTGGAGAGATATTAGGGCTTTTCCGTTTCGGCCGTCACCACGTTTCTTTAAATAACAGCCACCGCCTTAGAGTTTTTCACGCCGTCACTTTTGCCTCCACCGCCTTAGCCCCAAACAGTTTCAATCTGCACTGGTGATCTCCGTAGCGTCCTCGGTGAACTCACAGGCATCCTCCACGTGGTGACAAACTCTTCCCTGGCGATGTCTTCTTCAACCACCCCATCCATGGCGTCATTGGCCGAATTCCCAGAGGTAAGCTCCATTGGCTTAACCTTCTCTTTTTTCTTTACTATAATCTGGCGTCCGCCGTTTGTAATTTGCCCTTCTTCTTCCTTGTTCATTGTAGCATCTTAGTCACCAGATTACAATTCCCAACCTCAACCATTCCAATGAGTACCACTTAGGGCCAATCGACAACCTAGACCCCTCAGAATTTATTAATGCCGAAGCCAACCGGATCACTTTTAGGTTGTCGAACCCCAATCTGACACACTAGAACGACACTTTCAAATCATGTCCTTCAACCGATAAAACTTGGCCAACATGGTATAACAGGGTGTCAGCTAGCAAGCAGAGCCATTGGGAGGAACTAGGGATAGCACAATGCATAGCCCCAATAATAGCCGACATGTCTAAAGATGAGCCCCTGATATCGGGTGCAAGTTACTTCTGGTCCAACACACTGAATTCGTTCCTGTTTAGCCAAGGACCGATGTGTTAGTGATATGCCTTAGAGGTTTATGTAAAACCTCCCAGATCACACTGAATTCGTTCCTGATTTGTCTTTCCTAAAAATTTGGGGATGTGAGGTTTATGTAAAACGTTTACAGTCCGACAAGCTCACACCCAAATCTGACAAGTGCTTCTTTGTGGGATATCCTAAGGAAACTAAGGGATATGACTTTTATAATCGGGAACAAGGCAAAGTGTTTGTCGCTTGACACGGTGTCTTCTTAGAGAAAGAGTTTCTTTGAAGAAGGGTTAGTGGGAGCAGGGTGCATCTTGAAGAAGTTCAAGAAACACCAGAAAATGTTTCATCTACCATGGAACCTGTAACACCCTAAATATCGAAGGAATTAAAATCAGAATTTAAAAATCAGAACTCACAAAAAACCTTTTTGGAGTCATTGCTTCTTATCGTGTTTTTGATCTTAATTGTCAGTTCAGTGGTGTAAGATTTTCTTCTAGAATCACTTTGATGTAACGTTGAATAAAACCCTAAGCTTTGAAATCCCAGTAGGTGAAAGAGGTTTCAAAATATATATATATATATATATATATATATATTTGAAAAGAGCATATATATATAATTTGGTGGAGTACAAAATGGTATTTTGAAAAGGATATATGTTGGTTGAAAACCTAATTGGTGGAGGAAAGATAATAAATATTTGGGATTGGATGATAAGGATATTTTTGAAAAAGAAATATGAAATTAGAAATTTATTTTAATCAAAAACCCTATTTTCTTGAATTTAAAAAGAGAAATAAAATAAATAAGAAAAATATATTTGGGATAATAAAAAGTGGGGAAAAAGTTGAAAATATAATTTTAAAAAAATTATTTTAGGAATATTAGAATCCATTTTGAATTTTTAGAGTGGAAAGAAATAGAATGGGAAAATAGGATTTTAATTCGGGAAAAATAGGAAATTGCACTATTCATTGATCAGCAGGTGCTTGACCGGTTCCATCACCCCGTTCGCACACGCCACGCATCATCCGCCGTACCAGAGACATCGTGCGTGCACGTTCCCACCGTCGTCGTCGGCCCAGCGGAGCGCCTGGCCGATGGGGGGGTAGACGCGAGAGGAGGGATAGGAGAGAGAATGCGACAGTGCTCGGTACAGGGGAGAAAATAAAAAAATGAGAAGAAAGGAAAAGAAAAAAATAGAGAAAAGGGGGAAAAATTCTAGAAAAATTTGGGAATATTTTTGGGGAATTTTGGGAAATATTTGTGCAAAAATATATGGTTTCCTCATATGTTTCTTCGGGGAAAATTCGGAGTTCCGAAACGAGATTTCCGGTGCTTCGCTTTTTCGCGTAAATTTTCTTGAGGATTTATTTATTATTTCTTGCCTTTTTAAAATACGATAGGCCTTCTAACTTACCACGTCTAAAGGGCAAATCCTTTCAAACAACATCTATTGGCGTATCGCCTTATCTTTAATCGGCATTTTGGCAAAAACCCTAAAAACAACCCTAGCTCACTTTTTCGGTCGGATTTCATTCAATTTCTTCCCTAACCAAAATAAAATCGCAGGGTAGATATTTTAGAGTTCTTTTATGGTTTTTCTTGATCCTTTATTCGTTCTTATTGAACTCTGATTGAATTCCATCTTTCTTTTCGCACGTACGGTTAGCACCTGAAGAAGCAGGCATCGACTCCGTTGAAGACCCCGCTCAACAAGCGTGCGAGCAAGGCAAGTCATCACACTCTTTGAACATATTGATCCCAATTGCGAAATGATGTTATTTTAAACTTTAAACATGCATGCTATACATATAGAATTGCCTATACTTGTTATGCCATACATTGTTATTGATTTCCTTTAGAATTATTCCTCGTAACCCTCGATGTGATACATACAACCAGAGAATATCTTCGGTAAATTGCTTAGCCATGCTATACTTAGATTCATGCGTACTCATGATTTTACGAAGAGCTTTATGCTTGGGCAACTACCTTAGGGAAGGTAGTAGAGATACGGCATGGGGAGACATGAGCGCCGCATTGCCATGAGAATGATGAAATGAGTTTTGATGGAAATTGAAAGTACCACACAAATGTTTTAGACTAGGACGACTGGATGATTTGGGTGGATTCCGGAAAAGGCAAGTGTCGACCCTGGTCAATTAAGGACCGAGCCATGAGATAACCAGGAAACGAGCAAGTACAACCGTACTTCTCGAATGGGTATAGACCAAGCGGAGTAGATAGCCGAGCGGAAGCGGTACCCTTGCATAGTGGTTCTTATGGATGAGATGAGATTTGAGAGGGATGATGGTAAATTGAAATTTATTATAACTTGATGCATGAAATCTTCCCTTACCCCGGGTGCGCCAGAACTCCTCTGACTGCTAGAAAATGACGGCTAGAGTGCATGAGGGATTAAGTTCATGGAGCGGGTACTGCCAAAGTGAGGTTATCGAAATGCTTTGCCGTGACCGTCTCATGTGTTGGGACGTAGGCTCATTTGTTGGGCTGTCACGGAGTACGGGTAAAGTGTACATCCACTGCAGTATGAATGAATCAATCTATTTGAATAGCCATGCTCGCGGATATTGAGCATCGTGACAAGACTTTCACTTGGCTAGACTTTAACTTTAAAATGATGGGATGGGTTGCATGATGACTTCTATTCACTGGTGGGTCAACGTCTCGAGATGCGAGAAGGGGCGGACTCCCCAGAAAACCATGACGAACCGGAGGCGGGAAGCCGTCCTTGGAATCACGATGGATGGTAGACAGAACCGTCGCCGACTTAATGAACTATGAAACTAAAACTTGACTTGGCTAGTTGTTAGGCTTGTGAAAAGAGTTGTGAAAATTGGCTTTATGCAAAAGAACACCAACCATTCCTTGAATGACCCTATCATATGCATCAATTCCATGTTGGCTTGCTGAGTATGGTTGGTACTCACCCTTGCTATACGCACAAACCTTCAGATGGCGGGAATGAAGACTCGGAGGATCCATATGCCTACTACCAGGAGGGCAAAGAAGCTGATGGCGCTTACTAGGTCTTAGTCTTCGGTCGTTGCCTGTGGCAATCGACAAGCCGCTGCCTTTACTCCGCTGCCTTACCTAAATTATACTTTTGGTTGTATCTGCACCATGAGGTATTATGTGTTGGATATTGCCTTCGGGCCTATTATTGTAATAATTTCGGTGTAAGACTATTCGAGCATTTGCACCTGATTATTCAGTACTGTATTTCGTGGGTTCCAAACTACTCGATCCAAGGAAATGGTACTATGAACACGAAAGATTCCCGTTCCAAAAACGGGGGTCCACAGAACCACAACAGGAGGAACAAGATGTTGCGCCACCTGTTGTAGATACACCAGCCCCACGGAGGTCTGAAAGATCACGTCGTGCACCTGATAGGTACACAGGTGCAGAACAACGTGATATATTGTTGTCAGACAACGATGAGCCTAAGACCTATGAGGAAGCGATGGTGGGACCCGATTCCAACAAGTGGCTTGGAGCCATGAAATCCAAAATAGTATCCATGTATGATAATCAAGTTTGGAACTTGGTTGATCCACCTGATGGTGTCAAAACCATTGAGTGCAAATGGGTTTTTCAGAAAAAGGCCGACATGGATGGAAATGTTCACATCCATAAGGCGCGATTGGTGGCGAAAGGTTTTAAACAGAATCAAGGTGTTGATTATGATGAAACCTTCTCGCCCATCGCAATGCTTAAGTCTATTCGGATTATTCTAGCGATTGTTGCATATTTCTATTATGAGATATGGCAGATGGATGTCAAAACGACTTTCCTAAATAGAAACCTAAACGAGGATGTATACATGATACAACCTGAGGGTTTTGTCGATCCACAATCGCGGGAAAGATATGTAAGCTACAGAAATCCATTTATGGATTGAAGCAAGCATCTCGGAGTTGGAATATTCATTTTGACGAAGTAATCAAAGGGTTTGGTTTCATCAAAAATGAAGAGGAGGCCTGTGTTTACAAAAAGGTCAGTGGAAGCACAATTGTATTTCTAATCTTATATGTGGATGACATATTACTGATTGGAAATGATATCCTTACGCTAGAATCCGTCAAATCTTCATTGAAAAATAGTTTTTCCATAAAAGACTTTGGGGAATCAGCATACATATTAGGCATTCGGATCTATAGAGATAGATCCAAGAGGCTAATTGGACTAAGCCAAAGTACATATATTGACAAGGTGTTGAAAAGGTTCAACAAGATTGATTCCAAGAAAGGTTTCCTGCCCATGTCACATGGCATTAATCTTAGCAAGAAAGAGTGTCCTCGAACACATGATGAGCGGAATAAGATGGGTATGATTCCATATGCTTCAGCAATTGGATCCATCATGTATGCCATGCTTTGTACACGTCCAGATGTCTCGTACGCTTTGAGTGCTACGAGCAGATACCAGTCAGATCCAGGTGAAGGTCACTGGACTGCCGTAAAGAATATACTTAAGTACTTGAGAAGAACTAACGATATGTTCCTAGTCTATGGAGGTGAAGAAGAGCTCGTTGTAAGTGGTTACACCGATGCTAGCTTCCAAACAGACAAGGATGACTATAGATCGTAATCTGGGTTCGTGTTCTGTCTGAATGGAGGCGCAGTCAGCTGAAAGAGTTTCAAGCAGGATACTGTTGCCGATTCTACAATGGAGGCCGAGTACATCGCTGCTTCAGAAGCTGCAAAGAAGGCTGTTTGGATCAAGAAATTTGTTTCTGAGCTAGGTGTGACGACTAGTGCGACTGGTCGAATGTCTCTCTATTGTGATAATAGTGGAGCCATTGCGCAAGCCAAGGAGCCAAGGTCACATCAGAAATCCAAACACATACTTTGACGATATCATCTCATCTGCGAGATTGTGGACAGAGGTGATGTCAAGATATGCAAAGTGCACATGGATCACAACATAGCCGATCCGTTGACAAAACCTCTCCCTCAGCCGAAATATGAGGCGCACACAAGAGCAATGGGTATTATATACTTACATGATTGACTCTAGTGCAAGTGGGAGACTGTTAGTGATATGTCCTAGAGGCAACATGGAGATGTTGGATTTCATGGTCAATGTTTATGTATAAATGAATAAAGTGTTATTCAGTTCCATGAAATAAATAACTTGTATTGATTAATAAGTACGTGACTTATTTATGAGACTCTTTATGTATGAATCTATTTCTAAACGATCCCTGATCACATATCATATTGTTGGAATAAATATGATTCTAAGATCGACATGTTTATTGATTGATGATCATGTCTCACAGACCATGGTATGGAGATAGCAAATCAATATACGTGGACATGTGTTAGAGAACACATTGTTGGATAGACCCACCATGAGACACTACAGGAATTAATGTGCCATTAGTTGGTCTCAGGTAGTGTTGGTACAAAGTCCTTAGACCTAAGACCATCATGGATTCCAACATGTGTAATAGCTTACATTGGGACTACCAAACGCTATTTCGTAACTGGGTAGTTATAAAAGTAGTCTTCGGGTTTGCTATGAAATATGTAGTGGGATCTGAATGATCAAGATGGAATTTGCCCCTCCTTTGGAGATATATCTTTGGGCCCCTCGAGGTAATGGATTATGGAAGTGCATGGCCATGCTGAGTTGATTGAGTAGTCAATAAACAGACAAATAATCCAATATGGTTCGAGTGAATGGTTAAGCTATTTAAGGGATGGCACACACATCTTGCCTATAGCTTAATTGGTATCGTGAGGTGAAGGGATTTGTGTACACATTACAGGTTCAGAGCCGATATTATATTCTTGTACACTATGGTGTTAATATGTGCTGCTAGGTGCCGCTATTGACGGTCGGTTGAGTTGGACTCGAGCCGAAACTGAGTATACCTGAACCTACCGGGTCGCATGCTTAAGGGGATAGAACAGACATTCGAGTTGGACTCGAATATGGCTCAATTCGAATAAGATTCGAATTGATATAGAGTCCTATGGGCTTACGAAGTCCGGCCGGCCAACTTTATGAGATTCGGATAGGATCCGATTCAAAATAGAGTCCCGATGGGCCTATAGGCCCAGGCGGCAACTTTATATAAAGGGGCGAGGGGTGGAGAGCAAAGGCATTGCATTGAACCAAATCAAGATGATCTCCATGGAAACCCTCCCCACTTCCGAGGCAAACTCTAGCCTTGCATCTTGTGCTAGCACACGTGTGTTAGGCGTTCTGTCCCTGGACGTGTGGATACCGATAGAGGCATTGCTACATTGCGGTGCTATTCGTCGGCTATTCGTCGGCTGCAATCGGATGAATCGGCTGCGGCGCAACGGAGCGAGGCGGCTGCGGCGGATCAGCAGCACGAGCGTGTTTCGGTGAATCGGCAAATCGGCTGCGGCAGATCGGCTGTGGAATCGGCGCATTGGCTGCGTCGGATCGACTGTCGACTCGGGGAATCGGCTGTCAGCAAATCAGCTGTGATCGGCTGGCACTGTTCCGGATCGGATAGCTCCTGATTGGCTATTTCCGCTGTACTATACTCCAATCGCTAAAGATCTATCGACCCTTACTTGCAAGGTTCCTGGTTTGCGTGGTAGAAAAGTTTTGTTATTAGCTATCGTAGCCTCCGCGTAACCCTTCACGATGACCCCCACTTTGTTGGACATAATCATGATCACAGGTCTTGACATCACATCGTCGGCTAATCCTGTCAGCCGGGATACCAAGTGCCAATATTCTTTTAAAACCAGGTCCATTGGAGGCTGGAACGGGTTCATAAGCCTGAACATGGGAACTGGCCCAGTGGACTCCAGAGAACACGCAACTTTTCTTCTCATGTGGCTAGAAAAATTCTTGTTCTGTGGATCAAGCTGCGTTCCCACAACCAATTGGCAACACATAGCCGAGACCATACTAGAAAAGAGGTAAATTTCCTTAGAAAAATATTTGCTAGGGTACCTATATCAGATGTTGAACAATGCATCGGCTAAAATTGCCACCAATTCGGCTATCGGCACTGGAGGTCCCTGGTGGCTGCTGCAAATATTGTTAAACTTACACAAATACAAAATCGCCTAGAGGGCAGACTTGCAAGATGCCAGCTTCCCGTTAGCACAGCCGACAATAGATGAAGACGGCGATGAAATCACAACACGCCGATGTATGTCATTTGGAGAGGCAGCATCATCATATTTAGGATCCAAGCTCTCAACCGATCTTTTTAAGAATTGGTTCGACAACTTCAATGATGGCTTCCTAAGAACCTCAAGAATTTGGTTTGCCTATGAGAACTCTGAAGACTTTGAACTCCCCAGTGACTTTAGATTCGACGAGATAAAATCTCAGAAATTTGAGAAGTCTAGGGAAATTTTTATATCGGCTATCTCGCCCTGCATCCTCCCAATCGACATTCATCAAGGCAGGAACATACATGTGTCTTATGAATTTTACCATCCTATGAGCGCCGCTAGACAAATGGGCATGGGACCGTTGCCAATCGGTTTGTTACTGATAAAATCGAAACTAGAGGCAAAATCGGCTCAGGCCTTATAATGGATAAGCTACTGAACATCGAAGGCCCCCCTCTTGGCAGTATAGACAACATTGAGCTGGTGATAACAAGGACTGCAACCTTCAGCCGATCGTGGAGTGAATAGAAAAACCATCTTTTCACCAATCAGCTTCCATGTACTTCACCACCATATATCTAGAGCTGATCCCAGAGGTAAACAGTTTTCCCTCTTATCACTTGTTATTTATTGTCGGTTGTCCTTCTTTACCGTTTGACTAATTCATTCTATTTGCAGACTACCGATTTATCTCCCCCACATAATACTAACACCAGGGTGGAAATCGACTATGCCATCGGCCTCCTTCCCAATGGCTGTGGGCTGGCATCGGCTTTAATGCCCCGAAGACATCAACTTTGCTTCATCGCTAGACCCACGAGCCACTTCAGAGGAAGAAGAGAGCCAAACTATCGGCTACGGATCCATCTGCTGTGCAGAATAAACCTTCCAAGAAACAAAAAAACAGCCCTAGTCGATGATGCACCGACGTTGGACCCAAACATGGGGGAAGCCATTGATCAAGCGGTGATGGAGGAAGAAATCGTTGAGGTTGTTGGTGAAGCTGTGGCAGCCATGAACGAAGTAGAAAGACCTGCACAAACGCCGCCAGCCGATCAACTATCCCCTCAAAAATCGCCAAGCCCTCCAACGCGTCCAACTCGCCCTCAGCCGGTAAGTACTTGTCTAAAATTCTCTTCCTTTATATCCACATGCAGCCCCTCATTCAGTTTCCTGTCTTGTAGAAGAAAATTGGTGTCAAAACTTGGTTTCGGCAATATAATTTCTGGGGTCGCAGTCAAGATCGCCAAGCACGATGGGTTAGAAGGAAAAGGGGATTTAGACAGGTTCAGGCCCTCTCGTGAGGTAATACCCTACTCCTATTTCGGTGGATTCGATCCACCGAGTGTCTTTATTGATCTCATGATCTAAAGCTAAAAGCTAAAAGCTGATCTCCTATCGAAATTCTCTGATCTCTTGGAATATCCCTCAAGGGACGCTCCTTACCCCCCTTATATAGTCCTGGGAGGCGGGCTTACGGATTGGAAACCCTATCTTACTCTAAGTCGGTTTCCTCAATCTTACCAAACCGTGTCTATAGGCCGTTGCCTTATCTCAATCGGCAACGTAACACCCAAGTCACGTTTGGTTTACAGATATGGCAGGCGCAATCTATCCCTACCTCCAGTCGGATAAGTTTTTCATGTAGATACCCGATTGCCATAATCTCCACAGTAGTCCCCGAGTCCTTTTCAGTCGACGAGACAGCTCAGCTTCAAACCAAAACAGTACGCAGCCAAAAATCTCTTTGGCCGAATGCTTTTGGCGCCGAGTGATTCCATCACCTCTGCCTGAATCTTCCCGAGTGGCTCCAAAGACTGTGAAGGGCTGGAAAATATCTAAAAAATTCTCAAAAATAAATATTTAGGTGCATCTCCTGATGCACCTAATTAGGTGTAGCCCCCGACTATGTGGTTAGTCAAAAACAGACTAAGCATATAGTCAAGGACTATAAAAAATCATTCCCATATAAATATTTAGCTCATGCTAAAGCAATCATAGAAATCTCATTACCCGGCAAGTTCATACTCATCCGAGTGAATTTGCCCGAGTCATCCCAGAACAAATAATTCAACCAACCCTCTTGGGTGGAAAAGCACTCGGCAAGCTCATACTTATCCGAGTGGGTCTGCCCGAGTCATCTCGGAACAAGTATTTTAAACGTCCCTCATGGGAAAATGAGTTTTTCAATCATATGAAAAATATGACCAAGTTATTAAATAGCTCTCGCCATAATATAGGTCTTAATCTATAAAGATCTTCACTAAGGTGGAAAAATAGCATCGATATAATCACTTAATCAAATGCTAGAAAACCACACAGCCCTTGTCATCAAGGCAGCTATAAAAAGCTTAACTGTTGGTCACCTTCCAAGTTGCATCGTGCCAGCTTCTCATGAAGTCAAGCAAACCGCGGTATGAAAGGATTTCCAAAGGTATAGGGCATTCGGACATGCGCATATTGCCAAAGCAAATCTGCTTAAGC
Organism: Oryza australiensis; assembly: GCA_019925245.2. Classification (NCBI taxonomy): domain Eukaryota; kingdom Viridiplantae; phylum Streptophyta; class Magnoliopsida; order Poales; family Poaceae; genus Oryza; species Oryza australiensis. The sequence goes on from JAIFGZ020000532.1 coordinate 72,287, forward strand.
TCATCCGCTTAAGTCCCTAAGGACACGCGTCGGGCCACACCTTAACTGGGCCGCAGATTCTCTTATGGGCTCGGCCCAATCACGAGAAAACCTAGCACAACCCTCAAATTTTTCTATAAAGCCTCGAGGTCGTCCCCACCTATTCGTCTTCCAAAAAATTCCTCTTTTCGCAGCACTGTTCACCAGTTCCCTGCAAAGAACACTAGACTCGCGTGCACCCAAACCCATCCATCCAGGAGCTCGCTTCTTGCCACAAACCAGCTTCCGCAGCCAATCTCCCAAGACCCCCTGCTCAAATCTCCATCCTTTCCGACCAGATCCACTTCCCATCCAAACCACACTCATGGCGGAGGAAAAGAGAATCCCCTTTGACCAATGGGCCACATCGGATGTGAGGGAATCTACCCCTCAAGGAGATGGTGAAGCACGGCGTGCTTCCCCCAAGGAGATCGTGGGGCTGGCGTCGGCGGCGGGTGAAGATTTCCCAACCCCGAACACCGGTGAGCTCGTTGTATTCACCTCTTTTTCTATTGCGGGTTCAGCCTTCCCACCTCCGAGTTCTTCCGGGGCTTTTGGATTATTATGGGCTTCAACTCTACCATCTGAACCCCAACTCCATGCTTCACATCGCTCTCTTTATTCATTTATGTGAAGCATTCCTTGGCATCCTCCCCTACTTCCAACTGTTCCGCCACATGTTTTATCTTAAACCGCATCCGAATAAAGACCACCCATGCGTCGTTGGTGGGGCGGGTTTTCAACTCTGCGGATCTCTCCGCAAGGAGTACTTCTCTCTTCCCTTGAAATCTTCCAATAAGGGATGGCATGTGGGCTGTTCTATATCAGCAATCTCGAACCCAGCCTGCCAGCCTTTGTCGGCCTTCCCCCTGTCCCCAGGCAAACTTGGAGCACTGTTCCAGTGGCTCAAGATTGGGATGAAGCCAACAAATTGCTAGCGAAGATCCTAGTGATGAAGCAAAGAGGTCTTCGCGGCGAACGGATCACTCGACACTTCATCAGGTGCCGACTGGCTCCAATCAAAGAGCGGTCAAAGCCAGCCTTTGAGTACGAAGGCGGGAAGGACCCCAATCGGGAAGATCAAGATCCACTCAGTTACGAAATCCTGAAGATCCGGATGTACAAGATCTTCTCGACTGGCATTGCAGTCGAGCGCGCCCTCATACTACCAGTCCTTCCCTTCAGCATCCACCGGCCTCCTCCTCCGGTAAGCCGACTGACTTCTTCGTATTGTCTTGCAACCTTGATGTCATGTCTCTTAGTATTGTGAGAAATTCTCTTGCAGGAAAATGCTTCTGTTACTTCAAAACCGTACAAGATGCCTCACGATGACGTGCCGCATCTGCCAAGAAGCCGACTGGCGAGATAAAGATTCAAAGCGATCCAGTCGGGAAGCGGGCGACCCCGAGTGAGGACGCCAACAAGCGGGCGAGCAAAAGGAGGCTCGTCATTGACGACTCAGATGATGACGTCCCGGCTCCTCCAGTCGAGACTCCTCCTCCAAGGCCATCGCCGAAGGCGGCACCGAAGATCCGCTGGTCATCCAGGTACGCTTCTCGACTGAAGTCCAAACTTTTTTCGTTGAAAACTTTCCTTGTCTTCATTCCAGCTACATCCATTGTTGCAGGAGGCCCCAGGACATAGATCCCGCCGGAAGGGCGAGGGCCTATTCAGCGCCGCTCCGGAGGCATCCAAGCCTGCGGAGCCAAGACCCGGGCCCGCTTCCGAGCGAGAGTGCTCCGAGCAAAAAACCCTCACCTCGCAAGAAGGATGTCCCGAGGAAAGAGCCCCCGACCGCCAGCCGGGACATTCCGACTGGGAGCCAGTCGGCAGCGGGGAAACCACAGGCTATGGCTCGGTCAGCCCCGATTGAGGATCAGTTAGCAAAAAGCCAGAAGAAGGAGGCCAGCCGGGCTGCTCCGCCCAAGAGTGCAGCCACTGAAGCCGGTAAGTCTCGAATCAAAGTCTTGTCTTTACTCTTTAGTTTGAATCTTTTGTCTCTTCATCGGTCCTTCCTATCTGCCAGCCACAGTGGAGGAAATCCCCAGGTTACAGTCTTCTGAAACCTGGATTCCCCCGATCAAGATCGAGTGGCGGGACTCGGAAGGCCAAAGGCAGGGCATCGTCTTGGACAAGCAAGCCAAAAGCGAAGAAAGGGATGACCTTGTCAACAGCCTAAATGAGGCGACTCGGCTACTCAATGTAAGCCCAGATCTTCTCTTTGTCTTGTATCATTTTTCTTCAGTCGGTCAATCCTTGGAGCTTGCGTGCAGAAGGAGTATTGCCGCTCCATGGCCAAGTCGGAGGCGCTGGAGAAGCTGGTCCCGCACTTAAACTCCCTGGAGGATATCCAGATGAAGCTGAAGACCACTCGGGAGGAGGCCTCGTCGAGGGAGGCAGCCCTGAGGAGGGAGATAGCGGGGCTTCGGGAGGAGAACCTCGACCTCCGAGGATCAGTCGGGAGTAAGCTCACCTCTTCGAGTTTCTTTATGGTTCTCATGTTGATCCCGGTTACTGATGACCTTCTTTGTTTGTAGAAAATTCGTCGGCGGTCCACTCGCTCCAGGTCCAGCTGGAGGCAGTCAGCCTCGATAAGGCCGAATTGGAGGCCGAGTTTGAAGGTAAGCTTCTTCGAAGTAACATTCTTTGTGCTGCTTTATTTCCGAGTGCTCTGCGTGATCAGATTCTTTTGGGAGCTTACAAAGTCAAGACCCGAGCTCAATACGACGTCTTGCTCGAGCGGGTCAAACGAACCGGAGAAGTCCGGGAGGAGGTTGCCAACGCAGCAACGCCGATCTTGCTGTCCCTATTTCATCAGGGAGTCGGGGCCAGTTCGTTAGAGCCGCTGGAAATCTTTGACAAGCTACGGAGGGCCCCTGACCAATATCTGGCGAACATCACCGAAGCCGCCAACATGCGCGTTGGTCTGGCTCTTGCACAGACCAAGTCTCTCTACCCCCCAGTGGATATCAACTCGGTCGGGGAGGGCTTCGCTGACGGGACCACGGATGAGCATGCCTTGGACATGCTGAGTGAAGCGTAGGAGTCAGCGAAGAAGATTTCTGTTGATGTAGTGACTAACTTCCGGATTTGATTTGTCTTATGAACATTGTCTTGTAAATGTCGTATGATCGTGATGCTCTGACGCAGACTTGTGATATATTTAGTTTATTTATGTTAATGCCTTGATCCGAGCTTTTGTGTGAAATTTCTTAAGTAATTTTCGTCTGACTGTCACCAAGCCTAGGCTCGATTAGGCCATCAGAAAACTCTCAGTCCTTAAACACTGAACTCGAATCGAGGAACATTAAACAATGATAAACCAAATCGTGCACAAAAGTTGATGAGGAAAACTTATGCTTTATTGACATATGTACAGCCCCCGACTGCTAACTCAAGAAGTCATCTTGCTTGAGGTTGGCAGTCAAGGAAAACATGAAACTTTAGTCAAATTAAGCATAAAATCGTCGAAGATGCTCGATGTTCCAGGAATTCTCCACCATAGATCCGTCTTCACGCTTTAGTCGGCATGCACTGGGCCGAGTCACCTCAGCGATTATGTATGGTCCTTCCCATAAGGGGGATAACTTGTGACGCTCTTGGGTGGTTTGAATCTTGCGTAGAACCAAGTCGCCAACGATGAAAGCTCGTGCTCGAACGTTGCAAATGTGGTATCGTCTGAGCCCTTGAAGATATTTGGCCGACTGGATGAGGGCTGCCTCTCGGGCCTCTTCCAGCCGGGTGAGGTCGTCCACTCGGTCGGGGTCGTAGCATTCATCGTTGAAGCTGCGGACTTAGAGGGATTCATACTCCATCTCGTTTGGCAACATGGCTTCTGCGCCGTAGACCAAAAAGAAGGGAGTTTGGCCGGTAGCCCGACTGGGTGTGGTCCGCAGAGACCATAGGACCGAGGGAAGCTCTTGGACCCACTGGCCTGCGTAAGGGTTTAGACGATCGAACACGCGGGCCTTGATGCCTTGAAGGACCATGCCGTTGGCCCTTCGACTTGTCCATTGCTTTTGGGATGGGCAACTAACACATAGCAAATCTTGATTCCGAAGTCTTCACAGAATTCCTTGAAGATGCCTCCCGTGAATTGAGTCCCATTGTTGGTTATGATTCTGTTTGGGATGCCGAAGCGGTGCACGATGTTGAGGAAGAAATCCCGTGCCTTGTCAGCAGTAATTATGGCGACCGGCTTGGCTTCAATCCACTTTGAGAACTTGTCGATTGCGACGAAGAGGTGTGTAAATCCTCCCAGAGCTTTCTTGAAAGGGCCAACCATGTCCAGGCCCCATACTGCGAACGGCTAGGATAGTGGGATTGTTTGTAGCTCCTGGGCCGGGACATGGCTCTGTCGGGCGAAAAATTGGCAGCCTTCACAGGTTCGTATGACTTTGTCTGCATCGGAGAGCGCGGTAAGCCAGAAGAAACCTTGTCTGTAAGCTTTGCCCACCAGAGTGCGTGTTGCCGCGTGGCTTCCGCATATGCCCGAGTGGATGTCTTGGAGTAGCTGCCTCCCTTCCTCGGGTGTGATGCATCTCATTAGGATTCCGGAGGGGCTTCTCTTGTATAAGTCGGAGTCAACCATGACATATGCTTGGCAACGACGTCGGACGCGTTCTGCCTCATCCCGGTCTTCCGGCAGCTCTTGCTGAGTTAAGAATTTGATGAGCGGCGTCCTCCAGTCGGCATCAGTCATGGCAACTTCGTTTGCAGCTTGTTCGTTGGAAGTTGTCTTTGCCATGATGGTTGGTTCATAGAGGTGCTCGACAAAGACGTCCGTTGGGGCAGCTTCGCGCTTGGACCCGAACTGTGCCAACTCATCGGCTGCTTCGTTGTTGTGTCTCAAGACATCGAGCCCGTCAAACTTGTCTTCAAGTTTCCGGACCTCTTGTCGGTAGGCCTCCATGGTGTCGTTTAGACAGGACCAGTCCTTCATTACTTGGTTGACGACCAGCTGGGAGTCGCCTTTCACGATGAGCCGACGTATTCGAGTGAAACTGCGAGGCGCAGTCCATGTAGCAGGGCTTCGTACTCGGCAACGTTGTGTGAGGCGGAGAAGTGGAGGTGAAGGACGTATCTTTGCCTTTCCCCAGTCAAGGAGATCAGCTCAACTCCTGCTCCCAAGCCGGTGATCCTCTTGGATCCGTCGAAGTGCATGGTCCAGTCTTTGGAGGTCTTCCCGAGGTATGTTCTCTTGTTGCTCACCCACTCGGCCGGAAATCCGCCGGGGCTTGTGACTTTATGGACGTCCTCGCCTTAAAAGTCAAGTCCAATGGCATCGCTCTAGGGCCCACTTAGCGATGCGCCCGCCGCCTCCCGGTTGTGGATGACATCGCCGAGTGGAAAGGAAGTGACGACGGTGACCGAGTGACCCGAAAATAGTGTGCCACACTCCTCGCGGTTATCATAACACCATAGAGCAATTTTTGTACCCGAGGGTAGCGAATTTTGGCTCCTGCCAACACTTCGCTAACAAAGTAGATCGGCCTCTGAATCTTCTGAGCCCGTCCTTCTTCTTCGCGCTCGACCACGAGGACCGTACTAACCACTTGGTGAGTGGCTGAAACGTACAGCAGCAGAGGTTCCTAGGGCTGAGGCGAGGCCAGGACAGGCGGCGTTGTAAGGAACTATTTGAAATCTTCAAAGGCCTTGTTGGCTTCCGCGGTCCACTGGAAGTCGTCTGTCTTCTTTAACAATCTGAAGAAGGGCATGCCTCGTTCGTCGAGTCGAGATGAAGCGGCTTAGCGCCGCCATGCAGCCAGTGAGCTTCTGGACGTCCTTCTGGTTACTCGGGGGCTTCATGCTCAAGATGGTGTTGATCTTCTCTGGATTGGCTTCAATGCCGCGATGTGACACCATGAAGCCGAGCAGTTTGCCTAATGGAACGCCGAAAGTGCACTTCTCCGGGTTCAACTTCATTCTGAAGGCCCGGATGTTTGCAAAGGTTTCTTCTAGGTCAGCGATCAGGTCTTCTTTCTGCTTGGTCTTGATGACAACGTCGTCGACATAAGCTTCTATGTTTTTGCCGATCTGTGTCTGGAAACATCTCTGGATCATGCGTTGGTATGTGGCGCCGCGTTCTTCGTGCCGAAAGGCATGGTGATGTAGCAAGAGGCCCCAAACGGCGTGATGAACGATGTCTTCAGCAATGGATTCTTTTAAGCTGATCTGGTGATATCCCGAGTAACAATCCAAGAAACACAGGAGTTGGCAGCCGGCTGTTGAGTCTATGACTTGGTCGATGCGAGGCAGCCCGAATGGATCTTTGGGACAGGCTTTGTTGAGGTCGGTATAGTCAACGCACATGCGCCATTGCCCCATCTTCATGCGGACCAGGACTGGGTTGGCTAACCAGTCGGGATGAAGGACTTCTTTGATGAAGCCGGCAGCCAAGAGCTTTGCGAGCTCTTCCTTGATAGCATCTTTTTGGTCCTGCACGAAACTGCGTAATCGTTGTTTTATCGGTTTGGCATCATCTTTGACGTGCAAAGAGTGCTCGATCACCTCCCTAGGAATTCCGGGCATATCAGATGGTTTCAAAGCAAAAACATCTTTATTATTTTGGAGGAAGGTGACGAGCGCGCTTTCCTATTTGGGATCTAGTTCAGCGCCGATTACAGCAGTTTTTGAGGGATCCGACGAATCAAGGGAGATCTTCTTGGTCTTGGCGTCGTCGGATCCTGATTTGGCTATCTTCTTTGCGGGGACTTCGCCCTCTGCCGAAGTCGATGCAGCCAATCGGACTTCTTGCTGGCCACGCAATCTCTCGCGAGATTGGGCCATGTCGCAGCTCTCCTTGTCGCAGGTGAAGGCTTGCTTCACATCGCTGCGAAGAGTGATGACGCCGTTGGGACCCGGCATCTTCATGCAGAGGTAGGTGTAATGTGGGATCGCCATGAATTTGGCAAGCGCAAGCCTTCAGATGATGGCATGGTATGCTGTCTCGAAGTCGACCACCTCAAAAGTGACGTTTTCCGTTCGGAACTTCTCTCGAGCCCCGAAGGTGACCGGGAGGGCGATGTGCCCGAGTGGTGTAGATGATAGCCCTGGGATGACTCCGTGGAAGGGGGCTGAGCTTGCCTTCAGTTCAACCCTCGGGATCTGCATCTCATCCATGGTCTTGGCGAACAGGATGTTGAGGGCGCTGCCCCCATCGATGAGGACGCACTTGAGCCTGATGTTGCGGACCACGGGATCCAGGACGAGTGGATAGCGCCGCGGGTGAACCACTCGGTCAGGGTGATCTGAGCGGTCAAAAGTGAAGGCCACTTCCGACCATCGCAGGTACTGAGGGACCTCGGGTTGAGCCGCGTTGACCTCTCGGTCGGTTAGCTTCTGTTACCTCTTGGATTCATAGGCTAGCGGCCCTCCGAAGATGTGATTGAGCTCTCCCACAGGGTCTTGGAAAGGTTCAGCATTCTCAGCCGCGTTGTTTTTCTTGGCGCCCGATGGACCAGCCTCATCAGTCGACTTCTTGTTGAGCTGCGCCGCGTACTGCACGATGAACTGTTTGTAGATGAAGCAGTCCTTAGCCGCGTGCTTATGATTGGGATGATGAGTGCATTGGGCGTTCATGATGGCGTCGTAGGCGGCGACTCGGGGGCGGCGTTGAGTGTTGGAGGTTGCGGCCACTAGATCCTCAGATCGGCGCTTGCGGTCTTTTTGGCCCTGGTTGTTGCTGTTGCCGTTATCCTTCTTAGGATTCCGGCTTCCTCCCGCCTGCTTGTCTTCCCTCCTGTCGGGCCGGTCTTGATGGGCAGCCTTGATGGCATCGTTGGATTTGGCGTAGGAGTTCGCCGTCTCGAACATCTATTTCACCGTCTTCGGTGGCTTGCGCCCGAACTTCCCGATTAACAGCTCATCACGGACTCCCTTCTGGAAGGCGGCGATGATGATGTCATCGGTGATGTTGGGGATCTTGTTGCGCTTCTCGGAGAAACGACGGATGTAATCCTTCAGAGGCTCGTCCGGCTTCTGGATGACGTTGTATAGATCGAAGTGTGTGCCGGGCCTCTCGAAGGTACCTTGGAAGTTGGCGATGAAGTGGTCCCTCTTGGCAGGCTCGTGAGCCAGCTCCTGGCCGAGTTAGCGAGGGCCACTGGCAGATAGTTGGCCATAGCCTTGTTGTCGCCGCCTGCTGTGCGGATGGCGAGAGTATATACGGTGAGCCATGACTCGGGGTCGGTCTTGCCGTCGTACCTTTCTATTCCTGTGGGCTTGAATCCACTCGGCCAGTGCACTCGGCGAAGCTCCCGAGTGAAAGCCGGTCGTCGCCGCTATCAGGTGATCCCCTCCGATCTTCCCGGGTGCGTCGGTCTCGCTCCCGGTAGTGGCGATCGAGGACTTCCCGCAGATCACTCAGCAGGTCTTCGGTTGGCTGGTTGGGTAGCTGGAGCCGTTGTTGCGGCGGACGCGGTGGTGGACGGGTGGACGTCTGTGTCGTTTGTCGCGGGAGTCGGCTGTTTGCTCCTGGTACTTCTGTGTGGTCTCGCGGCGTGGGACTCTTGGCCTTGTCGTCGACCGATCTGGCTCGGGCCTCTTGTAGTCTCCTAACTTTAGAGGCGGGAGTCGGCTTTTGTCGGGCGTTTCAGCCACGGATTCAGTCAGCCTTCGTGCCGAGGTGGTGGGATGGCCGTTGGCTGTGGCTGCGACGATGGTCTTGATCTTGTCGAGTATTGGAGTCACGTCGGCAGGTGCCGTCTCCATGACGATGTCCAAGAGTGTGAGTGCGGCAACAGCGTTCTGCTGTGGCGTCTGGAAGATGTTGGCGTTGCGGACCCGTGTTTGAAGAATGGCCTCCTGAGTGGATTGTTCGGCTGCGCATAGATCTTCCTTTCTTTTGTCAGCCTCTTCCCTGCGTTTCTTCTCCTCTTCAGCCATCTTACGCTCCTGCTCGATCTTGGCTCGTTCTTCCTCAGCAAGCCTGCGGGCCATGGCTGAATCTGACTTGTCCGGCTCAGCCATGAGGACATCGAAGCACTTCGGCCCGTAGTCCTTGTGGCAGTCGGAGTCGTCAGCTTCATCTGAGGGGATACCATAGAGGTCGTCAAAGCCCGCGGAGCTGAGGTATTCATTGAGCTCCGAAGATAAGCATGAGCCGAATGACGGAAGGATAACGACGACCTCCCTTAGCCCTGGCTAACCCGGGTCTGGATCGTTCCAGTCCGAGTCAGAGCATGGGGAAGCGGGTTCCTCCGAGTGGGTCGACCTCGACTCGGGGAGAGGAGTTTGCCGTAGATCTTGACGGCATTTGGTAACCCAAACGGTACCGAGAGGTCTTCTTCCGAGTAGATTGTCTCCGTTGGGGAGACGAGAAGATCGGTGCATATTTCGGTGGTGTTCGGCAATCCGAACGGTGCCGAGTGAAGTCCTTCGTTGGAGCGAGCAGATTGCATCTTGATATTGAGGATGTTGTCGAAGATTTCGACCCTGTTGGGGAGCCCGAACGGCGCCGAGTGGGTCTTTTCTTCCGACTGGTTTGAATCCGAGTCGAAGGAGGAGTCGTCGAAGAAGTTGTTGGCGGCGAAGTCGCTGAATCCTGAAGGAGATCCCATCATGCTTGTTGGCGAGATTGTTGGGGAAGTCTCGACGCGCGACCCCTACCTGGCGCGCCAACTGTCATGACTTGGTTTCGGCAATATAATTTCTGGGGTCGTAGTCAAGATCGCCAAGCACGATGGGTTAGAAGGAAAAGGGGATTTAGACAGGTTCAGGCCCTCTCGTGAGGTAATACCCTACTCCTGTTTCGGTGGATTTGATCCGCCGAGTGTCTTTATTGATCTCGTGATCTAAAGCTGAAAGCTAAAAGCTGATCTCCTATCGAAATTCTCTGATCTCTTGGAATATCCCTCAAGGGACGCTCCTTACCCCCCTTATATAGTCCTGGGAGGCGGGCTTACGGATTGGAAACCCTATCTTACTCTAAGTCGGTTTCCTCAATCTTACCAAACCGTGTCTATAGGCCGTTGCCTTATCTCAATCGACAACATAACACCCAAGTCACGTTTGGTTTACAGATATGGCAGGCGCAATCTATCCCTACCTCCAGTCGGATAAGTTTGCCATGTAGATACCCGATTGCCATAATCTCCACAATTGGCTTCAAGGAAGAAATCGGCTCGAGCTCCTTCGGTAATCTTGACTTCAAACCTTTTTTGATTATCGAACTAACCGATGCTCAGTCAGACTTGTCTTTCTTTATGTACAGCCTTCTTGCTCTCCAACACCTGCCCCCAAGCATCAAGTGAATGAACTCCATCGGCTTGGGGCAACCGCAACGTTGAGGCAGAAACAACGTCGGCTCCTGTCATCCCTGTAAGTCTTTCTCTTCATATCGGTAGCTTTCAAAGTTTCAATGACTAACAACTTCAACACTTATCAATTTCAATATCCTCTTTGCAAGCTCTAGCCGATATGTTTCTTTTTGACATAAAGGAATTCATGGATGACGAGGAGGACACCATCGACAAGACCCTAGCCTCTGATGCCGATGATCTGAAGACGACATTACAAGATTTGGCTCGTCGGCTGGAAGGCTCTTTAGACTTCGTAGTTACTAACTATGGGTCAATTAGATCTAGATCCGAAGACATTCAAGATCAGCTCCTAGACCACATAGCTAACGCCATCTCTCAAGCTGCATATCTTGAACAACATTGACACAAGTTTGAGAGAGCCAAGCAACGAATAGCCAATCGGCGTGAAAGGACAGCCCTTGAAGCTACTATAGAAGCCAATCGGCGGTCCATATTAAAAGACAAAGCCAAACTTGATGAGATGACAGCCGTGCCAACATCTAAACTTGATCGGCTGCATAGATGGAAAGAAGAGCTGCTAGCCAAACTCGCTATGTGCGATGCCGATATAGCTCTGAAGAACAAAGGCTTGCCGATCTCCCGAAAGTCATATCAGAACAGAAATCCAAACTAAAGGCTTCAATGAAGAATCTATCAGATATGACTAAAGCCTTGAAGGTGATCGCCGGGAACGATGCAGCCGATCTCAGAGCTGTCAAGAAATTGACTAAATTCGGCAAAAAGCAATATCGGCGATAAATGACTTTCTATCTCATTTAGCCGATTTATGTAATAGGGCTAGGACTTGATCACTTGTGAACTTCAACTTTTGTAATGTAACTTTTTGTGTCGATTTTTGTAAACTCCCATAGTATTAATTGAAGGGTTACGCGGAGGCTACGCTAGCCGAAAACAAAAACTTTTACTGCACAAACCAGGAACACTTGCAACTAAGGGCCGATAGATCGTTACCGATTGGAGTAGATTGCAGCGGAATAGCCAATCAGGGCAATCCGATCCGGAACAATGTAGCCGATTCCCGAAGACAGCCGATTCGCCAATCAGCCGATTCGAGTCGTCCGGCCGCGTTCTCACGCCTCGCTCCGATGCGCCCGACCACACCTGATTCCACCACAGCCGACCGCTCCGATTGCAGCCGATCCGAAGCCGATCAACAGCGCGCAACGTAGCAGCGCCTCTACCGGTATCCACACGTCCGGGGACAGAACGCCGAACACCCGTGTGCTAGCACGCGATGCAAGGCTAGGGTTTGGTTCGAAAGTAGGGAGGGTTTCCGTGGAGATTGATCTCGACGACTTCTGTTGCACGCGATACAATTGACGTACCACAGCTCTCCACCCCTCCCTCCTTTATATAGAGTTGGCCGACTGGGACTAGTGGCCGATTAGGACTCTATTTTTGAACCGGATCTCATCCGTATCTCATAGAGTTGGCCGTCCATACGTCGTAAGCCCATAGGACTCTATCCGATCGGATCCCTATCCGATCGAGCCGTATCCGAGTCCAACTCGAATATCTATTCTTATCCCCTTAAGCGTGCGACCTTGTAGGTTCGGTATACTCGGTTTCGGCTATAGTCTAACTTAGCCGACCGTCGGCTCGAGTCCAACTCAGCCGACCGTCACGGGCGCCTAGCAGTACATATTGACACCATAGTATACAAGAATATAATATCGGCTCTGAACCTGTAATGTGTACACAAATCCCTTTGCCTCACGATACCGGTTAAGCTATAGGCAAGATGTGTGCCATCCCTTCAATAGCTTAACCATTCACTCGAACCGTATTGGATTATCATCGTCGTTGATTGACTCCTCAATCAACTTAGCATGGCCATGCATTTCCATAATCCATTACCTCGAGGGGCCCAGAGATATCTCTCCAAAGGAGGGGCAAATTCCATCTTGATCACTCACATCCCACTCCATGTTTCATAGCAAACCCGAAAACTCCCTTTATAACTACCCAGTTACGGAATAGCGTTTGGTAGTCCCAAAGTAGGCTACTACACATGTTGGAATCCATGGTGATCTCAGGTCTAAGGACTTTGTACCAACACTACCTGAGACCAACTAATGGCACATTAATTCCTGTAGTGTCTCATGGTGGGTCTATCCAACAATGTGTTCTCCAACACATATGTCCATGTTTATTGATTTGGTATCTCCATACCCATGATCTATGAGACATGATCATCAATCAATAAACATGCCGATCTTTGAATCATATTTGTTCCAACAATATGACATATGATCAGGGATCGTTTAGAAATAGATTCATACATAAAGAGTCTCATAAATAAGTCACGTACTTATTGATCAATACAAGATGTCTATTTCATGGAACTGAATAACACTTTATTCATAAATACATAAACATTGACGTGATATCCAACATCTCCATGTTGCCTCTAGGGCATATCACTAACATTAATTGTAATATAACATCTATTCTCCATTGAAAAACTTTTTGAAGCCCACAAAAATTTTGAAGTCCACTTGATTTCACTTGTGCATGTATATACGGCCCTCTAATTTTACAATGTCAACCGATCATTGATAAAATTATAGCTCGAGGACTACGTGCGAAATCGGCCATTATGTACGGGCAAAATCATAACCGATTATGATAAGAATATCCAATAACTAAGGGCGATATAACTTATATTGGCCATCACATACCGGCAGAGCACAACCGATTATTGTAAGAATAAAAAGACTAAGGGCGATATGAGTCATATCGGCCATCTAAAGGCGATGCGAATACATCGGCTACAATGTATCGGCTCATCATAGCCAAATCATGAATTGATCCACACACTTGGATAATATTTCTTCAAGCACTTCCCGTCGAGAGCCCTTCCAAAAATTTCTCCATCAAGACCTTGCAACATGTAAGCTCCTTTGGAAACACACTTGTAAATTTTAAAGGGCCCTTCCCAATTTGGTGACCACTTGCAAAATTTAGTGTCACGAGTACCAATCGACAAGATCAACTTCCAAACCAACTCGCCTTCTGAAAAAGAGTTTGGCACAACCTTCTTGTTGTAATGACGAGCGATTCTTTCCTTATCTCTATTCACCTTTCCAACGCACGCAGCCTGGATTGGACCAATTCTTCCGATCCATCTACCATAAGATTGTGATAGTCATCGGCTGTTAATTCATTTTGTAATTCAATCCTTGTTGAGCCGATGACGCTTTCCCATGGCAAGACGGCCTCATGTCCATAAACTAGCTTGTACGGAGGCACTTGAATCGATCCATGACAAGCCATCCAATAGGACCATAATGCTTCAGCCAATCGGCTGTGCCACTGCTTTGGATAATCAGAGATCTTCCTCTTTATTAACTTGATCAAACTTTTATTGGATGCCTCTTCTTGTCCATTAGTCTGTGCATAATACGGTGAAGAATTCAATAATTTGATCCCCATGCTCTCTGCAAACTGGACAAACTCATTGGATATGAAGATAGATCCATGATCGGTTGTTATTGTCTGAGGAACACCGAATCAGTAGATAATGTGCTCTTTAGCAAACTGGATTGTGTCCCCAGAATCAACTTTCTTCAAAGGAATTGCTTCCACCCACTTTGTGAAGTAATTGGTTGCCACCAATATAAACTTGTGTCATTTGCTTGAAGGTGGATTGATCTGACCGATCATGTCAATTCCCCAACCTCTGAACGGCCAAGGCTTGATTATGGGATTCATAGCCGATGTTGGTGCCCATTGAATTGCTCCGAATTTCTGACAATCTTGACAACCCTTGTAATACTTGAAGCAATCCTCCAATATTGTCGGCCAAAAATACCCAGCTCGTCGAAGCAACCATTTCATCTTGTGAGCCGATTAATGAGTACCACATATGCCTTCATGCACTTCACCCATCACAACCTTGGCTTGATCGGTACTTAAACATCTTAGTAGCACTCCATCAATCGTCCGATAGTATAGATCATCATCGAGTAACACATATCTTAAGGCCTTATAACACAATTTCCTCAAAGCCGATTGAGAAGGATTGTTGAGATAATTATAAACATCATACCACCGATCATTGGCTATGGTCATAGCAATTTCAACCTCGATGTCTTTGACCATCGGCTTCTATCCGATGCCCCCGAGCCAAATCGTTGGCCTCAACATTTTGCTCTCGAGGAATATGTGTCAAGGTTACTAGCCGAAAATTTTCCATCAACTCTCGGCATTTTTCGTAGTAGGTCATCAACGCATCATTTTTTCATTCATACTCTCCAGCTAGCTGATTGATGACCAACAAGGAATCACCCATGATCTCCACGGAATCAACTTCAACTTCTTTCAAAAGTTGGGATCCTTTGAGAACTGCTTCATATTCGGCTTGGTTGTTCGTAGCATAGGGCTTGATAGTATAAGCAAACTAAAAACTTGCCTCCCTAAGTGATATGATAACCAAGCCGATACCACTGCCATGAGTACAAATCGATCCATCAAAAAATAAAGTCCAAGGAACTATATCGACTGAGCCGATTGAGTCATCACGATGTTCAATGATGAAATCGGCTAAGGCCTGTCCCTTGATTGCCTTGGGTGATTCATACCTTAGATCGAACTCTATCAAGACAAAAATCCATTTACCAACTCTTTCTTTTAGCACTGTAGCCGATAGCATATACTTGACCACATCGTCTTTGCAAACTATGGTGAATTCATTGGATAACAAATAATGCCTTAACTTCGTGCATGAAAAATACAGGCATAGGCATAACTTCTCCACCGGAGAATATCTTGTCTCAACATCCAGCAGCCTTCTGCTCAAATAGAAAAGTGCTCTCTCTTTACCCTCAGACTCCTAGATCAATACCGAGCCGATTGACTTCTCATCGGCTGACAAGTATAATTTGAAAGGCACCTCTTTCTGTGGAGGAATCAATACTGGGGGGAACTCATGTATTCCTTGATATTGTCTAAGGCCTTCTGTTGCTTTGCCTCACAAGTAAACTGCTGGTCGACTTTCAACCGAAGCAAAGGTGTAAATGGCTCCATCTTTCCAGACACATTGGCAATAAACCTTCTAATAAAATTCACCTTGCCGATCAGGGATTGCAATTGTTTCTTGTCCTGCGGAGACTGAATATTCTTGATTGCATTAATGCTCCTATGTGTTACTTCAATCCCCATTTCATGGACAAGAAAGCCCAAAAACTGTCCAACCGATATGCCGAAGGCACACTTCGTGGGATTCATTTTCAGGCCATATTTCCTTGTTCTCTCGAGAAATTTTATCAAATCGGCTATATGGTCATCAACTTCTTTCGACTTCACAACCACATCATTAATATAGATCTCAACCAATAAGCTGATCAAGTCATGAAAAATGTAATTCATGGCCCTCTGATACGTAGCTCCAGCATTTTTCAGACCAAAGATCATGACAACCCACTCATATAAGCCGATTGCACCAGGACATCTGAAAGCAGTCTTATGGATGTCTTCTTCTACCATGAAAATTGATTGTACCCCGCATTGTCATCCATAAAACTTATGATTTTGTGCCCTAAAGCAGCATCAATCAACAAATCAACAATCGGCATTGGGTATTCATCCTTAGGGGTGGCTTTGTTTAGATCTCGAAAGTCAATACACACCCTAAGTTTGCCATTCTTCTTGATCACTGGAACTATGTTGAAAACCTATTCAGCGTATTGACAAGGCCGAATGAAACCAACATCATACAAACGAGTAATTTCGGCCTTGATAGCATCATACATATCGGCCTTGAACCTCCTAGGTGCTTGCTTAAACAACCGATATGTAGGTTTGATAGGGAGCCGATGTTCAACAATCGATCGGCTAAGCCCTGACATCTCAAAATACTCACAAGCAAAACAATCTTTATATTCCTTCAAAAGTTCTATAAGCTTGGTTCCAAATATAGAAGACAAATTTTTACTAATGAATGTCGGCCTAGGCCTATCTCCTGAGCCTATATCGACTTCTTCTAAGTCGTCGACCGACATAAAGCCTTGTCCTAGCTTACCATCGAGATCATCTACAGTGTCCTTTGTGTAGACGCTTGAGCACTCCACGACGCCCTCAAAGCAGCAGTTGGGGCTCTTCATCTCCAATCGGCCGTATTTTAGAATCGGGCACTTTGAGATAATCGGCTTCCAAACCTTGCCGGACAAGCAATCAATGTCATCCATCTCCCAAAGGGTTAATCGGCCTTGGCAATGTTTACTGACTTGTCGGCTTGCACAATTTCAACTTTGTCACCTTGCCATTGGATTAAACTCTGGCGCATGGTAGAAGGGATGCAGCAATTGGCATGGATCCAGTCCCTTCCCAGCAACAGGCTACACGATCCCTTCCCATCGACGACAAAGAAGGTTGTAGGCACAGTCTTGTTGCCGATTGTCAGCTCCACATTCAAAACCCCTTTGGTTTCTTGATGAGGTCATTAGAACTCTTGTCCAATTTTTTGAATGTGGCATAGGGCATTAAGTTCACCGCAGCTCCTCCATCGACCAACATCTTGGACATCGGCTTGCCATTGACATATCCTTTTGTTAGTGATATGCCCTAGAGGCAACATGGAGATGTTGTGAAGGATTGCGTGGAGGCTACGCTAGCCAAAAACAAAAATTTTAACCGCGCAAACCAGGAACACTTGCAAGTAAGGGTCGATAGATCGTTACCGATTGGAGTAGAGTGCAGCGGAATAGCCAATCAGGGCAATCCGATCCGGAACAGTGTAGCCGATTCCCGGAGACAGCCGATTCGCCAATCAGCCGATTCGAGTCGTCCGGCCGCGTTCTCACGCCTCGCTCCGATGCACCCGACCACGGCCCGATTCCACCACGGCCCGATCGCTCCGGTGCGGCCGATCCGAATCCGATCAAGAGCGCGCAACGTAGCAGCGCCTCTACCGGTATCCACACGTCCGGGGACAGAACGCCGTACACCCGTGTGCTAGCACGCGATGCAAGGGTAGGGTTTGGCTCGAAAGTGGGGAGGGTTTCCGAGGAGATTGATCTCGACGACTTCTGTTGCACACGATGCAATTGACGTGTCGCAGCTCTCCACCCCTCCCTCCTTTATATAGAGTTGGCCGACGGGACTAGTGGCCGATCAGGACTCTATTTTGAATCGGATCCTATCCGAATCTCACGAGTTGGCTGCCCATACGTCGTAAGCCCATAGGACTCTATCCGATCGGATCCCTATCCGATCGAGCCGTATCCGAGTCCAACTCGAATGCTTGTTCTTATCCCCTTAAGCGTGCGACCACGTAGGTTCAGGTATACTCGGTTTTGGCTATAGTCTAACTTAGCCGATCGTCGGCTCGAGTCTAACTCAGCCGACTGTCAACGCAACGGCGCCTAGCAGCACATATTGACACCATAGTATACAAGAATAATATTGGCTCTAAACCTGTAATGTGTACACAAATCCCTTTGCCTCACGATACCGGTTAAGCTATAGGCAAGATGTGTGCCATCCCTTCAATAGCTTAACCATTCACTCGAACCGTATTGGATTATCCGTCCGTTGATTGACTCCTCAATCAACTTAGCATGGCCATGCATTTCCATAATCCATTACCTCGAGGGCCCGAGATATCTCTCCAAAGGAGGGGCAAATTCCATCTTGATCACTCACATCCCACTCCATGTTTCATAGCAAACCCGAAAACTACCTTTATAACTACCCAGATTACGGAATAGCGTTTGGTAGTCCCAAAGTAGGCTACTACACATGTTGGAATCCATGGTGATCTCAGGTCTAAGGACTTTGTACCAACACTACCGAGACCAACTAATGGCACATTAATTTCGTAGTGTCTCATGGTGGGTCTATCCAACAATGTGTTCTCCAACACATATGTCCATGTTTATTGATTTGGTATCTCCATACCCATGATCTATGAGACATGATCATCAATCAATAAACATGCCGATCTTAGAATCATATTTGTTCCAACAATATGACATATGATCAAGGATCGTTTAGAAATAGATTCATACATAAAGAGTCTCATAAATAAGTCACGTACTTATTGATCAATACAAGATGTCTATTTCATGGAACCGAATAACACTTTATTCATTTATACAAAAACATTGACGTGATATCCAACATCTCCATGTTGCCTCTAGCGCATATCACTAACAATCTCCCACTTGCACTAGAGTCAATCATGTAAGTATCTAATACCCATTGCTCTTGTGTGCGCCTCATGCTTCGGCGAGGGAGAGGTTTTGTCGGCGGATCGGCTATGTTGAGATCCGTGTGCACTTTGCATATCTTGACATCACCTCGTCCACTATCTCGCGGATGAGATGATATCGCCGAAGTATGTGTTTGGACTTCGATGTGACCTCGGCTCCTTGGCTTGCGCAATGGCTCCACTATTATCACAATAGAGAGACATTGGACCGTCGTACTAGTCATCACACCAAGCTCGAAACGAATTTCTTGATCCAAACAACCTCCTTTGCAGCTTCCGAAGCAGCAATGTACTCGGCCTCCGTTGTAGAATCAGCAAAGTATCCCGCTTGGAACTCTTCCGGTGACGCGCCTCCGTTCGGCGAACACGAACCCGATTGCGATCTATAATCATCCTTGTCTGTTTGGAAGCTAGCATCGGTGTAACCACTTACAACGAGCTCTTCTTCACCTCCATAAACTAGGAACATATCCTTAGTTCTTCTCAAATACTTAAGGATATTCTTTACGGCGATCCGGTGACCTTCACCTGGATCGGCGTATCTGCTCGTAGCACTCAAAGCGTACGAGACATCTCGGGCGTGTACAAAGCATGGCATACATGATGGATCCAATTGCCGAAGCATATGGAACCATACCCATCTTATTCCGCTCATCATGTGTCCGAGGACACGATTCTTGCTAAGATTAATGCCATGTGACATGGGCAAGAAACCTTTCTTGGAATCATGCATGTTGAACCTTTTCAACACCTTGTCAATGTATGTACTTTGGCTTAATCCAATTAGCCTCTTGGATCTATCTCTATAGATCCGAATGCCCAATATGTATGTTGCCTCCCTAAGTCTTTCATGGAAAAACTATTTTTCAATGAAGACTTGACGGATTCTAGCATAGGGATATCATTTCCAATCAATAATATGTCATCCACATATAAGATTAGAAATACAATTGCGCTCCCACGACCTTTTGTAAACACAAGCCTCTTCTTCGTTTTTGATGAAACCAAACGCTTTGATTACTTCATCAAAACGAATATTCCAACTCCGAGATGCTTGCTTCAATCCATAAATGGATTTCGTAGCTTGCATATCTTTCCGATTCTGGATCGACAAAACCCCGAGGTTGTATCATGTATACATCCTCGCTTAGGTTTCCATTCGGGAAAGCCGTTTTGACATCCATCGCCATATCTCATAATCGAAATATGCAGCAATCGCTAGGATAATCCGAATATATTTAAGCATTGCGACGGGCGAGAAGGTTTCATCATAATCAACTCCTTGAATCTCGTTTAAAACCTTTCCCCACCAATCGCGCCTTATAGATGTGAACATTTCCATCCATATCGGCCTTTTCTTAAAAACCCATTTACACTCAATGGTTTTGACACCATCAGTGGATCAACCAAGTTCCAAACTTGATTGTCGTACATGGATTCTATTTCGGATTTCATGGCTCCAAGCCACTTGTTGGAATCGGGTCCCACCATCGCTTCCTCATAGGTCTTAGGCTCATCGTTGTCTAACAACAATATATCACGTTGTTCCGCACTGTGTACTGTCGGGTGCACGACGTGATCTTTCGGACCTCGTGGGTGGTGTGTCTACAACCGGTGGCGCAACACTTTGCTCCTCTGTTGTGGTTACGTGGTCGCTGAAACGTTTTCGGTGTTTCTTGAACTTCTTCAAGATGCACCCCTGCTCCCACTAACCCTTCTTGAAAGAAACTCTTTCTCCAAGAAGACACCGTGTCGGGCGACAAACACTTTGCCTTGTTCCCGATTATAAAAGTAATATCCCTTAGTTTCCTTAGGATATCCCAAAAAGAAGCACTTGTCGATTTGGGTGTGAGCTTGTCGACGTAAACGTTTTACATAAGCCTCACATCCCCAAATTTTGAGAAAAGACAAACTAGGGGTTGCCCTGTCCATATCTCATATGGTGTCTTTTCAACCGACTTAGATGAAACTCTATTTAGTGTGAGCGCAGTTGTTTCAAGAGCATATCCCCAAAAGGATAACGGAAGATCACTTTGGCTCATCATCGACCGCACCATGTCCAACAAGGTGCGATTTCTCCGTTCGGACACCCCATTCCATTGTGGAGTTCTGGCGGAGTCAAGCGTGGAACAATTCCACAATCTTTGAGATGATTACCAAACTCTTGGCTCAAGTATTCTCCTCCACGATCGATCGTAGAAACTTGATTGTTTTCCCTAAATGATTCGTACTTCATTCGGAATTCTTTGAACTTCTCAAAGGATTCGGACTTATGCCTCATTAAGTAGATATAACCATATCTACTAAAGTCATCAGTAAAGGTAATGAAGTATTGATAACCACCCTCGGCCGTTGAGCTCATTGGTCCACATACATCGGTATGTACGAGTGCCAATAAGTCACTTGCTCTCTCACTATGTCCGTGAAAGGTGCCTTTGTCATCTTACAAAGTGAACAAGACTCACATGTCTCAAATGATTCAAAATCAAAAGAGTGAAGCAATCCATCCTTATGGAGCTTCTCCATGCGTTTCTTATTTATATGGCCTAAGCGACAATGCCGGATAAACGTGGGGTTTATATCATTAGAGAGTTGCCTTTACGTATTAATGTTATAGATGGGAGACGCTTCAAGATTCAAAACGTATAATCCATTCACCAATGGAGCATGAAAATAGAACATATCTCTAAGATATATTGAACAACCATTGTCCATTGATCTAAAATCATATCCTTCCGCTTGCAAACATGAAGCGGAAATAACGTTTGACATAGTGTTGGAACACAATAACAATTATTCAATTCCAAAACTAATCCTGAAGGTAGATGAAGTGGTGCGTGCCGAAAAGAACCGTAGCAACGCTTGCTCCATTGCCGACGCGCAGTTCACCTCGCCCCTTCTCAATCCTCTACTTCTTCTCATTCCCTGCAACGATTTGCAAATATGAGCTACTGATCCGGTATCAAATACCCAAGAGTCGGTAGGTGAAGTAGCAAGATTAATGTCTATAACATTAATACCTGAAGCGAAGTCGTACTTTGCTTCTTCTTGAGATCCTCCATGTACTTCTTGCAGTTCCTTTTCCAGTGGCTGTCTCCTTGCGGTAGAAGCAAACGGCATCGATGCCGCCGACCCCTTCTTGCCCTTCTTTGCATTAGAGGCACTCGCGATCTCATCGGGAGTTAACTTCCTCTTGGTGCAAAGTTTCTTGACAGTGGTTTGCGCTTAGCCTTACGCATCATCATCACATGATGACCGTTTTTGGATACTCTCCTCATGTCTTTAGCATCCCATGCAATTCAGCCAAGGTCCTATCCATATTGTTCATGTGATAATTTAATATGAATGGCTCGAAGCTCGGAGGGAGCGGCGGAGAATCACATCGTAGCCAACTCTTGGCTAAGGGGAAAACCGGTTTTCCGGACTCTCAATGTAGCCAATCATCTTTATCACATGCGGGTGACGGGATTCCCTCAACAAGCTCGCACGCAAACAAGGACTTTGAGGTGTTGAACCTCTCGGCCCGAGCTTGGTTCTCAAACATGCCACGCAGTCCCGAATAATAGTGTGAGCATCATTGCTCTCATATTGCTTCGAAGCTCGGGGGACATTGTAGCAAGCATGAGACGGCTTATATCTAGGGCATCATTAGTGTGCTTCTCATAAGCCCTCCGTGCGATTGCGGTGGCATTAGTTGGCAAATCCTCGGGATAGGGTACTTCAAGAACGTACTCCTTACGCTCTTGCTTGAGAACAATTCTCAAGTTGCGATACCAATCCATAAAGTTTGTTCCATTTAATTTTTCCTTTTCGAGAATAGATCGCAAATTAAAGGTCTTGGGTGTAGTATTAGCCGCCATTTATTCTACAACAGAAAAACAAAGTTTAGCACAATGTTTATGTTATGTCTTTTGTTAAACAATTTAACATAAGACTCCACATGTTAGTTAATTTTCCATCTTCCCTCTAGGTTACGTATTGGGTCAAGATCCACATGTTAGTTAATTTTCTAGTGAGCTTTGGCATCACTTGCTAGAAAATTAGTAACATCGGTAAGCAACTCCTAGCTAATCACATCTCTATGTGACTCTTGTTGTTGGTGTGGCATCTCCATGCCCCGGCCCCAACCTATGCCCCAAGGCCCAAAAGCTGTTTTGATAGCCTTGTTAAGTAAACCAAATGCTCCTGCATGTATATGTCGACATATACCCCTCGTGTTATGATAGAGAATGGCACTCTGCTTTGGCGGACCCACCATTGACGAGCATAACGGTGACGGGTGCAACATTTGGAAGGGCATCATTACTACTTAATTTTGAGAGGATGCTATCCTATCAAACAAACATATCACATATGAAAGCAAGAAGAATAGCATATAATGAAATAGTATGGCCCCCTTCACATGGTGATCTCCATCTCCATGTCGTGCGCGAGGATCTCCATCTTCGGCACCATCTTCCAAGTGTCGAATGCTTGATATCTTCAAACTAAGCTACTACTATAGAAGCTCTAATTGAAGATTACATCGACTCGCAGGTCGTGAAAGAATATTACAAGCATTGCACGTATATGAAAGAATATTACGGAGATTGCACATATGAAAGAATATTACATGCATCACATGCATCTCATACATACAATAGGGCCATACCATCTCAAAGCATTCTCTGCAAAAACAAGTTAGGCGTAGAAACGTTTTCTACCTATCGCAGAGATACGGCATCGAGACGACCTATAGGGGGTACGGAACACCACACGAAATTCATAGATCCAATCTATGAAATCGCTTATGGAAACCATATCGGCATAATCATATTATGCCGTCCCGATACACTATCAAGGGAGATGGTTTGCGTAGGCGCGAGGCAGCAACAAAGTCGGACTACGAGATTGCTTCGGTATAATCACATTATACCGTTCCGATACACTATCAAGGAACGCTATCTCGAACCCAACTCAAACCGAGTTATATGGAAATTGCTTCGACGTAATCACATTACGCCGTTCCGATACACTATCGAGGAACGCAATTACCATTAACTCTCCTCAACAGATCCCGTTAAACCGATTGATCTAATCAACCCGTGCGCAAAACTTGTTCCGGATCCAATCTAAAACCCGAACTAAGCAAGATTAGCTCGATACCACTTGAAGGATTGCGCGGAGGCTACGCTAGCCAAAAACAAAAATTTTAACCGCGCAAACCAGGAACACTTGCAAGTAAGGGTCGATAGATCGTTACCGATTGGAGTAGAGTGCGTGGAATAGCCAATCGGGGCAATCCGATCCGGAGACGGCGATTCGCCAATCAGCCGATTCGAGTCGTCCGGCCGCGTTCTCACGCCTCGCTCCGATGCACCCGACCACGGCCGATTCCACCACGGCCGATCGCTCCGATTGCAGCCGATCGAATCCGATCAAGAGCGCGCAACGTAGCAGCGCCTCTACCGGTATCCACACGTCCGGGACGAACGCCGTACACCCGTGTGCTAGCACGCGATGCAAGGCTAGGGTTTGGCTCGAAAGTGGGGAGGGTTTCCGAGGAGATTAATCTCGGCGACTTCGTTGCACGCGATGCGATTGACGTGTCGCAGCTCTCCACCCTCCCTCCTTTATATAGAGTTGGCCGATCGGGACTAGTGGCCGATCAGGACTCTATTTTGAATCGGATCCTATCCGAATCTCACAGAGTTGGCTGCCCATACGTCGTAAGCCCATAGGACTCTATCCGATCGGATCCCTATCCGATCGAGCCGTATCCGAGTCCAACTTGAATGCTTGTTCTTATCCCTTAAGCGTGCGACCACAGGGTTCAGGTATACTCGGTTTGGCTATAGTCTAACTCAGCCGATCGTCGGCTCGATTCTAACTCGGCCGCACTGTCAACGGCGCCTAGCAGCACATATTGACACCATAGTATACAAGAATAATATTGGCTCACGAACTGTAATGTGTACACAAATCCCTTTGCCTCACGATACCGGTTAAGCTGTAGGCAAGATGTGTGCCATCCCTTCAATAAGCTTAACCATTCACTCGAACCGTATTGGATTATCATGCATTTGATTGACTCCTCAATCAACTTAGCATGGCCATGCATTTCCATAATCCATTACCTCGAGGGCCCGAGAGATATCTCTCCAAAGGAGGGCAAATTCCATCTTGATCACTCACATCCCACTCCATGTTTCATAGCAAACCCGAAAACTACCTTTATAACTACCTGATTACGGAATAGCGTTTGGTAGTCCCAAAGTAGGCTACTACACATGTTGGAATCCATGGTGATCTCAGGTCTAAGGACTTTGTACCAACACTACTGAGACCAACTAATGGCACATTAATTCTGTAGTGTCTCATGGTGGGTCTATCCAACAATGTGTACTCCAACACATATGTCCATGTTTATTGATTTGGTATCTCCATACCCATGATCTATGAGACATGATCATCAATCAATAAACATGCCGATCTTAGAATCATATTTGTTCCAACAATATGACATATGATCGGGGATCGTTTA
Organism: Oryza australiensis; assembly: GCA_019925245.2. NCBI lineage: Eukaryota > Viridiplantae > Streptophyta > Magnoliopsida > Poales > Poaceae > Oryza > Oryza australiensis. Next base: position 97,362 of record JAIFGZ020000532.1, read on the forward strand.
GAAATAGATTCATACATAAAGAGTCTCATAAATAAGTCACGTACTTATTGATCAATACAAGATGTCTATTTCATGGGAATAACACTTTATTCATTTATACATAAACATTGACGTGATATCCAACATCTCCATGTTGCCTCTAGGGCATATCACTAACATGTTG
>JAIFGZ020000437.1:0-55273 GCA_019925245.2 Oryza australiensis
ATGAAGAAAAAGGCAAACTTAGGGTATGCATCGACTTCAGAGATTTGAACGAGGTCACCAATAAAGATGAGTACCCCATGCCTATAGCCGATTTGCTGGTAGATGCCGCCTCTGGCCACAAAATTATAAGTTTTATGGATGGCAACTCAGGTTATAATCAGATTTTTATGGCCAAGGAAGACATTCACAAGACAGCTTCAGGTGCCCAGGAGCAATCGGCATATACGAGTGGGTCGTCATGACTTTTGGCTTGAAGAATGTTGGAGCTACGTATCAGAGGGCCATGAATTACATTTTTCACGACTTGATCGGCTTCCTAGTGGAGATCTACATAGATGATGTCGTCATCAAATCCAAGGAAGTAGAAGACCACATATCTAATTGAAGAAAGGTTTTAGAGAGGACAACGAAATATGGCCTGAAGATGCCCTATGAAGTGCGCGTTTGGCGTGTCGGCTGTCCAGTTCTTGGGATTTCTTGTTCATGAGAGGGGAATTGAGGTCACCCACAGAAGCATCAATGCTATCAAGACTATTCAACCTTCGAAGGATAAGAAGGAATTACAGTCTTTGATCGGCAAAATCAACTTCATCAGGCACTTTATAGCCAATCTGTCAGAGAAGATGGAGCCGTTCACACCTCTGCTTCGGCTGAAAGCCGATCAAGCATTCACTTGGGGGGCAGAGCAGCAGAAGGCTTTGGACAATATTAAGAATTTTTTGAGCTTCCCTCCAGTATTGATTCCTCCACAAAAGGGAGTGTCGTTCAAATTATACCTGTCAGCCGACGAGAGGTCTATCGGCTCAGTTCTGATTCAGGAGATCGAAGGGAAAGAGAAGGCAATTTTTTATCTTAGCCGAAGATTTCTGGATGCAGAAACAAGGTACTCTCCCATGTAGAAATTATGTTTGTGCCTATATTTTTCATGCACGAAGTTAAGACATTACCTGTTATCCAATGAGTGCACCATAGTATGCAAAGCCGATGTAGTGAAGTAATGCTATCGGCTCCAGTTCTAAAGGGGCGAGTTGGGAAATGGTTATTTGCTTTGACGGAGTTTGATTTGAGGTATCAGGCACCCAAGGCAGTGAAAGGACAAGCCATAGTCAATTTTATAGTGCACACAGAGATGATTCAATTGGCTCAGTGGACATTATGCCTTGGACTTTAACTTTTGATGGCTCGGTTTGCACGAATGGATGCGGCATCGACTTTTGAGTTTGCTTTTTCTATCACGCCTCATGCTACAAACAATCAAGCCGAATATGAAGCCATTCTCAAAGGATTACAACTGCTTAAGGAGGTTGATGCCGACGCCATGGAGATAATTGGCGATTCATTATAGATCATTAGCCAGCTATCAGGAGAATGTGAGTGCAAGAACGACGCGCTGATGATCTACTATCAAAAATGCCAATATTTGATGGACAACTTTCGGCTAGTAACCTTAAAGCACATCCCCAGAGATCAGAATTCAGAGGCAAATGATTTGGCTCAAGGGGCATCGGGCTACAAGCCGCTGACAAAATAAATTGAAGTGGAGATTGCCTCCATCACAGTCGACGACTGGAGGTTTGATGTCTATAATTATCTACATAACCCTTCTCAGTCGGCTGCAAGAAAACTGCGCTACAAGGCTCTACGATATGTCTTGCTCAATGAAGATTTATATTATCCGACGATTTATGGCGTGCTACCTAAGTGCCTGAGTGCCGATCAAGCAAAAGTTGCTATAGGAGAGGTACATAAAGGGATTTGTGGCACGCACCAATCGACTCACAAGATGAAGTGGTTGCTTCGAAGAGCAGGATATTTTTGGCTGATGATGTTGGAAGATTTCTTCAAATATTACAAGGGTTGTCAAGATTGCCAGAAATTCAGAGCCATCCAGAGAGCACCAGCATCGGGTATGAACCCTATCATTAAGCCTTGGCCGTTCAGAGGTTGGGGAATCGACATGATCGGCCAGATCAATCCACCCTCGAGCAAAGGACACAAGTTTATATTGGTGGCAACCGATTATTTTACCAAGTGGGTGGAAGCAATTCCCTTCAAAAAGGTTGATTCCGGGGATGTGATCAAATTTGTTAAGGAGCATATCATATACAGGTTCGGCGTCCCTCAGACTATCACTACAAATCAGGGATCTATCTTTGTCTCCGAAGAGTTTGTGCAATTTGCCGACAGCATGGGGATCAAGTTGTTTAATTCTTCACCATATTATGCTCAGGCTAACGGACAGGCTGAAGCCTCAAATAAAAGTTTGATATAGCTGATAAAGAGGAAGATCACTGAGTACCCAAAGCAATGGCATAGCCGATTGGCCGAGTCACTATGGGCTTATCGGATGGCTTGCCACGGATCGATCCATGTGCATCCATATAAGCTGGTCTACGGGCCTGAAGCAGGTTTGCCATGGGAGAACATCATCGGCTCAAGAAGGATTCAGTTACAGGATGAGTTGACAGTCGATGATTATTATAATCTGATGGTCGATGAGTCCGAAGACCTAGTTCTGTCCAGGATGCGTGCATTGGAAAAAGTGACCAGGGACGAAGAACAAGTGGCTCGTTATTACAACAAGAAGGTTGTACCCAAGTCTTTTGAAGAAGGCGAGCTTGTTTGGAAACTGATATTGCCGATCGGCTCAAGAGATAGCAAATTCGGCAAATGGTCACCTAATTGGGAAGGGCCTTTCAAGATCCACAAATTTGTCTCTAAGGGGGCCTATATGCCAGAAGGATTAAATGGAGAAGTGTTTGGAAGGGCTCTTAATGGCAAATACTTGAAGAAATATTACCCAAGTGTTTGGATCAACTCATGAATCGGCTACGTCCTTGCCGATTCATGCTAGTCGATGTGTCATACACATCGCCTTTAAGACATCCCGACTCTAAGTTTTTTCCCTCCTAAGTTTTTCCGATCGGCTGTGTCTAGCCGACAGGTGACGTCAAGCTTCGTCTTATAATTTTATCAATGCCGGGGACAACATTGAGAAAATTAGGGGGGCATATATTATATGAAGTCAGAGGTCACAATCACAGAGCTTAAAAATTTCTGGGACTTTGAATTTTTTTCAAACAGTTTAGGGCGTAGACAAAAGTGAATCGACGGAAGGCATATGAGTAACGCTAAGGGCACAGCAAGCCGGTTACGGAATTATACATACAAAACAACATGCAAGCGTTTAAGAATAGTCAGCCGATTACAAAAGCCTATAAAGTGTTCACATGATTTTGAAGTTACAAGATCAAGATTTACAATCGGCTTAGTGAGACAGAAATTCATTTATGGTCGATATAGCCTTGCGGAGGATTTGGTCTATGTCCTCGATTGCCTTGACGTCAGTTGCATCACTCCTAGGGGTGGACTTCAAAGCCTTCGCCAGGTCAGACAAATACGCCATCGAAGCTTTGATCTTTGAACTTTGGTCTTTAATCGCCTTGGGGAGGCCAGCTAGGCGTTGTTCCTCGGACTCAATGTCGGCATGAAGTCTAGCCAGTTCGGCCGCTAGTACCTCCCGGCGTTTGTGTAGCCGATCCAGTGTGGCATTTGATTCGATCTTCATATTATCAAGTTTTGCCTTTTTGGCAATGATCGCATGTCGATTGGTTTAGATTGTGGCCTCCAGCGCTTTGTTCTCCCGTCGATCAGCTAACCTTTGTTAGGCCCTCTCGAACTTATGCCGATGGGCCTCGAGGAACGTAGCTGGTGCAACGGTGTCGGCTAGCTGATCTGGGAGTCAATCTTGCATTTCTTCGAATCTGTTTCTGACCGATCCGCTGTCGACAACCAGGGTGTCGAGGGAACTTTCTAGCCGCTGGGCTATATCCGACAGAGTGGTCCTCAAGTCTTCATCCAATGGGACTAGGGCCTTGTTGGCTTCTTTGTCTTCGTCCATGAATTCTGTGAGATCGAAGGGAAGAAGGTCGGCTACAGTCTACAGAGAGAAAAAGAATCAGGAAGTCAATAAGAAGTAAATGAGTCGATTCACAGAGTTTGAAAAAACTTACTCGGATAGCTGGGGTTGAGGTTGCCTCATCTTCAGCATCGCCTCCACCAGGAGCCGACTGTGTGCGTTCACTCGATACAATGGGAGCGTGTGTGGAGGCACGAGAAGTCTGAAAAGAGATAAGTTCAAGAATCGGCTAACGAAAAAGTTGAAATTGATAAGACTCACCGGTGAAGGAGGAGCTGCCTTTTTCCTGGAAGCTAGTTTCTTGTCTGCAGACACAAAAGCTTGATAAGAGATGGATGTAAAGATATTGACAAGCTAAGCAACGAAAGAGGTTTACCGATGCAGGACGAGGAGCGCGCTTTGGAGGACTCGGAGTTTTTTCGATGGGCTGGTCATCGCCGACGGGGTCCGAGCATACTGGTTTGAAGAGGTCATCTCAGCTACAGCGGCATCGATAGCTTGTTCCATTTCCTCATCCCTGACCTCTTCCTCGAGAACTGCATCCACGTCTGGGTCGATAGGAGGCAAGTCATCGACTGGGTTCTTCTTCTGCTTCTTTGAAGCCTTTTTCTTCTCAACAGCCGCAGCCGATGGATTGCTCCTCTTCTATCGATGGAGTGGCTCGCGCATTTGGCCGTCCAGCAGTGTTGATACTTTTGGCGTGTGGAAGCCGATCGTAGAGGGAGCTAGTCCTACACTGCTCGGCCGCAATCCGGAGGCATAATGAAGTGCGGCCCCGGTGTTGCTCACATGAGGAGGGGAGGAGTCAGTTGTCTGGAAAAGCAAGGAAACATTTGATAAGGCATTTAAATACTAGCCGATGAAGGAAAAGTTGGGAGAAGAAGGTACTTGCTGATGGGATTAAGTCTGGGTCGACGATGGTCAGGTACATCGAAGCCGATTGGTGAAACAGATGCAGTGTCCATTCATTCCACCATCTGCTGAAGGTGATCGTCCTTAATACTGCCAAGTCAATGTTGTCTATGTCACCGAGGGGAGGACCTTCAATGTCCAGCAACCGATGCATCATGAGATCCAAGACGATTTTTTCCCTGGCTTGGATTTTTTCTGAGAGAAACATACTGATCGGCAGTGACCCATACCCAGTTGCCTGGCAACACTTGTGGGCTGGTAGAACTCATATGATTTTTGCACGTTTCTCCCTTGGTGGATGCCGACTGGGAGGATACAAGGAGATATAGCTGGCAAAAAGATTTCCCTTGACTTCTCAAATTTTGCAGACTTAACCTCATCCAGTTTGAAGTCGTTGGGGAGCTCGAAGCGCTCAAAGTTCTCATAGGCAAACCAAATTTTTGAAGTGGCTAGGAATCCATTATAAAAATTGCTGAACTAGTTCTTGAAATGATCAGCCGAAAGCTTGGATCCAAAGTAAGAAGAAGTTGCTTCTCCAAATGATAGGCATCGGCGTGTTGTAACTTCTTCATCATCCTCAATCCTTGGTTCGGCTAGGGGGAAATTGGCTTCGAAGAGGTCTAGTCTTTGAGCAACCTTGTAGGTATGGAGGTTTAACCATAATTGCAATAGCCACCAGGGACCTCCGGTATTAATAGCCAGTTTGGAGGCAAGCTTAGCTGATACACTGCTCAGCATTTGGTAAAGGTATCCAAGGAGTTATTTTCCTAGGGGGATCTGTTTCTTAACTACCAAAGCTTTGGCTACATGTTGCCAGTTGCTTGTCGGACCACAGGTCGACCCGCAGAAGACGAACTTTTCCAACCACATGAGGAGGAAGGTTGTGTGCTCTCTATCAGTGATCGGGCCGGTCTTCCTATTCATGGCTATAAACCCATTCCAGCCTCCGATGCTTTTTGTCTTAAAAGAGTGGTGACATTTGGTGGTGAAGTTGTGGGGGCTGACTGCTGAGTTGATATCAAGCCCTGTGATCATCACGATGTCCAAGAGTGTTGGCGTCATAGGCCCTTGCCTAAACAGAAAAGCGTTGAGGGTGTCCGACCAGAAATAACTAGTAGCCGATAAGAGGGGTTCATCCTTTGGCATGTCGGCTATAGTTAAGGATAGGCACTGTGCTATCCCTAGTTCATTCCAGTGAGCTTGTTTCCCAACCGACATCCTAAGGTACCAAGCCGACCATGTTTTGTCGGTTGAAGGCCATAACTTAAAAGCTCCAGACCAGTATGCCAAGTTAGGGCTAGAGAATCTAAAGGGGATCCAATAGGTTTTGGCATTAATGAACTCGGAGGGATCCAAATTGCCAATTGGCCGTAGGGGGAATTGATTGGGGTTTAGAAGGTTTGGGATTGCAACTTGGTGGGAGAGATGCTATAGTTGAAATATAAAGAAGAACAAAATTACGAAAGGAAAACAACTAAGTTATGGTGGAAAAGGCTTGCAGCCGACGTGACCTACCTCGGGGTAATCTGCTAGGGGTGTGCCGGAAGGGGTGCTAGAAGACACCATTGCCGGGGAAGAATACTGCTGCGGAGAGGATCGCCGGTGGGTGCACTTTTGGCTTTGAGGAAAACTCCAAGGAGAACTGAAGGGGTTTTTGGCTAGGGTTTGGATGGGGCGCAGAGTAACAGCGTGAATTTGCTCGGTGCGGAACGAGTGTTATTTAAAGAGTTTTTCGTGATGTTCGAGGCGGACTCGATCTGGGATTGCGTTGAGTTTTAAATTGCGTCAAATCCATAACATTATCATATCGTGGACTTTGGGGGCATGTGTTAACTGAAGCAGAGATTGGAGTGGAATCAAGAAGAACACGCAATCCGAGGAAACAGAGGTCGTGTCGGCTAAGTCTGAGTCGGCTACGGAGCCAATCAGCTGAGTCCAAGTCGGAACAGGATAGCCGATAGCCGATTCTGAGTGAACACAGAAGTGGAGCCAATCCCGAAAGAAAAGGTTAAAAATAAATTATTGAATTTGGTTTCCAAGGAGCGTTAAAGATATTGCAATCTACGGATAAGGTCCTGCAATGACAATTGTATCTTTTAAGTCAGGATGTTTTGTATAGTTTCCTTTATAGATAATGTCGGTTTGTTTAGAGATTCAATTTGTAATAGGAATCATGTCCGTTATGGACTCGTTGTGTATTCGGGTATAAATATCACCTGAGACCTTGTAAAAAATATCAACACACATCAATACAACTTCGGCGCATCGCCAAACCTTTCATTTTTACTTTTCTCGACGAGTTCTTGCTCTGTTCTTGGGCTGCATCGACTTTGATCTCCAGGAAAGGTAATTTCTTGTTACAAGCGGCTTGTGGTATCGGGCCAGTGCTTCCATCATTATGATACTCTGATCCTGATGTTGCAAAGTGCTTAAGTTACCATATGCGATATAATTTAGATCAATGTCTAGATCTGTCTTTCGATCGACTAGCATATCTGTTAGGATAACAACCGACAAAGCTAGATCTAGGGGTTGATTCAAATTATATAGCGTATCTACCATCTCGAGGAATTCTCATTAGTCTACATGGATCTCATGCTTCTTTTGGTACTTAATGCTGCATCTAACCGATCTATTAAGTCGCTTTTAGAATCATGCAGATTTATTCAACTTAATGTTTATTATTAGAGATAGTGCCGGTGTTTCAGCCGGTCTTACCTATTCTAATCATCTTTTCATGTATCATCATTGTTAGATGTATTAGAATCGCCTTTTATATTAAGATCTCATTCTACTTAAATGCTCTAAGCTCGGTATCGATCTGTTAGGTTATACCAACAACCGATCGATCTTAGTTTAGCACATTTAATCTAGATTAATATCTTTTTATAAAACATATCGGAGTACTAGCCGATTTACATTAGATCTACGACATCGGCTCGGTTATGAATATATATAATTGTGTTCCTAACGTACTTTTGGATCTAAGTGATTTATACTGTCTCAGTATGCTACCGATCTATCCCAATCACTTACTCTAAATATGCTTTCGGATAGCAATTGTATATTTATTAATATCTATAGCTGATCGAGTAAGATCTAACCTTAACTAAATGCCTATCTTTTGTTTCTTGTTGGTTGTAGGATCAAACTAACCAATTCAGACCTGCACTAGAGTTAAGCAGATCTCCTAGGCCAGTGCATGTAAAAAATTCAGACCAACACAGAAGTACCCAGGGAGTTGGTCGAGCATGAGCTTCACATCCTCCCCGATACCAAGCCGGTTAGGCAAAGGCTGCGTCGGTTCGCCCAGGAGCGCAAGGACGAGATTCAGAAGGAGCTGACCAGACTGCTAGCTACGGGTTTTATTTGTGAAGTGTATCCCCCAAATTGGTTAGCCAATCTGGTTCTTATAAAGAATAAGAGTGGGAAATGGAGAATATGTGTTAATTATACCGATCCTAACAGACATTGTCCCAAAGACCCATTTACACTTCCCCACATCGATTGAGTCATCGACTCCACCGCGGGTTGTTCGCTCTATGTTTTTTGGACTGCTACTCGGACTATCATTAGATAGGCCTCAAAGCATCCGACCAAGAGAAGACGTCTTTCATTACGGCATTCGGGGCCTTCTGTTACACCACTATGGCCTTTGGTCTAAAGAATGCTGGCTCTACCTACCAGCAAGCCGTCCAGTGTTGTTTAGCCAGCCAGATTGGTCGTAACGTCGAAGCCTACGAGGCTACACCTGGCATGCACCTGCCAAATCCTTGGCTCGAGGCTTTGAGGATCCTTCGGAAACTTCGATGAAGAAGAACTCTAATCCTAAGGATGGATGTTCCATTCCTCCTTAGGCTTGGGGGTTACTGTGGGGGGGTGTCACCTAGGGGTACGCCAAAGACCAGAGTTAAATCCCAACCAAAGTCAAGTCGAGAGTCCTCGGGATGTGGTCGAGGACCCGGCCCCCTTGGTGGGGTCGAGGTTTCGACCTTCCTCCGAGTCCGACCTCAGCTGCTTTCTCCACCCCGACTCGTCGTCCGACCTCAAGCTTCCACGTGACAAGGCTTGGCACGCATGAGGAAGAGGGAGGAGACAATTTGACGGAGTCTGACACCACCTGACAGCGCAGAAGGAGGATCCCAAGGCTAGAGAGATCACAAGATGCCCACGGTGCATAGAACCTAGGAGACCAACATGTACCTTTTCAGATATTCTTTGTACCCACCTTTAGCACATTAGACATTGCTTTCTTTGCCCCCAACCTCATCTGTTCCTGTCGCCCTTGATCTATAAAAGGGAGGGCAGGGCAACGGGGCCAAAGAGGAGAACAACAATTGAAGGAAGAGAGACCTTGTGAGGACTCTAGATCCAACACCATTGTAATCTCAGTTCATACTCCCACCCCATCAAAGAACATCACACACTGGAGGTAGGCCTGTTATCCTTCAGGTGGCCTGAATCAATATAATTCGCTGTGTCTTTTCTCTTTGGCTCGTCCTAGGACCCGAGTCAACCATCCGATCCATTGAAGGACAACATCTCTACCACACTCTCTTTCACCTCCTCTGGGACACCCCTTTGAGGACTGCCGACCCACCCGTCGACTCACTCCTTTGTAACTCTTGTTCATCATTGTGGAGATTATGGCAATCGGGTATCTACATGGTAAGCTTATCCGACTGGAGATAGGGATAGGTTGCGCCTGCCAATTATGTAAACCAACTATGACTTGGGTATTACGTTGCCGATTAGATAAGGCAACGGCTCATAGTCATGGTTTGGTAAGATTGAGGAAACCGCCTTAGAGTAAGATAGGGTTTCCGACTTGTAAACCCACCTCCCAAGACTATATAATGGGGGTAAGGGGCGTCCCTTGAGGGATATGCTTGATCAGCTTTTAGCCTTAGATTCAAGAGATCAGACTTTAGGAGCAACAGATCTTGAGATCAATAAACAATCGGCGGAGCGAATCCCGAAAACAGGAGTAGGGTATTACCTCACGAGAGGGCCTGAACCTGTCTAAACCTTGTTTTCCACCTAATCCATCGAGCTTGGCGATCTTGACTACACCCGCAAATTTCTATTGCCGAAACCGAGTTTCGATAGTTGGAGCGCCAGGTAGGGGCCCGCGCATCAAGACTTCTTCGACAATTTCGCTGGCAAGCGCGATGGGATCTTCTTTAGGCATCGACGACTTTGCCGCCAACGACTTCAACAAGCTCTCCTTCCCCGACTTGGATTCAGACCAGTCGAGAGGAGGAATCCGCTCGGTGCCGTTCGGGTTACCCAACAATGCCAAGATCTACGACACAATCCTGACTTCCAAGATGGAGTCCATCCATTCAGAAAGAGGAACCCACTTGGCGCCGTTCGGACTACCGAACGCCGCTGAGATCTACAGCTGTCTTCTCACCTCCCCGTCGGAATCAATCTGCTCGGAGGGAGAAACCCTCTTGGTGCCGCTTGGTTTACCAAACGCCGCTGTGGTCTACTACAAACTCTTCTCCCCCGAATCGAGATCAATCCACTCGGAGGAATCCACGTCATCAAGCTACGACTCGGGTGGAGCGATCAGATTCCAAGCAACGAGCTTAAGACAAGTCGTAGTCATCCTACAACCGTTCGGGTCATGCTCATCCTCGGAGCTCGATGAGTACCTCAGCTTTTCAGGCTTCGACGATCTTTACGGCATCCCCTCAGACGAGGCCAATGACTCCGACTGCGAAAAGGACTACGAGCCGAAGTGCTTCGACGTCCTCATGGCTCAGGTGGCCGAGACCGACTCAGCCATGGCCCGTAGGGTCGCAGAGGAAGAACAAGCCGGGCTTGAGCAGGAGCGCAAGCTGGCGGAAGATGAGAAGAGGCGCAAGTAGGAAGCCGATAGAAGAAAGCGGGATCTGAGGGCAACCGGACGATCCGCTCGGGAGGCCATACTAAAAACGCTAATCCACAACACCAACATCTTCCAGACGCCTCAGCAGAACGCCATTGCCGCTCTCACCCTCCTGGACACCGTAATCAAGATGGCACCCCCCGACGTGACGCCAATCTTGGACAAGATCAAGACCATCATCGCGGCTACAGCCAATGGTTCTCCCTCCACCTCAGCACGAAGACCGACTGAGTCCGTGGCAGAAACGCCCAACAGAAGCCGACTTCCGCCACTGCGGTCGACGGATTACAGGAGGCCCGAAAGAGATCTGACAGCCACTAGGTCAAGAGACCTTCGCCATGAGACCAGTCGGAAGCAGCAAGAGCAATCAGCCAACTCCCGCGAGAAGCAGCATGGACAACAACCCGTCCACCACCGGGTTCGCCGCAGCAACAACTCCGACTACCGAAGTAGCCTGCCAAGGACCCCGCCAAGTGATCTGCGGGAAGTCCTTGAACGGCGCTATCAAGAACAAGACCAGCGCTCCCGTGAAGATCGAAGGGGCTCGCCCGACTGCAATGACGATGGAGTACCCGCTTTCACTCGGGACCTGCGCCGAGTGCATTGGCCGAATGGTTTCAAGCCGACAGGAATCGAGAAGTACGACGGGAAGACCAACCCCGAGTCGTGTCTAACCATGTACACCCTCGCCATCCGTGCGGCAGGAGGTGACAACAAGGCCATGACCAATGACCTGCCTGTTGCCCTCGCTAACTCAGCCAGGAACTGACTCATGAGCTTGCCAAGAGGCTCGATCGGCTCGTGGAGTGAGTTAAGGGACAACTTCATCGCCAACTTCCAAGGCACTTTTGAAAGGCCTGGGACCCACTTCAACCTCTACAATGTCGTCCAGAAGCCAGACGAGCCATTGAAGGACTACATCCGGCGCTTCTCCAAAAAGCGCAACAAGATCCCCAACATCACCGACGACATCATCATCGCCGCCTTCCAGAAGGGAGTCCGTGATGAACTGTTGATCGGAAAATTTGGGCGCAAGCCACTGAAGACAGTGAAGCAGATGTTCGAGACGGCAAACTCTTACGCCAAGTCCAGCGACGCGATCAAAGCGGCGTAGCAAGACCGGCCTGACAGAAGGGACGACAAGCAGTCGGGAGGAAGCCGGCATCCTAAGAAGGATAATTCCAACAACAACCAGGGCCAGAAGAACCGCAAGGGCTGGCCTGAGGATCTGGTTGCTGCAACGTGCAACTCCCAACGTCGTCCCCGAGTCGCAGCCTATGACGCAATCATGAACGCTCAGTGCACGCATCATCCCAACCACAAGCATGCGGCCAAGGGTTGCTTTATTTACAAGCAATTCGCCGAGCAATATGCAGCACAGCTCAACAAGAAGCTGACTGACGAAGCCGGTCCATCGGGGATCAAGAAGAACAACCCGATCGAAAATGTGGAGCTCTTCCAAGACCCCGTAGGCGAGCTGAATCACATCTTCGGGGGGCCGCAAGCTTATGAGTCCAAGAGGAAGCAGAAGCTAACCGACCGCGAGGTCAACACGGCACAACCTGAGGTTCCACAATATCTACGGTGGTCGGAGGTGGCTATCACGTTCGACCGCTGGGATCATCCTGACCGAGTGGTTCATCCGGGGCACTATCCCCTAGTGCTAGACCCGGTGGTCCGCAACATCAAGCTAAAGCGCATCATGATTGATGGGGGCAGCGCCCTCAATATTTTGTTCGCCAAGACCTTGGACAAGATGCAAATCCCGAGAGCCGAATTGAAGGCAAGCTCAGCCCCCTTCCACGGAGTTATCCCGGGGCTGTCATCCACGCCACTCGGGCACATCGCCCATCCAGTCACCTTCGGAGTTCAAGAGAACTTCCGGACGTAGAACATCACGTTCGAGGTGGTCGACTTCGAGACGGCTTACCACGCAATCATCGAAAGACCTGCACTCGCCATGTTCATGGCGATACCACATTATACCTACCTCTGCATGAAGATGCCAGGCCCTAACGGCGTCATCACCCTGCACAGCGACGTCAAACAAGCCTTCACTTGCGACAAGGAAAGCTGCGACATGGCCCAATCTCGTGAGAGATCGCGTGGCCAGGAGGAAATCCGATTGGCTGCATCAACTTTGGCAGAGGGTGAAATCCCCGCAAAGAAGATAGCCAAGTTGTGACAAGGCGACGCCAAAACAAAGAAAATCTCCCTTGATCCATCGGATCCTTCCAGAACCGTTGTAATCGGCGCTGAGCTAGATCCTAAATAGGAAAGCACGCTCGTCACCTTTCTCCAAAATAATAAAGACGTTTTTGCATGGAAACCATCTGATATGCCTGGAATTCCTAGGGAGGTGATCGAGCACTCTTTGCACGTCAAAGATGACGCGAAACCTATCAAACAGCGATAACGCCATTTTGCTCATGATCGAAAAGATGCCATCAAGGAAGAACTCACAAAACTCTTAGCCGCCGGCTTCATCAAGGAAGTTCTCCACCTCGACTGGTTGGCTAACCCCGTCCTGGTGTGGACCCTCGTTTTTGGAACGGGAATCTTTCGTGTTCTTAGTACCATTTCCCTGGATCGAGTAGTAGGTACCCACGAAATACAGTACTGAATAACTAGGTGCACATGCACGAATAGTCTTACAACGAAATTATTACAACGATAGGCCCGAAGGCAATGTTCACCACATAGGACCTCATGGTCCGGATACAACACAAAAGCAGAACTTAGATAAGGCAGCGAAATAAAGGCAGCGGCATGTCGGTTGCCACAGGCAACGACCAGGGACTAAGACCTAGTAAGCGCCCCCAGCTTCTTCGCCTTCCTGGTAGTAGGCGTAAGGATCCTCCGTTTCTTCATTCCCATCATCTAAAGGTTTGTGCGTATAGCAAGGGTGAGTACCAACCGTACTTAGCAAGCCAACACGGAAGTGATGCATATGATACGGTTATTCAAGGAATGGCTGGAGCTCTTTTGCATAAATCCAATTTTTATAAATCTTTTCACAAGCCTAACAACTAGCCAAGTCAAGTTTTAGTTCCATAGTTCATTAATTCGGCGACGGTTCTGTCTACCATCCGTCGTGATTCCAAGGATGGCTTCCCTCCTTCGATTCGTTATGGTTTTCTAGGGAGTCCACCCCTTCTCGCATCTCGAGAAGTTGATCCACCAGCGAATAAAATCATCATGCAAACCCATCCCAACATTTTTAAGTTTAAAGTCTAGCCAAGCGAAAGTCTTGTCATGATGCTCAATATCCGCGAGCACGGCTATTGGAATAGATTGATTCATTCACACTGCAGTAGATGTACACTTTACCCGTACTCGCGACACCCAACAAATGAGCCTACGTCCCAACACATGAGACGGTCACGGCAAAGCCTTTCGATAACCTCACTTTGGCAGTACCCGCTCCATGCAACTTAAGCCCTCATGCACTCTAGCCATCATTTTCTAGCAGTGAGAGGAGTTCTCGCGCACCCGGGGTAAGGGAAGACTTCCTCAATCTTTAAGTTCAATTAATATCGATTTACTTTCAACATCCACAACATGGGCCACAGCCTCATCTTCATCACACAAACCACATCATAAAGAACCATCTATGCAAGGATACTGCCTCCGCTCGGGTATCTAATCAGCTAGGTCTATAACCATTCGAGAAGTACGATTGTACTGGCTCGTTTCCCGGCTATCTCATGGCTCGGTCCTTAATTGACCAGGGTCGGCACTTGCCTTTTCCGGAATCCACCCAAATCATCCGACCGCCCTAGTCCAAAACATTTGTTTAGTACTTTCAATTTTCATCAAACTCATTTCATTATTCTCATGGCCTTGGGGCGCTCATGTCTCCACAGGCCGCATCTCAACTACCTTCCCTAGGGTAGTTGCCCAAGCACAAAGCTTTTTATAAAGACATGAGTATGCATGATTCTAAGTTTAGCAGGGCTAAGCAGTTTGCTGAAGTTATTCTCCGGTTGTTTGTATCACTTCGAGAGTTACAAGCAGTAATTCTAAAGGTAATCAACAGCAAGGTATGGCATAAAAAGTATAGGTAATTCTGTATAGCATGCATGTTTAGAGTTTAAAATAACATCATTTCACAATTGGGATCAATATGTTCAAAGAGTGTGATGACTTGCCTTGCTCGCACGCTTGTGGTGTGGTGTCTTCAACGGGGTCGATGCCGGTCTCTTCAGGTGCTACCCGTACGTGCGAAAGATCAACCGAATCCGATTAGAATCCAATATAACACCAAAAGGTCGAAAAGATCCGTAAAAGCCACGAAAATATTTCCAAGCGCTTAGCCTAAATTCCTACTTGAGTTTGTACTAGGATTGAGGAAACTCCAAGTTTTGACATCGGGTCGATGACTTAGGGTTTTCGAAATGCGACGATCGTGATTCGCTCGAGAAAAAGATTTGAAAATATCCGCAGAGGGATTGGTGCTCGAGGTTTTTAAGATTTGAGCACAAAAGAGCAGCACCTTTAAATGGCGAGAAAGGATTAAATGAAACCCGACTTGAAAACGGCGCGAAACGATATTTCGGAAAAGTTGCATTTTGATTTTCGAATTTTTCACCGAGAAATCATGCAATAAAATAATTTATTTTTGCCAAAAATTTTACTCAAGTCTTCCCAAAATATTTTTCCCAATTTTCTACAATTTTTCCAAATTTTTCCCGTATTTTTCTTTTTTTCTCTTTTTCTTTTTCTTTATTTTTCTCGCGCCACTTGTTCATTGCCCGCAACGTGTTCGACCGAGGCTCGGGCAAAACGAGGCTATGGCCGGCGCGAGCGCACGGGGGAAAAAGGGGCGGCGGCGGGCTTACCGGCGACGGCGGCTCACGGCGGCTAGGGTGGTGGGAGCTCGGGCGTCGGCGGCGCTCGGTGGTTACGGCGGCGGAGCGCTCGGGAAAGAGAAGAGAGAGGCGGCGGTGGTGCGGGAGAGGGCGGGGAGCTCGGCCTTTTTATAGGCGTGGCCGGGGAGGAGGGAACGGGAAGGAAGGAGGGCCGGCGGGGCGGCTGCCACGCGGCGGCGCAAGGGGCCGGGCCGGGTGCATGTTGTCGACGAGCGGCGCGCAGCGCGGCGGGGTCCGCGGGTTGGCATGGGCGCGGCGCAGCGGGCAGGGTCCGGCACGCCAGCCGCGCGGATGGCGGCACGATGGCGCACGGCACGAGCAGGGCGGGTACGACGAGTGCGGGGCATGGGCGGGGCCATGCGGCGGCAACGCGCGCGGGGCCGGCTTGCGCGAGCGGGCACGCGGCGCGTGGCGCGACGAGCGGCGCGGGCGCGGGCGCGTCACGGCAGTACGGCGTCGAGCACTGGCGCATTGTGAGCATTAAGTGCAATTTCATATTTTTCCCGATTTTCAAATTCTAATTTCCTATTTTCATTTTCCTCCCTTCTAAAAATTCCAAAATAAATCCTAATATTCCAATACTATTTTTTCAACTTTTTCTCCACTTTTATTTTTCCACAATTATTTTTCATGTTTATTTAAATTTCTTTTTCTAATTTTCATAATTCACCTATTTTATTTTCCAAAAATTTCCCAGATTTCTTGTAAATCCCTAAATATTTTTATTGTCTATTTTATACCCTAATTAATCTTCCACCACCCACGATTAATACTCTATTTCACAAATTCGCATTTTCATAAATTCGCATCTCATCCCCGATTTCTTTTAAAATTCCTAATTCTGAATTTCAAATTTTTCTCTCCGACAAACTCCAATTCATCCACAAACACCAAAAAGGGAATTGATCACAACTAGATTTATGCAACCGAGGTGGCAAATAAGAAGCAACAAACCCGAGGAAAAAGCAACAAGCAAAGGGTTTTGAAAGTTCCGATTTTTACGTTCGATTTGTTTCGTGATTTTCAGGATGTTACAAACCTACCCTCCTAACAATAAATCTCGTCCCCGAGATTTCTTACCGGTTGTTGAGTAGGTGTGGGTATTCAGTCTTCAGGAAATCCTCGCTTTCCCAGGTAGCCTCTTCTTCAGTTTGGTTGCTCCATTGTACTTTGTACATGCGCCATGACTTGGTCCGTGTCTTCTTTTCTGCCTCGTCCAGTATCTTTATTGGATGTTTCGGGTAGGTGAGATCACTGTTGATATGGATGGTTTCCAAAGGAGCTTGCTCTTCTGGCACTCGCAGGCATTTCTTCAACTGCGACACATGGAACACTGGGTGAACATCGGAGATGTTCTTGGGCAACTCTAGCTAGTAGGCCACTTCACCTCTTCTAGCGTTTATCAAGAATGGGCCCACATATCTTGGCGCAAGTTTCCCTTTGACCTTGAACCTCTGAGTTCCTCGTAGTGGTGAGACCTTTAGATACACATAGTCACCTTCATTGAATTCTAATTCTCTTCAACGGGTATCCGGGTAGCTCTTCTGTCGAGATTGGGCAGCTTATAATCGGTCCCGGATCAGAAGAACCTTTTCCTCGGCCTCTTTGATTATGTCAGGCCCGAATACGGCTCGTTCACCGGTTTCTGACCACATCAATGGGGTTCGGCATCGATGACCAAATAGGGCTTCGTTTGGTGACATCTTAAGACTGGCTTGGTAGCTATTGTTGTAGGAGAACTCGGCGTACGGTAAACATTTCTCCCAATCCTTGGTGAAATCCAACGCACAGACTCTCAACATGTCCTCTAGCACTTGATTTGTCCTTTCGGTCTGCCCGTCGGTATGTGCGTGGTAAGCGGTACTAAAGGCAAGGTGACTTCCGAGTGCCTCGTGAACTTTGCTCCAGAAATGAGACGTGAATTGGGTACCGCGATCCGATATAATTCTTTTTGGTACACCATGAACGCACACAATCCTACTCATGTATAGCTCTGCTAGCTTGGCGCTATTGTAGTTGGTCTTTACGGGAATAAATCTGGCGGTCTTGGTGAGCCGATCTACTATTACCCAAATGGAATCATAACCAGTTGCAGTTTTGGGTAGTCCAACGATGAAATCCATGCCTATCTCGTCCCATTTCCATTCGGGAATCTTGAGCGGCTGCAGCAAGCCTGCCGGTCGTTGATGCTCAACTTTCACCCTTTGGCATACATCGCATACGGCTACGTATTCGGCTACATCTCTCTTCATATTGGGCCACCAGTATTCTCCCTTCAAATTCTGGTACATTTTCGTGCTTCCTGGATGTAACGAATATGCCGATTCGTGTGCTTCTTTTAAGATCAACCCCCTCAAACCACCTTGTTCAGGCACGCAGATTCTTTTCTTGTACCACAAGGTTCCCTTGTCGTCTACCGAAAATTCCTTAGCGCGTACGCGGCCATGCGCTCTTTGATTTCTGTGTTTCCTCATTTCCCTTTTGAGCCTCTTCTATTTGAGTCCTCGAAGGGGTTGGATTTCCGGTGAGTTTACTTCTCCGTGAGGAATCAGGTGCATTTGTGAGCCATTTCTTCTTGGATCTCGCGGCCATACCTTCCAATCCCATATGGTTGCATTGCGCTTTGCAGCTTAACGCATCGGCCACTACATTTGCCTTGCCGGGATGGTAATGGATTCCTAGATCGTAATCCTTGATCAATTCCAACCACCGTCTCTATCGTAGGTTAAGATCGGACTGAGTAAAGAAGTATTTCAGGCTTTTGTGATCAGTATATACATCACAATGGTTCCCGATCAGATAGTACCTCCAGATCTTCAATGCATGAACAACCGCCGCTAATTCCAAGTCGTGTGTGGGATAGTTCTCCTCGTGGGGTCGTAACTGTCGCGAGGCATATGCTACGACCTTTCCATCCTGCATTAATACGCCTCCCAGTCCTTGCCGAGACGCATCGCAGTACATCACGAAATCCTTCCGGTTGTCAGGTAGGGTTAAGATTGGGGCGGTGGTTAACTTTTCATTTAGTTGGTCAAAGGCTTCTTGACACTTCTCGTTCCATACAAATTTCTTTTCCTTCTTCAGAAGTTGAGTCATGGGTCGGGCTATTGTGGAAAACCCTTCGATGAAGCTTCGGTAATATCCGGCCAATCCCAAGAAACTCCGAACTTCTGTTACTAACTTGGGTGCCTTCCATTCCGTGACAGCTTCGACCTTGGCAGGGTCTACCACTACTCCTCCGGCTGAGACTACATGGCCAAGAAAAGCGACTTCCTTGAGCCAGAACTCGCACTTGCTAAATTTTGCATACAGCTGGTGCTCTCGTAGTTTTTCCAGTACCAGTCGTAGATGCTCCGCATGCTCCGCATCGTCCTAGGAGTATATTAGTATATTGTAAATAAATACCACTACAAATTTATCCAGATATTCCATGAATACCTTGTTCATCAGATTCATGAAATATGCCGGGGCATTGGTCAATCCAAAGGAAATTACTGTGAACTCATATAAGCCATAACGTGTAGAGAATGCCGTTTTGGGAATATCTCCGGCTCTAATCTTCCACTGATGATATCCCGACCGAAGATCAATCTTTGAGAACACTTTTGCACCCTTAAGTTGATCGAATAGGTCATCGATTCGAGGTAGTGGGTACTTGTTTTTGATAGTCAGTTCATTCAACGATCGGTAGTCCACACACATCCTCATACTCCCATCCTTCTTTTTGACGAAGAGTACTGGGGCTCCCTAGGGAGAAGAACTGGGGCGTACAAATCCTTTCTCTTGTAGTTCTCTGATTTGCTTCTTGAGTTCTTCTAACTCGTTAGCCGGCATTCGGTAAGGTCTCTTGGATATGGGGGCAGTACCAGGCATTAGGTCGATGATAAATTCTATGTCACGATCTAGGGGCATTCCGGGCAATTCCTCGGGGAATACGTCCGGGTATTCTTGCACTACTGGCATCCCGCTTAGAGGTAGCATGGTGAATACTCCCGCAGCTTGCTCGCATAGCATCGGGTTTTGGTCCATAGTTATGTTCATTGGTGATCCCCATGGGGTGGATACCATGACTTCCCTTCGACTGCAGCCTATGACTCCATTGTTCTTGGTCAACCAATCCATCCCTAGTATGATATCAATGGTTTGGGGCGATAGTACCATAAGGTTTGAAAGGAAAACCACGTCTCTAATCTGTATGGACACATTGATGCAAGCATGGGGTACGGTTATGTTTCCCCCAGGCGAGTGTACCAACATAGGTCTCTTAAGTTCTACCTGGTGTAGGTGGTGTTGTTTGCTTACTTGTGAAGATATGAATGAATGTGATGCTCCAGAATCAAATAAGACTTTAACTGGGGTAGAGTTGATAGAGAACATACCCATCAGCATGTTACGATCCTCCTACGCTTCTTCAGCACGCACATGATTCACCTGGCCACGCCGAAATCCGGTGGCAGTCTCATTGGGTTGCGGGGTCCTAAACAGACCGTGTCCCGCAGCAGGAGTGGGGCTTCCTCGGACGGCCGTTGCATTGGTGCCGGTACGCACGGGAGTGTTGCGTGGTTTGGGGCAGCTGTTGGAGTAGTGCCCGAATTCTCCACAGTTGAAGCAGTTCACATTCCTTCTTCCCGGAGCGGCTAGGGTTGGCGTCGGTGTACGGAACTGGGGTGCAGCTGGCCTATTGACGTGGTCGGGTGCGGGGGAACGACCGGTTGCCAGAATGTTTGGCTTCCATCCAGACGGGGTGGCTCCCTTGGGACGCTGAGGCGCTCCCTGAAATGGGCGGGCCATAGCAAGCCTCCTCTTGCAGTTGTTTTCTATCATCTTTTGGTCATGTTCAAGCCTTACGACCTTGTTGATGAGGATTTGGAAGCTGGTGTGGTCTTGTCGATCATTGGTCCTCTCAGCTCGTCGTTTAGTCCTTCGATAAATTTATCCATCTTTTCTTCTTCGTCCGCCTGGAGTCACTTGTGGCGTAACGGGCAAGCTGGGTAAACTTGTTTAGGTACTCTTGTACGAGGTGTTTCCTTGGCATAGCCTGCGGAACTCATTTTCTTCATCCTCATAACCTGGTGGTACAAAATTTTCACGGAAAGCCGTGAATTCTTCCCATGTCGGTTCTCCGGCATCTTCAGCCCAGTCTCCTTGTGGGTGTCCCACCGATCACTTGCGGGACCTTTCAGTGGTTAGTGGCGAAGATGACTCTATCGCTTCTCGTACTCGGACGAGGGTTAGCTTTTCTCTATCACTCTCAACCAATCTTCAGCATCCATGGGTTCCTCTGTTGTGGAGAAGGTAGGCGGCTTGCCTCTCATAAACTCTCCTAGACTTGAACTTCCGCGATTCCCCCGGTTGTTGGCAATGGCTCGGCGTTGGGTTTGTAAAGCCATGACCTCGCTAGGGTGGAGAGGTTAGGCTCGGCGGGTTCTCAATAGCTGCGGGGGCTGCGACGGTGCGTCATCCGAGGAGTATAGATGGGGTAAGAGATTGGATCGACTAAGGTCACGGTTCTAATCATTTTTAGTTATCTTCCAGTTGTTTTTAAGTGATCTTTTACACACAACAAGCATGGTGGAATAAACTCATTTAAGACATAACATGGAACTCTATATTAGTTCATAGGTGTTACATCATGGGGATACATTGGACATGTGTAGTCCCAGACAACACAATACAACGACACTAACATCGATCTAGGGCCTTCATACATAAAGGGTAGGGCATGGTCATTGTTGTCTTAATTCCATCCAAAGCAAGACCAGAGTTGATGCAGACTTCTTGTCTAGTTGTTTGGGCTGCCGCCCGATCTAGGGTGGCCACCTATGGCGGTTGCATTGGCACCGATAAGAGGAGGAATGTTGCGTGGCTTGGGGCAGTGGTTGGCAAAGTGTCCAAACTCCCCACAGTTGAAGCAAGTCACATTCTTCCTTAGACGTCGAGGAATCTCCTCAGTACCCTCAGGGGTACACATTGTGCTTGTAATGATCATCTTGCCAATACCACCTATATTCAATTTTGGTGACTTCCTCTTCTTGGGGTTAGATTGTGGCGAACTGAAATCTTGGCCGGTTGTTTGATTGGATTCTTTATCCTTTCTTCCGTACTGTATCTCTCCCTTGATCGGGGTCCTAGTGTACTTTTCCCATGTACTGTTCTTTACTCCATGTCCTTGTTCCATGAAACCGTAGCGGGGATCAAGTGTTTCCTTCCATCCAAATGGCGGGCTTGGTGTCATTGCTCCCTATGGCTTTGACAGTATACTTGCGGGAGTCATGAGGGTTTGCGATAGAGCATACCGGCGTTTCTCGTGGCACCAACCTTGTGTTTGCATCTGTTACTGTTGAAACAATTGTTGCATCTGTTGCATCATCATGGCCATTAACTGTGTCTGGTTAGCCATGTTAGTGATATGCCCTAGAGGCAACATGGAGATGTTGGATATCACGTCAATGTTTATGTATTTATGAATAAAGTGTTATTCAGTTCCATGAAATAGACATCTTGTATTGATCAATAAGTACGTGACTTATTTATGAGACTCTATATGTATGAATCTATTTCTAAATGATCCCCGATCACATGTCATATTGTTGGAACAAATATGATTCTAAGATCGGCATGTTTACGATTGATGATCACGTCTCATAGATCATGGGTATGGAGATACCAAATCAATAAACATGGACATATGTGTTGGAGAACACATTGTTGGATAGACCCACCATCGAGACACTACAGAATTAATGTGCCATTAGTTGGTCTCGGGTAGTGTTGGTACAAAGTCCTTAGACCCGAGATCACCATGGATTCCAACATGTGTAGTAGCCTACTTTGGGACTACCAAATGCTATTCCGTAATGCGGGTAGTTATATAGGTAGTTTTCGGGTTTGCTATGAAACATGGAGTGGGATGTGAGTGATCAAGATGGAATTTGCCCCTCCTTTGGAGAGATATCTCTGGCCCCTCGAGGTAATGGATTATGGAAATGCATGGCCATGCTAAGTTGATTGAGGAGTCAATCAACGACGGATAATCCAATACGGTTCGAGTGAATGGTTAAGCTATTGAAGGGATGGCACACATCTTGCCTATAGCTTAACTGGTATCGTGAGGCAAAGGGATTTGTGTACACATTACAGGTTCAGAGCCGATATTATATTCTTGTATACTATGGTGTCAATATGTGCTGCTAGGCGCCGCTATTGACAGGTCGGCTGAGTTGGACTCGAGCCGACGATCGGCTAAGTTAGACTATAGCCGAAACCGAGTATACCTGAACCTACAGGGTCGCACGCTTAAGGGGATAGAATAGATATTCGAGTTGGACTCGGATACGGCTCGATCGGATAGGGATCCGATCGGATAGAGTCCTATGGGCTTACGACGTGTGGGCGGCCAACTCTATGAGATACGGATGAGATCCGATTCAAAATAGAGTCCTGATCGGCCACGAGTCCCAGTCGGCCAACTCTATATAAAGGAGGGAGGGGTGGAGAGCTGTGATACGTCAATTGCATCGCGTGCAACAGAAGTCGCCGAGATCAATCTCCACGGAAACCCTCCCCACTTTCGAGCCAAACCCTAGCCTTGCATCGCGTGCTAGCACACGGGTGTTCGGCGTTCGTCCCCGGACGTGTGGATACCGGTAGAGGCGCTGCTACGTTGCACGCTGTTCATCGGCGTGGAGGAATCGGCTGCGGTCGAGCGCATCGGAGCGAGGCGCGAGAACACGAGCCGGACGACTCGGATCGAGCTGCGGCATCGCGAATCGGCTGATTGGCGAATCGGCTGTCCCCGAGTATCGGCTGTTGGCTTGCGAGAATCGGCTACACGTTCGGATCGGATAGCCACGATTGGCATTTCCGCCGCACACTCCAATCGGTAACGTTCTATCGGCCCTTACTTGCAAGTGTTCCTGGTTTGCGCGGTTAAAAGTTTTTGTTTTCGGCTAGCGTAGCCTCCGCGTAACCCTTCAGTGGTATCGAGCTAATCTTGCTTAGTTCGGGTTTTAGATTGGATCTGGAACATGTTTTGCACACGGGTTGATTAGATCAATCGGTTTTACGGGATTTGTTGAGGAGAGTTCATGGTAATTGCGTTCCTTGATAGTGTATCGGAACGGCGTAATGTGATTACGTCGAAGCAATATCCATAGAACTCGGTTTGAGTCGGCTTCGAGATAGCGTTCCTTGATAGTGTATCGGAACGGTATAATGTGATTATGCCGAAGCTATCTCGTAGTCCGATCTTGTTTGCTGCCTCGCGCCTACGCAAACCATCTCCCTTGATAGTGTATCGGGACGACATAATATGATTATGCCGACATGGTTTCCGTAGCGATTTCATAGATTGGATCTATGAATTTCGTATGGTGTTCGGGCGTTGCCGAAGCCCGCGAGGGCGGCTTCCCTCGACCCCCGCCCGCTAACCGGCGTGTGCGTACCCCCTTATAGGTCGTCTCGATGCTGTATCTCTGCGATAGGTAGAAAACGTTTCTACGCCTAACTTGTTTTTGCAGAGAATGCTTTGAGATGGTATGGCCCTATTGTATGTATGAGATGCATGTGATGCATGTAATATTCTTTCATATGTGCAATCCCTGTAATATTCTTTCATACGTGCAATGCTTGTAATATTCTTTCACGACCTGCGAGTCGATGTAATCTTCAATTAGAGCTTCTATAGTAGTAGCTTAGTTTGAAGATATCAAGCATTCGGCACTTGGAAGAACGGTGATGAAGATGGAGATCCTCTACACCGGCATGGAGATAGAGATCACCATGTGAAGGGGGCCATACCATTTCATGTTATTCTACTTGCTTTCATATGTGATATGTTTGTTTGATAGGATAGCATCCCTCGCAAAATTAAGTAGTAATGATGCCCTTCCAAATGTTGCACCCGTCCACCGTTATGCTCGTCAATGGTGGGTCCGCCAAAGCAGAGTGCCATTCCCTATCATAACACGAGGGGGTATATGTCGACATATACATGCAGGAGCATTTGGTTTACTTAACAAGGCTATCAAAACAGTTTTGGGCCTTGGGGCATAGGTTGGGGCCGGGGCATCGAGATGCCACACCAACAACAAGAGTCACATAGAGATGTGATTAGCAAGGAGTTGCTTACCGATGTTACTAATTTTCTAGCGGTGATGCCAAAGCTCACTAGAAAATTAACTAACATGTGGATCTTGACCCAATACGTAACCTAGAGGGAAGGTGGAAAATACGTAATGGGAGTCTTATGTTAAATTGTTTAACAAAAGACATAGCATAAACATTGTGCTAAACTTTGATTTTTCTTTGTAGAATAAATGGCGGCTAATACTACACCCAGTTCTTTTAATTTGCGATCTATTCTCGAAAAGAAAAAATTAAATGGAACAAACTTTATGGATTGGTATCGCAATTTGAGAATTGTTCTCAAGCAAGAGCGTAAGGAGTACGTTCTTGAAGTACCCTATCCCGAGGATTTGCCAAATAATGCCACGCAACTGCACGGAGGGCTTATGAGAAGCACACTAATGATGCCGTAGATATAAGTTGTCTCATGCTTGCTACAATGTCCCCGAGCTTCGAAGCAACATGAGAGCAGCGATGCTCACACATTCGGGGACTGCGTGACATGTTTGAGAACCAAGCACGGGCCGAGAGGTTCAACACCTCAAAGTCCTTGTTTGTGTGCAAGCTTGTTGAGGGAATCCCGTCACCCACATGTGATAAAAATGATTGGCTACATTGAGAGTCCGGAAAACATGGTTTTCCCCTTAGCCAAGAGTTGGCTACCGATGTGATTCTCCGTCGCTCCCTCCGAGCTTCGAGCCATTCATATTAAATTATCACATGAACAATATGGATAGAACATTGGCTGAATTGCATGGGATGCTAAAGACAGTGAGGAGAGTATCCGAAAAACGATCATCATGTGATGATGATGCGAAGGCTAAGCGCAAACCACTGTCAAGAAACTTTGCACCAAGAGGAAGTTAACTCCCGATGAGATCGCGAGTGCCTCCAATGCAAAGAAGGGCAAGAAGGGGTCGGCGGCATCAGATGCCGTTTGCTTCTATTGCAAGGAGACAGGCCACTGGAAGAGGAACTGCAAGAAGTACATGGAGGATCTCAAAAAGAAGCAAAGTACGACTTCGCTCGTGTATTAATGTTATAGACATTAATCTTGCTACTTCACCTACCGACTCTTGGGTATTTGATACCGGATCGTAGCTCATATTTGCAAATCGTTGGGGAATGAGAAGAAGTAGAGGCTTGAGAAGGGGCGAGGTGAACCTGCGCGTCGGCAATGGAGCAAGCGTTGCTACAGTTGCTGTCGGCATAGTACCACTTCATCTACCTTCGGATTAGTTTTGGAATTGAATAATTGTTATTGTATTCCAACACTATGTCAAAACGTTATTTCCGCTTCATGTTTGCAAGCGGAAGGATATGATTTTAGATCAATGAACAATGGTTGTTCAATATATCTCGAGAGATATGTTCTATTTTCATGCTCCATTGGTGAATGGATTATACATTTTGAATCTTGAAGCGTCTCCCATCTATAACATTAATACGTAAAGGCAACTCTCTAATGATATAAACCCCACGTTTATCCGGCATTGTCGCTTAGGCCATATAAATAAGAAACGCATGGAGAAGCTCCATAAGGATGGATTGCTTCACTCTTTTGATTTTGAATCATTTGAGACATGTGAGTCTTGTTTACTTGGTAAGATGACAAAGGCACCTTTCACGGGACACAAAAAAGAGCAAGTGACATGTTGGCACTCATACATACCGATGTATGTGGAGCAATGAGCTCAACAGCCAGAGGTGGTTATCGTACTTCATTATCTTTACGATGACTTTAGTAGATATGGTTATATCTACTTAATGAGGCATAAGTCCGAATCCTTTGAAAAGTTCAAAGAATTCCAGAATGAAGTACAGAATCATTTAGGGAAAACAATCAAGTTTCTACGATCGATCGTGGAGGAGAATACTTGAGCCAAGAGTTTGGTAATCATCGAAAGATTGTGGAATTGTTCCACGATTGACTCCGCCAGAACTCCACAATGGAATGGGGTGTCCGAACGGAGAAATCGCACCTTGTTGGACATGGTGCGGTCGATGATGAGCCAAAGTGATCTTCCGTTATCCTTCGGGGATATGCTCTTGAAACATTGCGCTCACACTAAATAGAGTTCCATCTAAGTCGGTTGAAAAGACACCGTATGAGACATGGACAGGGCAACCCCTAGTTTGTCTTTTCTCAAAATTTGGGGATGTGAAGCTTATGTAAAACGTTTACGTCGACAAGCTCACACCCAAATCGACAAGTGCTTCTTTGTGGGATATCCTAAGGAAACCAAGGGATATTACTTTTATAATCGGGAACAAGGCAAAGTGTTTGTCGCCCGACACGGTGTCTTCTTGGAGAAAGAGTTTCTTTCAAGAAGGGTTAGTGGGAGCAGGGTGCATCTTGAAGAAGTTCAAGAAACACCGAGAAAATGTTTCGCGACACGAGAACCACAACGGGAGGAGCAAAGTGTTGCGCCACCGTTGTAGATAAACCAGCCCACGGAGGTCCGAAAGATCACGTCATGCACCGACAGTACAAGTGCGGAACAACGTGATATATTGTTGTTAGACAACGATGAACCTAAGACCTATGAGGAAGCGATGGTGGGACCCGATTCCAACAAGTGGCTTGGAGCCATGAAATTCGAAATAGAATCCATGTACGACAATCAAGTTTGGAACTTGGTTGATCCACTGATGGTGTCAAAACCATTGAGTGTAAATGGGTTTTTAAGAAAAGGCCGATATGGATGGAAATGTTCACATCTATAAGGCACGACGGTGGCGAAAGGTTTTAAACAGATTCAAGGAGTTGATTATGATGAAACCTTCTCGCCCGTCGCAATGCTTAAATCTATTCGGATTATCCTAGCGATTGCTGCATATTTCGATTATGAGATATGGCGAGATGGATGTCAAAACGGCTTTCCTAAATGGAAACCTAAGCGAGGATGTATACATGATACAACCTCGGATTTTGTCGATCCAGAATCCCTGGAAAGATATGCAAGCTACAAAAATCCATTTATGGATTGAAGCAAGCATCTCGGAGTTGGAATATTCGTTTTGATGAAGTAATCAAAGGGTTTGTATTTCTAATCTTATATGTGGATGACATATTGTTGATTGGAAATGATATCCTTATGCTAGAATCCGTCAAGTCTTCATTGGCTTTTCCATGAAAGACTTAGGGAGGAACATACATATTGGGCATTCGGATCTATAGAGATAGATCCAAGAGGCTAATTGGATTAAGCCAAAGTACATACATTGACAAGATGTTGAAAAGGTTCAACATGCATGATTCCAAGAAAGGTTTCTTGCCCATGTCACATGGCATTAATCTTAGCAAGAATCGGTGTCCTCGGACACAAGATGAGCGGAATAAGATGGGTATGGTTCCATATGCTTCGGCAATTGGATCCATCATGTATGCCATGCTTTGTACACGCCCGGATGTCTCGTACGCTTTGAGTGCTACGAGCAGATACCGTCGAGATCCAGGTGAAGGTCACTGGATGCCGTAAAGAATATCCTTAAGTACTTGAGAAGAACTAAGGATATGTTCTTAGTCTATAGAGATGAAGAAGAGCTCGTTGTAAGTGGTTACACCGATGCTAGCTTCCAAACAGACAAGGATGATTATAGATCGCAATCTGGGTTCGTGTTTTGCACGAACGGAGGCGCGATCAGTGGAAGAGTTCCAAGCGGGATACGTTGCGATCCTACAACGGAGGCCGAGTACATTGCTGCTTCGGAAGCCGCAAAGGAGGCTGTTTGGATCAAGAAATTCATTTCGAGCTTGGTGTGATGACTAGTACGACTGGTCCAATGTCTCTCTATTGTGATAATAGTGGAGCCATTGCACAAGCCAAGGAGCCGAGGTCACATCGGAAGTCCAAACACATACTTCGGCGATATCATCTCATCCGCGAGATAGTGGACGAGAGGTGATGTCAAGATATGCAAAGTGCACACGGATCTCAACATAGCCGATCCGCTAACAAAACCTCTCCCTCCCGAAGCATGAGGCGCACACAAGAACAATGGGTATTAGATACTTACATGATTGACTCTAGTGCAAGTGGGAGATTGTTAGTGATATGTCCTAGAGGCAACATGGAGATGTTGGATATCACGTCAATGTTTATGTATTTATGAATAAAGTGTTATTCAGTTCCATGAAATAGACATCTTATATTGATCAATAAGTACGTGACTTATTTATGAGACTCTATATATATGAATCTATTTCTAAATGATCCCCGATCATATGTCATATTGTTGGAACAAATATGATTCTAAGATCGGCATGTTTCTCGATTGATGATCATGTCTCATAGATCATGGGTATGGAGATACCAAATCAATAAACATGGACATATGTGTTGGAGAACACATTGTTGGATAGACCCACCATGAGACACTACAGAATTAATGTGCCATTAGTTGGTCTCGGGTAGTGTTGGTACAAAGTCCTTAGACCTGAGATCACCATAGATTCCAACATGTGTAGTAGCCTACTTTGGGACTACCAAACGCTATTCCGTAATGGGTAGTTATAAAGGTAGTTTTCGGGTTTGCTATGAAACATGGAGTGGGATGTGAGTGATCAAGATGGAATTTGCCTCTCCTTTGGAGAGATATCTCGGCCCCTCGAGGTAATGGATTATGGAAATGCATGGCCATTCTAAGTTGATTGAGGAGTCAATCAACGATGATAATCCAATACGGTTCGAGTGAATGGTTAAGCTATTGAAGGGATGGCACACATCTTGCCTATAGCTTAAGCGGTATCGTGAGGCAAAGGGATTTATGTACACATTACAGGTTCAGAGCCGATATTATATTTTCTTGTATACTATGGTGTCGGTATGTGCTACTAGGCGCCGCTATTGACAGTCGGCTGAGTTGGACTCGAGCCGACGATCGGCTAAGTTAGACTATAGCTGAAACCGAGTATACCGAACCTACAGGGTCGCACGCTTAAGGGGATAGAATAGATATTCGAGTTGGACTCGGATACGGCTCGATCGGATAGGGATCCGATCGGATAGAGTCCTATGGGCTTATGACGTGTGGGCGGCCAACTCTATGAGATACGGATGAGATCCGATTCAAAATATAGTCCCGATCGGCCACTAGTCCCCGTCGGCCAACTCTATATAAAGGAGGGAGGGGTGGAGAGATGTGATACGTCAATTGCATCGCGTGCAACGAAGTCGCCAAGATCAATCTCCACGGAAACCCTCCCCACTTTCGAACCAAACCCTAGTCTTGCATCGCGTGCTAGCACACGGGTGTTCGGTGTTGTCCCCGGACGTGTGGATACCGGTAGAGGCGTGCTACGTTGCACGCTGTTCATCGGTGTGGAGGAATCGGCTGCGGTCGAGCGCATCGGAGCGAGGCGCGAGAACACGGTCGGACGACTCGGATCGGCTGCGGCATCGTGAATCGGCTGATTGGCGAATCTGTCCCCGGGTATCGGCGTCGGCTTGCGAGAATCGGCTACACTTGTTCCGGATCGGATAGCCCCGATTAGTTTGCTTTCCCGCGCACACTCCAATCGGTAACGATCTATCGACCCTTACTTGTAAGAATTCCTGGTTTGCGCGATTAAAAGTTTTTGTTTTCGGCTAGCGTAGCCTCCGCGTAACCCTTCAAGCCACTACCTGGGCTAAGGTCGGGTTTACAGGGAAAGGAGGTGGAGTGTCCACAGGGTCGCTCTGGGTTAATCCATGAGACTGCTGGGATCTTGCTTTGCTGCCCTTGGCTCTTCCCATCTATTGTCAGAGAGAAAGAAATCAGAACAAAGGTTAAGCTCTGGTTCGGACCTTATTCCTGTGTACTCCTATTGCTTTAGCGGGTGGAACAAACAATCTTTCAAGCTTTAGCAGGGTCATAGCCCTATATCTATTTTTGAAGATGTTTAGGGCTTAGAGAAAGGTAATTGGTAAAATCAAATGTTTGTAGGGAAATTGGGGTGAGAGAGAAAATATGTTTGCCTTGTGAAAATAGTTTGTATTTCCAAAATAATCCTATGTAGGGATATTTCCCTTTGACCGGTTATAAAGGGGTGGGGCGCCAGTTGGTCTTATCCTACGGTCGCACTTGCTCGATACCAGCCCTGTGGACCCCGTTTTGGAACGGGAATCTTTCGTGTTCTTAGTACCATTTCCCTGGATCGAGTAGTTGGTACCCACGAAATACAGTACTGAATAACCAGGTGCACATGCACGAATAGTCTTACAACGAAATTATTACAACGATAGGCCCGAAGGCAATGTTCACCACATAGGACCTCATGGTTCGGATACAACACAAAAGCTGAACTTAGATAAGGCAGCGGAATAAAGGCAGCGGCATATCGGTTGCCACAGGCAACGACCGGGGACTAAGACCTAGTAAGCGCCCCTAGCTTCTTCGCCTTCCTGGTAGTAGGCGTAAGGATCCTCCGTTTCTTCATTCCCATCATCTGAAGGTTTGTGCGTATAGCAAGGGTGAGTACCAACCGTACTCAGCAAGCCAACACGGAAGTGATGCATATGATAGGGTAATTCAAGGAATGGCTGGAGCTCTTTTGCGTAAAGCCAATTTTTATAAATCTTTTCACAAGCCTAACAACTAGCCAAGTCAAGTTTTAGTTCCATAGTTCATTAATTCGGCGACGGTTCTGTCTACCATCCATCGTGATTCCAAGGATGGCTTCCCGCCTCCGATTCGTTATGGTTTTCTAGGGAGTCCACCCCTTCTCGCATCTTGAGAAGTTGATCCACCAGCGAATAAAATCATCATGCAAACCCATCCCAGCATTTTTAAGTTTAAAGTCTAGCCAAGCGAAAGTCTTGTCACGATGCTCAATATCCGCGAGCACGGCTATTCGAATAGATTGATTCATTCACACTGCAGTGGATGTACACTTTACCCGTACTCCGTGACAGCCCAACAAATGAGCCTACGTCCCAACACAAGAGACGGTCACGGCAAAGCCTTTCGATAACCTCTTTGGCAGTACCCGCTCCATGAACTTAAGCCCTCATGCACTCTAGCCGTCATTTTCTAGCAGTGAGAGGAGTTCTGGCGTACCCGGGGTAAGGGAAGACTTCCTTAATCTTTAAGTTCAATTAATATCGATTTACTTTCAACATCCACAACATGGGCCGCAGCCTCATCTTCATCACACAAACCACATCATAAAGAACCATCTATGCAAGGATACTGCCTCCGCTCGGCTATCTAATCAGCTAGGTCTGTACCCATTCGAGAAGTACGGTTGTACTCGGCTCGTTTCCCGGCTATCTCATGGCTTGGTCCTTAATTGACCAGGGTCGGCACTTGCCTTTTCCGGAATCCACCCAAATCATCCGACCGCTCCAGTCTAAAACATTTGTTTAGTACTTTCAATTTTCATCAAACTCATTTCATTATTCTCATGGCCTTGTGGCGCTCATGTCTCCACAGGCCGCATCTCAACTACCTTCCCTAAGGTAGTTGCCCAAGCACAAAGCTTTTTATAAAGACATGAGTATGCATGATTCTAAGTTTAGCAGGGCTAAGCAGTTTGCCGAAGTTATTCTCCGGTTGTTTGTATCTCTTCGAGAGTTATAAGGAGTAATTCTAAAGGTAATCAACAGCAAGGTATGGCATAACAAGTATAGGTAATTATGTATAGCATGCATGTTTAGAGTTTAAAATAACATCATTTCACAATTGGGATCAATATGTTCAAAGAGTGTGATGACTTGCCTTGCTCGCACGCTTGTGGTGTGGTGTCTTCAACGGGGTCGATGCCGGTCTCTTCAGGTGCTACCCGTACGTGCGAAAGATCAACCGAATCCGATTAGAATCCAATATAACACCAAAAGGTCGAAAAGATTCGTAGCCACGAAAACGATTCCAAGCGCTTAGCCTAAATTCCTACTTGAGTTTGTACTAGGATTGACAGGGAAACTCCAAGTTTTGAGATCGGGTCGATGACTTAGGGTTTTCGCAAAGCGACGATCGCGATTCGCTCGAGAAATAGATTTGAAAATATCCACGGAGGGATTGGTGCTCCAGGTTTTAAAGATTTGAGCACAAAAGAGCAGCACCTTTAAATGGCGAGAAAGGATTAAACGAAACCCGGACTTGAAAACGGCGCGAAACGATATTTCGGAAAAGTTGCATTTTGATTTTCAAATTTTTCACCGAGAAATCATGCAAGAAAATAATTTATTTTTGCCTAAAATTTTACTCAAGTCTTCCCAAAATATTTTTCCAAATTTTCTAAAATTTTTCCAAATTTTTCCCCTATTTTTTTTTTTTCTCTTTTTCTTTTTCTTTTTTTTCTCGCGCCACTTGTTCATTGCCCGCAACGTGTTCGACCGAGGCTCACGCAAAAGCAGAGGCTATGGCCGGCGCGAGCGCACGGTGGAAAAAGGGGCGGCCGCGGGCTTACCGGCGACGGCGGCTCACGGCGGCTAGGGCGGCGGGAGCTCGGGCGTCGAGGGCGCGCGCGGCGGCGGCGGCGGCTCGCGTTCTTCGCGGCGGCAGACGGCGCTCGGTGGTTCCTGACCTCAACACACTGCTAAGGGTACTGCAGTTGATGACACTTTCTCGACACGACTAAGCGTTGCCCGGACAAAAGGGTGGAAGAGAGAAGTTGCTAAAGATAAGACCTTAACCTACTTATCTACGATCGATATGGGTAGACTTTTACTCTTCAAGTTGATTAAGCAAACAACCTAGTATAGTCACATCCCCACCACCGATGTGAGCCATACACCTACACACAGCAAACAACACACGGCCTAGGAACTATCGATGCTACTCTTCCGAGAAAGATTGGGTTATAGGTGAGCTCAGGAAAAACTTCGCTTGATCCTCAAGAAGCGCCGACTCGGGCGCTTGGCTTGATCGACTTGCTTGAAGCTTGGAGCTTGACTTGACTCCCACGGGTTGACGAGCGGCGAGTTTGTCCTCCGGGTTTAACGGCTAACGAGGCGGAGGGGAAAAGGAGAGAAATTTTACAAATCACTTTGTAGAGACTCCAAAGGGATAGAAGAGATATTTTCGCGAATAAGGTTTTCGCAAACTTGTCCTTAGGGTTGTACCATTTGGCTCAACCTACAGTCAAGATGGCTCTGATACCAACTTGTCACGTCCGGAAATTTATCCCAAATTTCCGGACTATTTTATGCATTAAATCCCTGTCCAGGAATCAACCAGGGTACATAAAATGACAAATTAATACACAGGTCCAAACGTAAAAAAACAAAGCGTAAAATAAAAATACTTACAAAGAGGCACTTAGTGCTCACACCCAAAACTCGGCGGAAAAGAAAGACGACACTAGCGGGGCTTCGGCTCCACTCCGCGAGCAAACTCAAGCGGGGTCCGAGCCTTGCTCTTCTAACTCCATCTTCACATCGAAGCACTACACTTCGAAAGGGGGAAAAATCGCAAGGCGAGTACAACCACCATACTCAACAAGCCACACCAGAAATGCGGACGTGCAAGGGGAGACAAGAGTGGCTTGGGGATATTTTGCATAAATGCGGTTTACAAACATTTAATGTTTAAAAACAGTAAAACAGTTGAGTAATTAAGGCAATATTAATCTTCCACTGAACAACGTTATCCCCACGTTGAACAGGCCCAACCATTCCACCTGAACTAAACCAATTCCATTAAATCAAATTATTCAGTAGTGGGACTAATCATAGTGAATCTGGTCAATCGCCCATAACCGTGGGCACGGCTATTCGAATAGTTTTACTCTGATCAGAGATGCGCAACTTTACCCACAAGACACGATTCCACACATGTTACCATGCCTCGAAGTACCACCATGATACTGCAAAGAGGGAAATCGTGACAAGACCTTTCGCATAACTCCCTCTAACCAAGCGATACCACACCAAGGTTTCGCCCCCACTCCCCGCAGGGCAGCGGGCAGCCCCCTCTCGTGCCACGGTGAATCCGGCAGCCGATCAACCCGTAAAACCGGGGCCGACCCAACTCCATCACGCCCACCCTCACTAGGGTACGTCGGCCAGAGGAAAACTATACTACGGATCCAGCCGTTGCCCATTCTGGCTTGTGGTTTGCACGGTATGTCTTCCAGGGTTTCCCATGAACCGGTCCTTAATTGCTATGGGTGCGACCATCAAAACCATGCACCCACAGCCCACCATTAAGTCACAGTATAGTTGAGATAATTATGACCAATAAGACATGGTCAGGTGTATCGAGCTTGCAGCTCATCCGAGATTAGAATAAATAGTGTAATTATCCCATTTAGTGAGCTAGTGGTAATTAAGCATGGCTAAGCATATAATTCTAGCTAGAATCAACATCAGTGACTAAAGCTAGTCAAATTAACACCCATGGTTAACAAAGGACAGATAACAAGTAAATAAGGCACAATTAAGCAGATAGGTATTCCATCATTCCATGTAATTAGCAAAGCAATGCAATTTTATTTGCAAACATAAAACATTTATAAAAAGATCAAAATGCTTCAAGGGAAGTGTGAGTTGCCTTGCGTCTTCAAGCAAACCTCTGGGCTCTTTCCCTCGCGAGCGCAAACTCCGGAAACGGCGGAATCTACACGTTGGCACGCAAAACAAGGGAAAAACCTAATAAAAACCAAATAACAGTACATAAAAAGTAAACATACATGTAGAGCTTAATTTTAGATGAATTTTGCAATTTGAATGGCCCAATTTGGAGTTCGTATGAATTAGATATGAATTTTAGAAGTTTTGGACCATTTAAATGAATTCTGAAAATTAAGATGATTTATTACGCAATTTTTAATTAATTTTGAGCTGGAAAAGGATGTTTAAGACATCAGCTCCGATCGGTTCACAGGTTCACAAAGATTTGGGTGGCTAGGATTGAACTAGGAACAAAGGATGAGTGGCTCAAATTAAACCGAATTAATCTATGAAGATGAACGGCTTGGATTAAGCTGACCAAGATTTAACGGGTTTAGGGCTGGGATGGATACACATCAAAAGATACATGGCACAAAGGAGCTCACACGGCACTGAGGTGGCGGCCACGAAAGCAGCCACACAGGCACGACGGTCGGTGGCTCAGAATGGGTAGCGGCGACGGCGAAGTGCGACGCGGCAACGACGGACCACGACACTCTGACGGAAACGGAGTTCACTAATGGAGAGAGGACGGTGAGGCGACTCTTACCACTACTTACCCAACAACGAGCAGCGGTGGGAGACGGCCGGCGACGAGATGAAAGCGGCGGCCGAGCTCGGGTTGACGGCGACAACGACTTTCCGGTGGCTTTCGATGGAGGAGAGGTGGAGGACGGGCTTCGGCTTGCTGCTATGATGCCGACGGTGAAGGCGGCAACGATTAACGCGACGAGGAACGGCGACGAGGCACGACCGAAGTGCGAACGGAGGCGGCGACGCACGGGTCCACGGCGACGGGGGCCTTCCGGTGGTGTTTGGCGCAAGGGAGATGGATGCCGGGCTTCCTTGAGTCCTTGCGGTGCCGAGGGAGGCGACGGCGATGTCCGGGGACGGCCGAGACGGCGGCTAGGGGCGGCTGAAAAGATGGCCGGCGAAGGATAGAGATTGATCTCGAGGGAGGTGGCTAGAGCACGGGAAAAACTCGGGAAACATGAGGAAACCGAGGAGGAGATCATGGGGGTTCTTTTTATAGGCTTTGGAGGGAGAGTCCCACACCGGGAAGAGAGGAATTGGCGCCGGATTTTTAGGTTTATCCCGAGTTCGTCGGGATTAGAACGGGACCGAAATTCGCGCGATTTAGCATGGGATTGAGGGGGGTTTCATGGGGGAAATGTAGAGGAGATCGAGAGGAATCCGTTCCCGCAACTAATTTTTGATTTCGGCAAAGGATTAGGCCGGATTTGGTGGAGGAAACAAAGCCACGGTTTTCGGGCACTGTTCGGCACTGTAGCACTTGCTGGAGGTTGAAGATGTTAGTGTAGCAGGGAGGTAAAACAGACTTTTCGGTCGAAACATCCTTTAATTCTTATAAATACTTCCAATGCCCAAATAATTCCAAGAAAAATTATGAAAATATATGAACACCCAAAGTATTTAATAAAAATATCTCCAGCTCATTTAAAGTTTAATTTATTTATTTAAATAATTATTGAATTGTTCTTTGTTTTATTAAAATTATTTCTCGAGCTCCAAAATTTCACGAAAAATTTCAGAGAGTATTTTAGGGCATAGAGAATATTTCAAAAATATTTCTAGCCATGATTTTTAAAGGAAAATTTAATTTTCTTAATAGTTTCACTTGATTTACTTTGTTTTTTTATTCAATTTCTAGAAAATAATTTATTAAATGATTTTTATTCCCGAACGAAATTCGGGCTGTGACAATCATCAAATCAGCTTGAAGGAATCCGACCGCTGAAAACATCATTCATCACCCCGTTCGAGCTTATTGCTACATCACAATGCCCTTCGGCTGAAGAACGCCGGGGCCACATACCAACGCATGATCCAAAGATGTTTTTAGACGCAGATCGGGAAGAACGTGGAAGCTTACGTCGATGATGTCGTCATCAAGACCAAGCAGAAGGAAGACCTGATTGCCTACTTAAAAGAAACCTTTGCAAACATTTGGGCCTTCAGAATGAAGTTGAACCCGGAGAAGTGCACGTTCGGTGCACGCTTCATGGTGTAACATCGCGGCATTGAAGCTAACCCAGAGAAGATCAACGCCATCCTGAATATGAAGCCCCCGAGTAACCAAAAAGATGTCCAGAAGCTCACTGGCTGCATGGCGGCGCTAAGCCTATTTATCTCCCGACTCGGCGAACGTGGCATGCCTTTCTTCAGGTTACTGAAGAAAAACGACGACTTCCAGTGGACTACGGAATCTCACAAGGCCTTTGAAGATTTTAAGGAATTTCTCACGACGTCGCCCGTCCTAGCCTCACCTCAGCCACAGGAGCCCCTGCTACTGTATGTCTCAGCCACTCACCAAGCGGTCAGTACGGTTCTCGTGGTCAAGCGCGAAGAAGAAGGATGAGTCCAAAAGATTCAGAGGCCAATCTACTTTGTTAGCGAAGTGCTGGCAGGAGCCAAAGTTCGCTACCCTCAGGTACAAAAATTGCTATATGGTGTTCTGACAACCGCGAGGAAATTGGCGCACTATTTTCAGGGTCACTCGGTCACCGTCGTCACTTCCTTTCCACTCGGCGATGTCATCCACAACCGGGAGGCGACTGGGCGCATCGCGAAGTGGGCCCTAGAACTGATGCCGCTGGACTTAACTTTCAAAGCCAGGATGTCTGTGAAGTCACAAGCCCTGGCGGATTTCTTGGCCGAGTGGACCGAACAGCAAGAAGATGTACCTCGAGTAGACCTACAATACTGGACCATGCACTTTGACGGATCCAAGAGGATCACTGGCTTGGGAGCAGGAGTCGTGCTAATCTCCCGACTGGGGAAAGGCTAAGATATGTTCTTCACCTCCACTTCTCCGCCTCACACAACGTCGCCGAGTACGAAGCCCTGCTCCATGGACTGCGACTTGCCGTCCCACTCGGGATACGACGGCTGGTCGTGAAAGGAGACTCTCAACTGGTTGTCAACCAAGTCATGAAAGATTGGTCCTGCCTAAATGACACCATGGAGGCCTATCGGCAAGAAGTTCGCAAACTTGAAGACAGGTTTGACGGACTAGAGCTATCCCATGTCCTGAGACATAACAACGAAGCAGCTGACGAGTTGGCGCAGTTTGGGTACAAGCGAGAAGCCGCTCCAATAGACGTTTTCGTAGAGCATCTCTATGAGCCGACTGTTGCAGCAAAAACCAACTCCCAACGAGCAAGCTGCAGACCAGGTCGCCATGATTGACGCCGACTGGAGGACACCGCTCATCAAATTTTTAATTCAGCAAGAGCTGCCGGAAGACCGAGATGAGGCGGAACGCTTCCGACGCCGTTGTCAAGCATATGTCATTGTGGATTCTGATTTATACAAGAGAAGCCCTTCTGGAGTCTTAATGAGATGCATCACGCCTAAGGAAGGACGGCAGCTACTCCAAGATATCCACTCGGGTATAGGCGGAAGCCACGCGGCAGCGTGCACCTTGGTGGGCAAAGCCTACAGACAAGGTGTCTTCTGGCTTACGGCGGTCTCCGACGCCGACAAAGTGGTGCGAACTTGTGAAGGCTGCCAATTCTTCGCTCGGCAGAGTCATGTCCCAGCCCAAGAACTACAAATGATTCCATTATCCTGGCCATTTGCGGTATGGGGCTTAGACATGGTCGGTCCTTTCAAGAAGGCTCCAGGAGGATTCACACATCTGTTTGTCGCAATCGAAAAGTTCTCCAAGTGGATCGAGGCTAAGCCGGTTGCTACGATCACCGCTGACAAGGCACGAGACTTCATCCTCAATATCGTGCACCGGTTTGGCATCCCAAATAGAATCATAACCGACAACGGGACTCAATTCACTGGAGGCATTTTCAAGGAATTTTGTGAAGACTTCGACATCAAAATTTGCTACGCATCAGTCACGCATCCCAAGAGTAACGGACAAGTTGAGCGCGCTAATGGCATGGTACTTCAAGGCATCAAGGCCCGAGTGTTTGACCGGCTAAATCCTTATGCCGGCAAATGGGTTCAAGAGCTCCCCTCGGTTCTATGGTCACTACGGACTACGCCCAGTCGGGCTACCGGCCAAACTCCTTTCTTTTTGGTCTATGGCGCAGAAGCCATGTTGCCGAACGAAATGGAGTACGAATCTCTCCGAGTCCACAGCTTTAACGACGAACGCTATGATCAAGACCGAGTGGATGACCTCACCCGACTGGAGGAGGCCCGTGAGGCAGCCCTGATCCAGTCGGCAAGATACCTTCAAGGACTCAGACGATACCACAGACGCAATGTTCGAGCACGAGTTTTTATTGTCGGCGATTTAGTTCTATGCAAAATTCAAACCACCAAGGACCATCACAAATTATCTCCATTATGGGAAGGACCGTATATAATTGCTGAGGTGACTCGGCCAGGAGCATATCGACTAAAGCGTGAAGACGGTTCCATGGTGGAGAACTCCTGGAACATCGAACATCTTCAACGATACTATGCTTAAATTACCTTAAGTTTCATGTTATTCTTGACTGCCAACCTCAAGCAAGATAAC
Organism: Oryza australiensis; assembly: GCA_019925245.2. Classification (NCBI taxonomy): domain Eukaryota; kingdom Viridiplantae; phylum Streptophyta; class Magnoliopsida; order Poales; family Poaceae; genus Oryza; species Oryza australiensis. Next base: position 39,824 of record JAIFGZ020000437.1, read on the forward strand.
TTCTTGAGTTAGCAGTCGGGGGCTGTACATATGATAATAAAGCATGGTTTTCTTCGGCAACCTGTGCATATTTGGTTTATCATTTTTTAATGTTCCTTGATTCCAGTTCAATGCATAAGGACTGAGAATTTTTGATGACCTAATCAAGCTTAGGCTTGGTGACAGCCGGACGAAAATTACTTAAGAAATTTTACATAAAAACTCGGATCAAGGCATTAACATAAATAAGCTGAATATTTACAAGTCTACATCAGAAAGTTGCATACAAATGTTCATAAAGCAATCAAGATCGAAAGTGGTTCACTACATCGACGGCTACTTTCTTGGTGGACTTCTGCGCTTCGCTAATCAATTCCAGGGCCTGCTCATCTGAAGTACCATCAGTGAAGCCCTCCCCGATTGAATCAACATCTACCCGGGGGTAGAGCAACTTGGTCTGTGCAAGGGCGAAGCCCGCCCCCATGATGGCTACCTCAGAAATGTTGGCCAGGTACTGATCAGGGGCCCTTCGAAGCTTGTCAAAGACCTCAACGGTGTCCAACGAGCTGGTCCCGAGCCCATTATGGAACAGTGACAATAGGATCGGCGTCGCCGCGTTAGCAACATCGTCCCTGACGCTTTCGGATTTTTTGACCCTCTCAACGAAAACATCATATTGAGCTCGGGTCTTGATCTTGTAAGCTGTCAAAGACATACGATCACACCAACATTCAAAGATGAAGCAACACAAAGAACGTTGTTTTGAAAGAGCTCACCTTCAAACTCACTCTCCAGCTCGGCTCTGCTGGCGTCAGCCTTATCCAGCCGGGCTTGGAGCGACTGGACCTCCGACGAGTTCTATGCGACAAGAAAAGTTGTCAACGACCAAGACCAAAACAGACTGCTATTAGAAGCACAAAAAGACTAAGGAGATCGAGCTTACTCCTGACTGAACCCCGGAGGTCGAGGTTCTCCTCTCGGAGCGTGGCTATCTCTCTCCTCAGAGCCGCTTCCCTCGATGCAGCTTCTTCTCGAGTGGTCTTTAGCTCTTGCTGGATGTTCTCCAGGGAGTTCAAGTGCGGGACCAACTTCTCGAGTGCGTCGGATTTGGCCATCGACCGGCAGTACACCCTCTACGCACAAATTCGAAGATTGGTGGGTGAAAAACGGTTGCAAAGCTACAATAGAAAAGGAGCGAGGACTTACGTTTAGCGTAGAGTCGCTTCGTTGGTGTCTACAAGCATATCTCTTTCTTCATTCTCCATTTGCTTATTCAGGATGATGCCTTGTCTCTGGCCTTCGGAATCGCGCCACTCAATCTTGATTGGAGGGACCCAGGTTTCAGACGACTGCAACCTGGGGATCTCCTCCACTTTGGCTGATTGATTCGGAAGGAGTAAATGAAGATACGGGGAAGTAAACGAGAGATTGAAAAGTGAAAGATTGATTCAAGGCTTACCGGCTTTGTGGCGAATCCTTACCGGCACTTCATTGCTTTTCTCTTCTTGGCTCTTGCCCGACTGGTCCTCAGTCGGGGCCCTTTGAGTGGCAGCCGGGGGCTCTTCTGCGACCGATTGGTTTCCAGTCGGGGTATCCCGGTTGGTGGTCGGGGGCTCTTTCCTGGTTTCGGTTCTGCAGGCTTAGACGCCTCAGCTGCTGCGGTTGGTGTTGAGCCCTCACTCTGCCCATTGGGGTCAATGTTTTGAGGCCTCCTGCAAAGAGAAAGACGGGAGCAATCAGGATGAAGACGAAGAAATTTTCAACAAAGAGCACAATTTCAGTCGTGAGGTGTACCTGGTTGATCGGCGAATCTTGGGCGCCGTTTTCGGTGACGGCCTTGGAGGGGTCGCTTTAGCTTGAGGAGCTGGGACATCGTCGTCCGAGTCATCAATCACCAGCCTCCTCTTACTCACCCGGTTGCTGATGTCTTCACTCGGGGCAGCCCTCTTGCCAATCGGATCGCTCTAGATCTTTACGCCGCCGGCTAGTTTTTTGCCAGGCCGAGCCGGCACGTCGTCATGATGAATTTTATATGGCTTCGAGATAATGGAGGCGTTTTCCTACAAGAAAGATTCTTTGAACACTAAGAAGTGCTACATCAAGATTGAAAGGCAATAAAAGAGTCAAGTCAACTCACCGGAGGAGGGGGGGCGATATAGGCTGTACGGAAGGACTGGCAGCATGAGGCTGCACTCGACTGCAATCCCAGTCGAGAATATTTTATACATGCGGATCTTCAAAGTCTCGAAGCTAAGGGAGTCGCGGTCCTCCCGATTGGGGTCCCTCTCGCCCTTATACTCGAACGCGGGTTTGGACCTCTCCTTGATCGGGGCAAGTCGGTTCCTGATGAAATGCTGAGTGATCTGCTCACCACGAAGGCCTTTCTGCTTCATCTCCGAAATCTTCGCCAAAAGCTTGTTGGCTTCGTCCCAGTCTTGGGCTACTGGTACGGTGCTCTAGTTGGATCTTGGCACCGGAGGAAGGCCAACAAAGTTTGGCAGACTGGGTTCAAGGTTAGCAATATAGAACCAGTTTGCGTGCCAACCCTTGTTGGAGGATTTCAAGGGGAGAGAAAAGTAGTCTCGGCGGAGGGATCCGCGGAGCTATAAGCCGGCCCCACCAACAACGCAGGGCTCATCCTTGTTCGGATGTGGCTTGAGATAGAACATACGGCGGAAGAGTTGGAAATGAGGAAGGATGCCGAGGAAAGCTTCGCAAACATGGATGAAGAGAGCAATGTGGAGCATAGAGTTGGGGTTTAGATGGTAAAGCTGAAGGCCGTAATAGTCAAGAAGACCCCTAAAGAACTCAGAGGTGGGGAGGCCGAAGCCACAATAGAAGAAAGAGGTGAAGACGACGAGCTCACCGGTGTTCGGAGTGGGGAACTCCTCACCGGCCGCCGGGCGCCAGCCGACGATTTCCTTAGGAGGGAAAGCTCCGTGCTTCACCATCTCCTTGAGAGTGGACTCCTTGACATGCGAAGTCGCCCATTGCTCGAAGGGGATCTTTTTCTCTCCCGCCATGGATGTGGTTTTGGGGGAGTGGATCTAGCTTGGAGGATGGGGATTTAGGATGGGGATCTGTGGAGATGGATGCGGAAGCTAGCTTGTGGAGAAGTGTGAGCTCCTGGATCGGTGGATTGGGTGCGCGCGCGAGCCTAGGGTTTTCCACTGCAAGCTGGTGAAGAGTGTTGCGAGTGGGGAATTTTTACGGGAAGACGAAGTGGCGGGGATGACCTCGAGGCTTTGTATAAAGATTTGAGGGTTTTGCTAGGTCATCTCGCGATTGGGCCGAGCCCATGAGAGACTTGCGGCCCAGTTAAGGTGTTGCTTGATGCGTGTCCTTAGGGACTTAAGTGGATGAACTTAAGCAGATTTGCCTTGGCAATATGCACAAATCTAATTGCCTAGTGCCTTTAAAAATCCTTTCATACCACAGTTTGTGCAACTTCATGAGAAGTTGGCACGATGCAATTTGAAAGGTGACAAGCAGTTAAGCTTTTTATGGCTGCCTTGATGACAGGGACTGTTTGGTTTTAAGCATTTGATTAAATGATTATATCAATGCTATCTTTCCACCTTGGTGAAGATCTTTTTAGATTAATGACCAATGTTATGGCAGGAGCTATTTAATATTTTGGTCATATTTTTCAGATGACTCAAAAACTTGTTTACCCATGAGGGAAGATTAAAGTATTTATTCCGGGATGACTTGGGAAGATCCACTCGGATAAACATGAGTTTACCGAGTGCTTTTCATCCATGAGGGATGATTGATCTATTTGTTCTGAGACGACTCGGGCAAATTCACTCGGGTAAGCATGAGCTTGCTGCGTAGTGAGATTTTTTGTGATTGCTTTAGCTTGAGCTAGGCATTTATATGAGAATGATTTTTTATAATTCTTGACAATATGCTTAGTCTGTTTTTGACTAACCACATAGTCGGAGGCTACACCTAATTAGGTGCATCAGGAGATGCACCTAGATATTTATTTTTAAAGAATTTTTTGGATATCTTCCAGCCCTTCACAGTCTTTGGAGCTACTCGGGAGATTCAAGCGGAGGTGATGGAATCACTCGGCGCCAGAAGCACCCGGCCAAAGAGTTGTTTGGTTGTGTGCTATTTTGGTTCGAGGCTGAGTTAACTCGTCAACTACGAAGGACTCGGGGGCTACTGTGGAGATTATGGCAATCGGGTATCTACATGGTTAGCTTATCCGACTGGAGATAGGGATAGGTTGCGCCTGCCAATTATGTAAACCAACTATGACTTGGGTATTACGTTGCCGATTAGATAAGGCAACGGCCCATAGTCATGGTTTGGTAAGATTGAGAAAACCGACTTAGAGTAAGATAGGGTTTCCGACTTGTAAACCCGCCTCCCAACACTATATAAGAGGGGAAAGGGGCGTCCCTTGAGGGATATGCTTGATCAGCTTTTAGCCTTAGATTCAAGAGAACAGACTTTAGGAGCAACAGATCTTGAGATCAATAAACACTCGGCGGAGTGAATCCCCGAAACAGGAGTAGGGTATTACCTCACGAGAGGGCCTGAACCTGTCTAAACCTTGTTTTCCACCTAACCCATCGAGCTTGGCGATCTTGACTGCACCCCCAAATTTCTATTGCCGAAACCGAGTTTCGACAATCATACACCCCAACAAAGAACACTGGATATAGGTGTTAACAACCAAATTTGGTAACCAAATTCCCAAGTTCAAGGTCGAATTTGAAGCGGAATTGGATTGGCAGAATAATCTGCGGAGAGGCAGACGTTGCGTCGGCTATGCTCAAATCGGCTGAGTAACGATCGGCTACGAGGTCAATCGGCTGAGGTTGGATCGGACAAGGATAGCCGATAGCCGATGCCGAGTCACAAGAGAAGGCAAAAACGTTTCCGGTAAAAGTGGTTGAAGATAAATAGAGGATTCGGTTTCCAAATTATGCATTAAAACATATTGCCATCTATGGATAGAGTCCTATAACGGTAATTGTATCTGTAAATTAGGAATTTGTTTAAACTGTTTATTGTAATGCGGCATGGGTCCTTCCCGGGATATTGTCGTATTTTAAATAGTAGTTTAGATAGAGTCCAGGGTCTATACAGATAATGTTATCTTCGGTATAAATAGGACCCAAGATCCTTGTAAATAAAAAACATTCAATCACAATCAATACAACCTTCGGCGCATCGCCTCCTTTTTCTTCAGACCAACAATTGATCCGGCTTCGGGCTGCATGGTTCGATCCCCATGTTCAGGTAAATGTCTGTCATTAGTGGTGTATCTCATCGAATTTAGTGCTTCCATCATCATGACAATCTAAATTCGATGATTTATGTTGTGCTAGTTATCACATATCGCATATAATCTAGAACAATGTTTAGATCTACTTCGTCATCGACTCACTTCTGTCAGGAATCGGCAACCGATAGAGGTAGATCTAAAGGTTCTCAGGATTATATGTGATATCCACCGTCTTGAGGTATTTACATCTGCTACAATAGATTAGGTTGTTCTTTTTATACTTAATGTTGCATCAACATTGAACTATTAAGTGGTTTTTAGAACTTCCAACGATTTGTTCGGTTAGATGTATATGCTTAGAGACAGTGCCGGGGTTTCAGCCAGCCTTACCTGTTTTAATGTTCTTTTGATATATTTGTCATCAATATTGTTAAAACCGCCTCTTATATTAAGATCTCGCTTTGGTTAACGCCACGAGCGAATCGAGTCTATCGGCTATAGGCGATAGTCGGCGATCTAGGTTTAGCGCATTTAACTCGGATCGATATCTTTTCATAAGATAAATCGAGTATTAGCCGATTCACAGTTGGCCTTATGACATTGGCTAAGTTTGTTAAAGCATATATCTATTATTCTGTTGTATATTTGGGTTAAGTGGCTAATATTGTCTTGGCAACAGCCGATCTATTCTAGTCACTTAGTTTAAATACACTTTTGAATAGCATATATATGTAGATTGACTCCTACAGCCGATCCAGTAGGATCTAACTTAATACTTAATGCATATATCTCTATTTTTCTTGTTGGTTAACAGATCAAACCAACTGGCACGCCTTGAACAGCATAGGTAGCCGAGAAGGACCTGCACCGGAGTTAAGCAGACCTCACAGGCCATCGCGTGAGAGAAATTTATCCTTCGAAAGGGCTGAACCAGTATAACTCTCTGTGTCTTTGCTCTTTGGCTCGTCTCAGGACTTGAGTCGCCCATCAGATCCATCGGAGGACAACTTCTCTACTGTTCTCCTTCACCTCCTTGGGCACCCCCTTTGAGGACCGCCGACCCCACGTCGACGGTTGGCGTGCCGAGGTAGGCGCTGTTCTTTGAACCGGGTGATTTGATGGCGATTTCCTTCACCAACTTTGTCATTCCCGCTGGGACGACCTTCGTCTTCGGCATCTTGGTGTTCCGTGCCGACAACTTCCGTCGCCTCACTCTCTCTCAGGCGGCCTCCAGCGAGCTGGAGCGCGCGGTCACGCCATAGCACGCGGCGGCGGGACCAAGGCGCATGGCCGCGCGCTGGCGGCCTCGGACCCCAAGGCCGCATGATCACCGGGTTTGCGGCCCAAGCCCTCGGCGCGCACGGTAGTCCTAAGGAAGGGCGACGCGTGGACCCAAATCGAGCGTCTAGCGGCTCTACCCCACGTGTTACGCTTCCTCCTTGCGAGGTCGCCTTCTTCACCCTCGCACGCTGCTGGACATAATCCCGCATCTGCTGGCGCGGTGAGCTCTGGCAAAATCGCTCGTCGTGCCTCTCTTCGTCGCACAGCATCGACTAGGTGGCTCCACGGTCCAGTGTTCATCCCTGGCAACCGTTGGCCCGCCAACTTCGTCATGATGGCGGATGTGGTGCCTGAACGCCCCTCATGGAGTGCTCGACGCTCAAGATTGCGGCCGCAGCGGAATGCCGGTCATTCAGCCTCCCCGAGTCCTGCGAAGGACGTGGCCACGAAGATCGGGGCCACTCCAGGTGGCACGTGAAGGGTTACGCGGAAGCTACGCTAGCCGAAAACAAAAATTTCTACCGCGCAAACCAGGAACACTTGCAAGTAAGGGCCGATAGATCGTTACCTATTGGAGTAGAGTGCGGCGGAATAGCCAATCGGGGCAATCCGATCTGGAACGGTGTAGCCGATTCCGAAGACGGTCGATTCGCCAATCAGCCGATTCGAGTCGTCGGCCGCGTTCTCACGCCTCGCTCCGATACGCCCGAGCCGCGGCCGATTCCACCACGGCCGATCGCTCCGATTGCGGCCGATCGAAGCCGATCAACGGCGCGCAACGTAGCGGCGCCTCTACCGGTATCCACACGTCGGGGACGAACGCCGTACACCCATGTGCTAGCACGCGATGCAAGGCTAGGGTTTGGCTCGAAAGTGGGAAGGGTTTCCGTGGAGATTGATCTCGGCGACTTCGTTGCACGCGATGCAATTGATGTCTCTCCAGCTCTCCACCCCTCCCTCCTTTATATAGAGTTGGCCGATGGGACTAGTGGCCGATTAGGACTCTATTTTGAATCGGATCTCATCCGTATCTCATAGAGTTGGCCGCCCATACGTCGTAAGCCCATAGGACTCTATCCGATTGGATCCCTATCCGATCGAGCCGTATCCGAGTCCAACTCGAATATCTATTCTATCCCCTTAAGCGTGCGACCACGTAGGTTCGGGTATACTCGGTTTCGGCTATAGTCTAACTTAGCCGATCGTCGGCTCGAGTCCAACTCAGCCGACTGTCAATAGCGGCGCCTAGCGGCACATATTGACACCATAGTATACAAGAATATAATATCGGCTACGAACACTGTAATGTGTACACAAATCCCTTTGCCTCACGATACCGGTTAAGCTATAGGCAAGATGTGTGCCATCCCTTCAATAGCTTAACCATTCACTCGAACCGTATTGGATTATCGTACGTTGATTGACTCCTCAATCAACTTAGCATGGCCATGCATTTCCATAATCCATTACCTCGAGGGGCCCGGAGATATCTCTCCAAAGGAGGGGCAAATTCCATCTTGATCACTCACATCCCACTCCATGTTTCATAGCAAACCCGAAAACTACCTTTATAACTATCCCGATTACGGAATAGCGTTTGGTAGTCCCAAAGTAGGCTACTACACATGTTAAAATCCATGGTGATCTCGGGTATAAGGACTTTGTACCAACACTACCGAGACCAACTAATGGCACATTAATTCTGTAGTGTCTCATGGTGGGTCTATCCAACAATGTGTTCTCTAACACATATGTCCATGTTTATTGATTTGGTATCTCCATACCCATGATCTATGAGACATGATCATCAATCAATAAACATGCCGATCTTAGAATCATATTTGTTCCAACAATATGACATATGATCGAGGATCGTTTAGAAATAGATTCATACGTATCGAGTCTCATAAATAAGTCACGTACTTATTGATCAATACAAGATGTCTATTTCATGGGCTGAATAACACTTTATTCATTTATACATAAACATTGACGTGATATCCAACATCTCCATGTTGCCTCTAGGGCATATCACTAACAATCTCCCACTTGCACTAGAGTCAATCATGTAAGTATCTAATACCCATTGCTCTTGTGTGCGCCTCATGCTTTGAGGGAGAGGTTTTGTGCGGATCGGCTATGTTGAGATCCGTGTGCACTTTGCATATCTTGACATCACCTCTGTCCACTATCTCGCGGATGAGATGATATCGCCGAAGTATGTGTTTGGACTTCGATGTGACCTCGGCTCCTTGGCTTGCGCAATGGCTCCACTATTGTCACAATAGAGAGACATTGGACCGATCGTACTAGTCATCACACCAAGCTCGAAACGAATTTCTTGATCCAAACAGCCTCCTTTGCGGCTTCCGAAGCAGCAATGTACTCGGCCTCCGTTGTAGAATCAGCAACGGTATCTGCTTGGAACTCTTCGGTGTTGCGCCTCCGTTCGGGCAGAACACGAACCCATTGCGATCTATAATCATCCTTGTCTGTTTGGAAGCTAGCATCGGTGTAACCACTTACAACGAGCTCTTCCTCACCTCCATAGACTAGGAACATATCCTTAGTTCTTCTCAAATACTTAAGGATATTTTTTACGGCGATCCAGTGACCTTCACTGGATCGGCGGTATCTGCTCGTAGCACTCAAAGCGTACGAGACATGCAGGCGTGTACAAAGCATGGCATACATGATGGATCCAATTGCCGAAGCATATGGAACCATACCCATCTTATTCCGCTCATCATGTGTCGAGGACACCGATTCTTGCTAAGATTGATGCCATGTGACATAGGCAAGAAACCTTTCTTGGAATCATGCATGTTGAACCTTTTCAACACCTTGTCAATGTATGTACTTTGGCTTAATCCAATTAGCCTCTTGGATCTATCTCTATAGATCCGAATGCCTAATATGTATCTTGCCTCCCTAAGTCTTTCATGGAAAAACTATTTTTCAATGAAGACTTGACGGATTCTAGCATAGGGATATCATTTCCAATCGTAATATGTCATCCACATATAAGATTAGAAATACAATTGCGCTCCCACTGACCTTTTGTAAACACAGGCCTCTTCTTCATTTTTGATGAAACCAAACCCTTTGATTACTTCATCAAAACGAATATTCCAACTCCGAGATGCTTGCTTCAATCCATAAATGGATTTACGTAGCTTGCATATCTTTCGAGCGATTCTGGATCGACAAAACCCGAGGTTGTATCATGTATACATCCTCGCTTAGGTTTCCATTTAGGAAAGCCGTTTTGACATCCATCGCCATATCTCATAATCGAAATATGCAGCAATCGCTAGGATAATCCGAATAGATTTAAGCATTGCGACGGGCGAGAAGGTTTCATCATAATCAACTCCTTGAATCTGTTTAAAACCTTTCGCCACCAATCGCGCCTTATAGATGTGAACATTTCCATCCATATCGGCCTTTTTCTTAAAAACCCATTTACACTCAATGGTTTTGACACCATCAGGTGGATCAACCAAGTTCCAAACTTGATTGTCGTACATGGATTCTATTTCGGATTTCATGGCTCCAAGCCACTTGTTGGAATCGGGTCCCACCATCGCTTCCTCATAGGTCTTAGGTTCATCGTTGTCCAACAACAATATATCACATTGTTCCGCACTTTGTGTACTGTCGGGTGCACGACGTGATCTTTCGGACCTCCGTGGGGCTGGTGTATCTACAACGGTGGCACAACACTTTGTTCCTCCTGTTGTGGTTACGTGGTCGTTGAAACGTTTTACGGTGTTTCTTGAACTTCTTCAAGATGCACCCTGCTCCCACTAACCCTTCTTGAAAGAAACTCTTTCTCCAAGAAGACACCGTGTCGGGCGACAAACACTTTGCCTTGTTCCCGATTATAAAAGTAATATCCCTTAGTTTCCTTAGGATATCCCACAAAGAAGCACTTGTCGAGATTTGGGTGTGAGCTTGTCGGCGTAAACGTTTTACATAAGCTTCGCATCCCCAAATTTTGAGAAAAGACAAACTAGGGGTTGCCTGTCCATATCTCATATGGTGTCTTTTCAGCGACTTAGATGGAACTCTATTTAGTGTGAGCGTGTTTCAAGAGCATATCCCCAGAAAGATAACGGAAGATCACTTTGGCTCATCATCGACCGCACCATGTCCAACAAGGTACGATTTCTCCGTTCGGACACTCCGTTCCATTGTGGAGTTCTGGCGGAGTTAAGCGTGGAACAATTCCACAATCTTTCGAGATGATTACCAAACTCTTGGCTCAAGTATTCCCCTCCACGATCGATCGTAGAAACTTGATTGTTTTCCTAAATGATTGTACTTCATTCGGAATTCTTTGAACTTTTCAAAGGATTCGGACTTATGCCTCATTAAGTAGATATAACCATATCTACTAAAGTCATCGGTAAAGGTAATGAAGTGCGATAACCACCTCGGCCGTTGAGCTCATTGGTCCACATACATCGGTATGTACGAGTGCCAACAAGTCACTTGCTCTTTCACTTGTGTCCCGTGAAAGGTGCCTTTGTCATCTTACCAAGTAAACAAGACTCACATGTCTCAAATGATTCAAAATCAAAAGAGTGAAGCAATCCATCCTTATGGAGCTTCTCCATGCGTTTCTTATTTATATGGCCTAAGCGACAATGCCGGATAAACGTGGGGTTTATATCATTAGAGAGTTGCCTTTACGTATTAATGTTATAGATGGGAGACGCTTCAAGATTCAAAACGTATAATCCATTCACCAATGGAGCATGAAAATAGAACATATCTCTAAGATATATTGAACAACCATTGTCCATTGATCTAAAATCATATCCTTCCGCTTGCAAACATGAAGCGGAAATAACGTTTTGACATAGTGTTGGAACACAATAACAATTATTCAATTCCAAAACTAATCCGAAGGTAGATGAAGTGATCTTGTGCCGGCTGACAAGCGTAGCAACGCTTGCTCCATTGCCGACGCGCGGTTCACCTCGCCCCTTCTCAATCCTCTACTTCTTCTCATTCCCTGCAGCGATTTGCAAATATGAGCTACGATCCGGTATCAAATACCCAAGAGTCAGTAGGTGAAGTAGCAAGATTAATGTCTATAACATTAATACCGAAGCGAAGTCGTACTTTGCTTCTTCTTGAGATCCTCCATGTACTTCTTGCAGTTCCTTTTCCAGTGGCTTTGTCTCCTTGCGGTAGAAGCAAACGGCATCGATGCCGCCGACCCCTTCTTGCCCTTCTTTGCATTGGAGGCACTCGCGATCTCATCGGGAGTTAACTTCCTCTTGGTGCAAAGTTTCTTGACGGTGGTTTGCGCTTAGCCTTACGCATCATCATCACATGATGACCGTTTTTTTTGGATACTCTCCTCATTTGTCTTTAGCATCCCATGCAATTCAGCCAAGGTCCTATCCATATTGTTCATGTGATAATTTAATATGAATGGCTCGAAGCTCGGAGGAGCGGCGGAGAATCACATCGGTAGCCAACTCTTGGCTAAGGGAAAACCCAGTTTTCCGGACTCTCAATGTAGCCAATCATCTTTATCACATGCGGGTGACGGGATTCCCCTCAACAAGCACTGCACGCAAACAAGGACTTTGAGGTGTTGAACCTCTCGGCCCGAGCTTGGTTCTCAAACATGCCACGCGATCCACGAATAATAGTGTGAGCATCTTGCTCTCATATTGCTTCGAAGCTCGGGGACATTGTAGCAAGCATGGGACACTTATATCTAGGGCATCATTAGTGTGCTTCTCATAAGCCCTCCGTGCGGTTGCGGTGGCATTAGTTGGCAAATCCTCGGGATAGGGTACTTCAAGAACGTACTCCTTACACTCTTGCTTGAGAACAATTCTCAAGTTGCGATACCAATCCATAAAGTTTGTTCCATTTAATTTTTCTTTTCGAGAATAGATCGCAAATTAAAGGTGCGGGTGTAGTATTAGCCGCCATTTATTCTACAACGAGAAAAAGCAAAGTTTAGCACAATGTTTATGCTATGTCTATTGTTAAACAATTTAACATTAGACTCCCATTACGTATTTTCCACCTTCCCTCTAGGTTACGTATTGGGTCAAGATCCACATGTTAATTAATTTTCTAGTGAGCTTTGGCATCACTTGCTAGAAAATTAGTAACATCGATAAGCAACACCTTGCTAATCACATCTCTATGTGACTCTTGTTGTCGGTGTGGCATCTCCATGCCCGGCGCCAACCTATGCCCCAAGGCCCAAAGCTGTTTTGATAGCCTTGTTAAGTAAACCAAATGCTCTGCATGTATATGTCGACATATACCCCTCGTGTTATGATAGAGAATGGCACTCTGCTTTGGCGGACCCACCATTGGCGAGCATAACGGTGGCCAGTGCAACATTTGGAAGGGCATCATTACTACTTAATTTTGAGAGGATGCTATCCTATCAAACAAACATATCACATATGAAAGCAAGAAGAATAGCATATAATGAAATAGTATGGCCCCCTTCACATGGTGATCTCCATCTCCATGTCGGCGCGAGATCTCCATCTTCGGCACCATCTTCCAAGTGTCGAATGCTTGATATCTTCAAACTAAGCTACTACTATAGAAGCTCTAATTGAAGATTACATCGACTCGCATGGTCGTGAAAAGAATATTACAAGCATTGCACGTATGAAAGAATATTACGGGGATTGCACATATGAAAGAATATTACATGCATCACATGCATCTCATACATACAATAGGGCCATACCATCTCAAAGCATTCTCTGCAAAAACAAGTTAGGCGTAGAAACGTTTTCTACCTATCGCGAGAGATACGGCATCGAGACGACCTATAAGGGAGTACGCACATGGAAATCGCTTATGGAAACCATATCGGCATAATCATATTATGCCGTCCCGATCACTATCAAGGGAGATGGTTTGCGTAGGCGCGAGGCAACAACAAAGTCGGACTACGAGATAGCTTCGGTATAATCACATTATACCGTTCGATACACTATCAAGGAACGCTATCTCGAACCCAACTCAAACCGAGTTATTTGGAAATTGCTTGACGTAATCACATTACGTCGTTCCGATACACTATCAAGGAACGCAATTACCATCTACTCTCCTCAACGAGATCCAGTAAAACCGATTGATCTAATCAACCCGTGCGCAAAACTTGTTCCAGATCAATCTAAAACCCGAACTAAGCAAGATTAGCTCGATACCACTTTGAAGGGTTACGCGGAAGCTACGCTAGCCGAAAACAAAAATTTCTACCGCGCAAACCAGGAACACTTGCAAGTAAGGGCCGATAGATCGTTACCGATTGGAGTAGAGTGCGGCGGAATAGCCAATCGGGGCAATCCGATCTGGAACAGTGTAGCCGATCCCGAGACGGTCGATTCGCCAATCAGCCGATTCGAGTCGTCGGCCGCGTTCTCACGCCTCGCTCCGATACGCCCGACCGCGGCCGATTCCACCACGGCCGATCGCTCCGATTGCGGCCGATCCGAAGCCGATCAACGGCGCGCAACGTAGCGGCGCCCTCTGCGGTATCCACACGTCAGGGGACGAACGCCGTACACCGTGTGCTAGCACGCGATGCAAGGCTAGGGTTTGGCTCGAAAGTGGGAAGGGTTTCCGTGGAGATTGATCTCGGCGACCACGTTGCACGCGATGCAATTGATGTCTCTCCAGCTCTCCAACCCTCCCTCCTTTATATAGAGTTGGCCGGCGGGACTAGTGGCCGATTAGGACTCTATTTTGAATCGGATCTCATCCGTATCTCATAGAGTTGGCCGCCCATACGTCGTAAGCCCATAGGACTCTATCCGATCGGATCCCTATCCGATCGAGCCGTATCCGAGTCCAACTCGAATATCTATTCTATCCCCTTAAGCGTGCGACCACAGTAGGTTCAGGTATACTTGGTTTCGGCTATAGTCTAACTTAGCCGATCGTCGGCTCGAGTCCAACTCGGCCGGCACCTGTCAATGCGGCGCCTAGCGGCACATATTGACACCATAGTATACAAGAATATAATATCGGCTCGAACACTGTAATGTGTACACAAATCCCTTTGCCTCACGATACCGGTTAAGCTATAGGCAAGATGTGTGCCATCCCTTCAATAGCTTAACCATTCACTCGAAGCTGTATTGGATTATCGTACGTTGATTGACTCCTCAATCAACTTAGCATGGCCATGCATTTCCATAATCCATTACCTCGAGGGGCCGAGAGATATCTCTCCAAAGGAGGGGCAAATTCCATCTTGATCACTCACATCCCACTCCATGTTTCATAGCAAACCCGAAAACTACCTTTATAACTATCCGATTACGGAATAGCGTTTGGTAGTCCCAAAGTAGGCTACTACACATGTTAAAATCCATGGTGATCTCAGGTCTAAGGACTTTGTACCAACACTACCTGAGACCAACTAATGGCACATTAATTCCTGTAGTGTCTCATGGTGGGTCTATCCAACAATGTGTTCTCCAACACATATGTCCATGTTTATTGATTTGGTATCTCCATACCCATGATCTATGAGACATGATCATCAATCAATAAACATGTCGATCTTAGAATCATATTTGTTCCAACAATATGACATATGATCGAGGATCGTTTAGAAATAGATTCATACGTATCGAGTCTCATAAATAAGTCACGTACTTATTGATCAATACAAGATGTCTATTTCATGGAACTGAATAACACTTTATTCATTTATACATAAACATTGACGTGATATCCAACATCTCCATGTTGCCTCTAGGGCATATCACTAACGGCCACGACCCATCGCTTCGGGAGTGCTTACACGGCCGAGCACCATGGAAGCTCATACACGGGGGACTGCGTGAGATAATCATGTAGAGGGTTGGCCTTTGCAACATTGTCGAGCGGCGCGCCGCTGATCAGAGCACCAGGAGATGCGGCGTCGGGACAAG